>CM074104.1:1412500-1757500 GCA_037178635.1 Bombus dahlbomii | reverse complement strand
CCCTATCCCATATCCGTCGTCGGCCAATGTCCACCATTTCCATGTCTCGCTTCCATCGCCCTCGCCTGCTCTCTTCCATGACCTCGTCGTGTCGCGCCCTTTTGCACGCACCCGCGTTTTCCCCCCGAAACACGGGTACCCGACTTTTCCATTTCTAGGATTAGTCGAACCGTCGCGCGCGTCATCCGACCCGATCGTTCGATCCGTATCGATCTTCGGGCATTTGCGTCCGCGCATTTTCTCCGCGTTCGTTCCGAGCCTCGTCTTTCACGACCGTTCTTCGACCGTCGTCCGTTCCTCTCCGTGCGTTGTCTCGGTGGCGCGAGAGTCGAAGCAACCCCGCTCGAGCTACGAATCGAAGACGCGCAGCCATTGTGGCGCGATCTGCGAACTCGACGGACGTCCGTTCGTCTCGTTTCGACGCGCGCCGCTGTTTCCTCCGTCTTAATCGCGACTCGGTGATAATCGACGCGACCCCGAGGAAATTTCCTGCGAGACGACCGAGGTACCGACGCGCGATCCACGTCCGATGGCGACCGCCGGCTTCGGGCGAAAATTATCTCGTCCGTGGCAACGAGCGTTCTCTTCCAAGAAAAACGGTCGCCTCGTTCGGTGTGGTCGTTCGATTTTTCTCTCCTCCGTTTCGCCGATTGCGATCAACCTTGCGAAAACGTGTCGCGCCCCTTCGTTCGCGATCGCTCTCGCTCGATGGACTTTCGAATTTCGGAAACTTGTGAACGGGACACTCTTCTCGATCCGATAAATTCCATGGGATTCGTCGAAGGATGGAAAAGTAAGGCGAGATGCTGTTCGAAATGCGTTCCTACACGGCGGAGGCCGCGTCGCGCCGTTAATCGCCGGTACTCTGTTCGATTTGTTGGAGCGTTGGGTCGACGAGTCGGTAGAGAATCGGTCGTAACCGGCGTAACGAAGGTCCCGATTATCTCGTCGGGACTTAGGGATAAAATACGAGTGGTAGAGCGTGCCATTAAGTAACGGCGGAGATAGATAGGTGTGGCGCCGATCGGAAAATTGGAGGGTGCAGCAGCAGCAGCAGCAGCAGCAGCAGCAACAGCAGCAGCAGCGGCAACGGCGTGAAGCGTTGCGGGGTGGCCACCCTGTCGTTCGTCGAGCGACCATCGTCCGTTGGTCGGTCGTTCGACGTGGAAAACGATCTCGGCCGATCGGCGAAGCTTTTCCGTGCGCGTTCCAACGACTCGCGTTTCTCGAGACGACGAGGCGAGAGCGTCCGTGGCAGGCAAGAACGCCTTTCACTCGCGTAGCCGTGATCGCGCGACGATAAATCAACCGACACGCATTAAGCATTAAACGCATTTACATATCGACGTTGGTGCGCGAGCGAGCGCGTCACCGCGCACTAAATCACACTTGATTGGATTTGAAAATAATGCATCCTACGAATTATAAGCGGTGGTTGGGCTGGCGTTGCGCCGTCTCGCGCCTATCTGTTCTCGCGCGGTCTGTTCTCGCGCGGTCTGTTACCGCGAGGCGATCCGACGAACGCGAGTCGCGCGAGTCGAGCGAGTCGACGAAACGATCGGACGAAAGCCGCAAGGACGAGGACGAGGTCGGTCGAGGAGAGAACGACTTTGCGGGAATCTCGATCACCCGGGTGAATTGGTCGCCGGCGAAGGACCGGGAACGCGGTGCGGTCTCTTCTCTAATCTAATCGTCGTTGGTCCGCGTTTCCCGCTCCTTCTCCCTGTGACCGTCTCGAAACGCGCGCCTCTCCTCGCCCCGTCCCGGCCTGGCCCGTCTTGGCTCGGCTCGGCACGGCACGGCTCGTCTCGTCTCGCTCCCCCTTTCGCCGTCTTCCTGGAAACCGGGTCGCTGGTACGCGGTTGTTTCCACGCGTGTAGGTACACGTGTACGCACGTACACGCACGCGTTCGTGGATGCTCAGGATCGGCCGTAGGTTCTGTAATAGCCCTGTGGGCGAACGAGTCGCCTCGCTGAAAAATAAGAAAATTCGAGGAGGAACGCGCGACGTATCGTCCGGTTCTCGGTGCGCGGTCTCGCTGGCGATCGCGTCCGTTGCGAGTCGAAGCGAAGCCGCAGGCTGGACGATCATCGCCGCGATATCCGCGCACGAAACGCCGAGACGCTACGCGTCGAAAGAGAAACGGCGCGCGTCCGCGAGACGGCGATTCGAATCGGAGGACGCGCGACCTGATCGTCGCACGTCTTACGAGGAAAACGCGCTCGCTCGCTCGCTCGCTCGGTCGGTCGGTCGGTCGGTCGGTCGGAGCGTATCGCGCGCTCACCACCTATCGTGTAACGACGTGGCGCGCGAGAGTAGCCACGACGCGAGGAGAGGACCGGAAAGCGAGAAAATATGGCGAGAACGGAGAGAAGGGAGAAAGGCCTGAACAAGCCGAGACGAGGCTTAACTTACGTGCTCGTGCCTCGGCCGTGAAATATCGCGAACGCGCCGACCGGGCTAAGCGATGTTCCACGCGGCATCGCCAACGATCTAATTTGTTGCGCTTCGCGCTTATTTATGGCGACGCGTCTGTTCTCGCTCGGTTGCTCGGTTGCTTCCTACGGATTCGAGCGACGATCGTCACCGTTCCGTTCTCTACCGGATCCTCGTCGAGACGGTATCCTACCGCGTAGAAAGAATTTCTTTCGGACAAAAACTCGAAACTCGAAACTCGAAGCTCGAACGCTGGTAACCGGCTCAAAGTCGAAGTAACGGTGGTGTGCTGCACGGCTCGCGATAAGACGCACACCGGTTGGCGCCGCGCCGATAGGCGAACGTCGGGCGCATCCCTTAAATTCCAAGCGATCCGACCGCCCGAGAACCCGTACGTTCTTCCCCTTCCCCCTTCCGTTTAGAATGAGTTCGCGCCCGGCTATATTTCCGTACGCGTCGTTTCTCCTGCTTCGAGAAACGATCGTCGCAACGAACAGAGAAATCTCCGTCGATGCCGACGCGCGACGAATCATTATCGTCGAAAAGAAGAGAAACGTTAGGAGTTCGCGACGATGACGACGCTTGGCGGTATTTCCCCGCGCGAGAAGGGATCTCGAGGGCGGCGCCACGTTTGCGCCTCAGAAAAAGTCCAGGAGGGGAATAAAAAGGAGGAAAAAGGAAAAAAAAAAAAAAAAGAACTCGCCGAGAGCGGCTAACATGGAATAGCCCTTAGCAGGCACGATAGCCACTCTTTAGGCTGATGGACTCACGGCCCCCCGCCTCCCCCCTCGGCCCCGTGAATTCCCCGATCCCCCCGGCTGCGGCCTCCTCGTTCGCTTGCCTTCCATTTCGCCTTCCCGAGCGGCCAGCCGCTCGATCGCGCGCGCGCGCGAGACCTCTTTCCTTTTGCTCTTGCTGGCGATGCCGATCCTCGCCGTTTCGTGGACCGCTCGTCCTCGTCTCGCATCCTTCTTTCGTGCGTTTCTTTCAAGGTTTTCACCAGTCGTTACCGCTTCGCGCCGCTCTAAACCATTTACTACCATTTCGCAACGCGTTTCCATCGAAATCCCCGCATCCGACCAACATCGGTTCGACTTTCTTTTATTCAAGCTTTTTACACAACAGACCTTTACAATTTACAAAACGAACGAAGGTAGTTTCGTAAGGCACGCGCGACTGTTGTCGTTACGCGGCCGTACGAGTCGTGGCGCGCTTCTACGACGTGCCAGCAAATAAATACGTTTCTCTTTTTCTTTTTTCTACGTTTCGCGCTTCCATTATTCCTTCGCAATTATCGGCTCGCGCGTCCACGCTTTGGTCAACGTCCGTACACGCGTATATTACCCTTTGTGGGAGAATTCGCCTCGCCGCATGCACACCTACGTGTACTCGTTTCTCTCGCGAGTACACGGACGCGTCGTATACTATACGTACCAGACACGTACGCGCGCTGGCACGCCGATGTATCGCGTATATACATCGCGCGCGTACGTAGGTGTACGCGAACGAAAGCAGCTGCGATCGGTACGCCGTGTATTTACATTTACAAAGGAACGCGTCAGATCGAACGCGCCACGGACAACATTTTCGCAGCGTTCGCGGACTCGGCCGCCAACACCAAGAACAAAGGCGTTCGAGGCGTTCGAGGCGAAGGAGCCGACGCACAGTAGGGTCGAGAAGCGAGAGAAAAAGACGGCCATCCCAGACGGTCTCGTGTTTCTCTCCTCCTCGTACAGAGGGCGAAATCGTCCGACGAAGTGGCCACGCATCCGTCGGTACGGTCGAGCACGATCGGTAAAATCAATATTCGTCGGTAAGATCGCGCGCATCTCGATCGTGCGTTTCAAGTTCGCAACCGGCTCGGTCGAACGCGCGATCGGCTCGATCTTGATAATAGTTTTACAAATAAAAATAAATAGAAAGAATTTTTAGAGAGATAGAGATAGAGATAGAGATAGATATAGAGATAGAGGTAGAGATAGAGATAGATAGAGATAGATAGATAGATAGATAGATAGATAGAGAGAGAGAGAGAGAGAGAGAGAGAGAGAGAGAGAGAGGGGGGGGGAGGGAGTGGCAGACGGCGAGACGATATTTTTTCTCGCCCGGAAACAGAAAAGAAATCCAAAATCGCAGGTACACGGCGTGTCGCGTAGCATTCCGCATTTCGTCGACGAGAACGTGATCGAGAACCAGAAAGCCGACGACGTTTCCGTGACACGTCCGAGAACCTTTGGTCGATAAAGAAGTTGGTTGGCTGCGATCCCGGACGTTCTCCAGTCACCGCGTTGGCAGAAGCGGCACTCGTGTCCCGGCTAGTTGGCGCCTTCCACGCGATCTTCTCTTCCGCCGCCTTATTTTTCTTCTTCTCGTACTTCTCGTTCTCGTCCTCGTTACGACCTTTCGGCGTGGATAGCCGTGGTGGAAGTTATAATCGAGAGGAGTTCGCCACCGGTTTGGCTAACGATTGGCTCTAGCGGTGGCACGCTAAAAGATAAAAAAAAACGAGTGAAAGGTTAGCGTCGCTGAGAATGAAAGAGACGGGTCGTCGCACTTACGTAAGGGTAGTCTGTCGATTGAGAACTGCGGCGGTAGGTAAAGCGAGGGGCGAGTGCGCGTGGCTCGCGTGGCTCGCGTGCCTCGATCGTCCCGTAGTCGGTGTACCTAAGGGTGGACGACGTTCGTCGGTTCCTCCGTTCCCACCCGACGCGTTACCGCTTCCGTTCTCGTTCTCCGCCCGATCCCCGGTCTCTGTACCGGCACCACCGCCATCTGTACCTGCCCCGGTCGCTGTCTCGCTCTCGGCCTCTTGCTTCGCCTCCGTGTCGGCCACAATCCCACCCCCGTTACCACTACCACCGCTCCCATACACGTTCAACTGCAGCGAGTCCACTGGAACGTGAAAAGAGACCAACGATTCGAAACGTTACCTTCACGTTCGCTCCTCTCCGCTCGGTTGTTACGCTCGTCTCTATTCGCGCTGCTCCCTTCGCCCTCTCCACCCTCCGTTTAGAACGAACGGCGAAATTTTTATCTCGATCGGTCATCCCACTTGTTTGTTCGCAACGCGGCACGGTGTCGCTCCATGTCGGACTTTACTCCCGATCCGGGATTCGAATCTCGAGTCGTTCAAGGTCCGCCATGAGACTACGTACTACGCGATGCTACGCGTTTTATCGTTCTCGTACCTTTTCGCGATTCGCGCGTACCTATCGTTTTTCCTCCAAATCGTACTTCCCTTTCATCGACTATCGAGACGCTATTATACACTCACACACACACACACACACACACACACACACATAATATATACCGAGAAATAGAGAGAGAAGAGAGATAGAGCGATGGAGAGAGGGCGAGTTACAAGGAACGGACGAAATCCGAGAAACGACGATTCGTCCGATCCGTAGGTACACCAGCCGTATCGATCGACGATCGATACCCGTCTCGAGTTAGACAAATAGACGCGTTGGGGGAAAAGCGAACGGAAAAGGAATTTAATGACAAACTTGCTCACCGAAGACTCACCGAGTAAGTTAGACTTAATCTCGGTCTTGTGCATGCCGCTCGGTCCCGCCAAGTTTCCGCTCATTCCCGAATGATTCTTCGGCTTTCTTTTCCTCGTCTGTATTCCCTCCTTCTTCATGCTGAGTGGCCTGTTCACCTGTGCAAGGACAAAAAGAGAAAAAAAAAAAAAAAAACGTAACAAGTTTTTCCGCGACGAACGCGAACACGAAATTACTGGAATTCGTCGAAACGTGATAATAAACGGCCGGCCGTATCGGCGTTTACGATCTCGTTAAAATCACCGATAAGACGGTCGCGCGGTCGATCGGCTCGTGGGATCAAAGTCGATTAAGGACGAGCCGCGACGCACCATCGGTGATGCATCGCGGATAACAAACAGTCAAGGTTTCGGAGACGCGGAACGTCGAGCTAACGCAAGTTCTCGAGGCGGGACCACTCGAGGTGAGCTGAAACGCGGCACTCGTGATTTCGTAACGACGTATCGCGTACACGTATGTAACACGCGTGTACGATCGATGCACCGATTTCAGATCTTGACGTTTTCGAGATGTTTTCGGAACGGAGAATTATCGGAGAACCGGGGGAAGACGAGTCGGCCGGCCGAGCACGCCGAGATAAAGGCCACGCGAGGAGCGTCGCGTTGCGTAAGAAAAGTAATCACCGGGCAACCGGGATCACGAACGGTGACCGCGTTTCGTTCTCGATTCTTGGCCAAGATTTCGAGTTTCGACGGATCGACGATATCGCGCGCGTGTGCTCTCCTTCACCCCTCTCTCACTCTCTCTCTCTCTCTCTCTCTCTCTCTCTCTCTCTCTCTCTCCCACCCGCAAGGTAATAACAACGAACTTTACTACCTGGCGGCAGAGAATCCGGCAGCAAAGAACCACTCTTCGCAACGACTTTCCCAACGATATAGGCGACAAAATATTAGATCGATTATACGTAAGAAAAGCATAGAAAAAAAAAAAAAAAAAAAAAAAAAAGAAAAAAAAAACAAAGAAGAGAAAGGAACTCGATGCCGGTCGAAAAATACGATTTTCTTACGTATCGACCGTGGGTCGTAAAAGAAGCGACAGATTCTATCGATGACGTCGATACTAGCGAATCTGGATCTGCGAATAGGCGCGTGGAATAAGGGTACGTCGCGTCGTTAGATCGATGTGACAACGATGGTTCGCCGTCGACGATTTTACGCTGGTCGTCGATCGTCGAACAATCGCGATCGTTGCGCGCCAACCGGATTAACGAAGAGCATCGACATCTCTTTGCGAGATTTTACAGCGGAATTCGGCTTGTTCCCGCCGTTGCTTTCATTCGTATCCGCGCCACACTGACAAAGACGCGCTTTCGCTTCGAAAGTAATTCGCGGCGCTGGGTCGCGGCAGTTGTACAAACAAAGAGAGAGAATAGGCTCGACTTGGGAAACGAAATTCGTCGACCGACGAGAAATCGTCGTCGTCGAGTTTCGCAATCGGTGGCTCGCGATGAAAATCGGAGGAGAGAAGGAGCACCGATCGACGAAATCCTTCGAAAACGTTATCGAGTGGGCGGACGCGCGCCAAACGTTCGAACACTTACGTTGTGCAGCTTGTAGTAGAGGCCGCAAGCGTTGCACACCGGCTCGCCGTTGTTGTTCCGCCGCCACAAGGTCGTGTTGCTGGTCCTGCAATTGGCGCACTGAACCCCCGTCCTTCGTACACCGGCCTAGAACGAGAAAACAGAGGACGAGAAATGACGGAGCGGTGGAGCATTCGCTTGGACTCGAGAACGCGAAAATGGGAACGTTCGAGACGTAGAAACTAGAGTAAACAACAACCGGAGTGAGCCTCGGCGCGATTGTTTGCTCTCGGTAACAGATAACGCCGATTCTTTTTTTCGCGGACGTCGCTTGCCAACGAACGAACAAGAAGGAGGAGGAGGAGGAGGAGGAGGAGGAGGAGGAGTAGAAGGAGAACAAGAAGAAGAAGAAGAAGAAGAAGAAGATGATGAAGAGGAAGAGGAAGAGAAAGATGAAGAGGGAGAGAGAGAGAGAGAGAGAGAGGAGGACAAAGGGGAAGAGACAAGATCGGGCGAAAGGGGCAATCGCACGTATAATTACGAGAAGTTTACCGTGGCGACGGTTTGTTTGGGTTTGCCGCATCTCATGGACGACCTGTTTATTCCGTTCATCTTGTAGATGCAACTCTGACAATAGAAACGGCCGGTTTCGTCTCTCTTCCAGCTGGTCGATGGATTGCCGCAACCGAAACACTCCTTCGGGTCCGCGGTCATGATGGTTCCGTCGAAACCGTCCTCGTTGGTCAACGGCAGATTCGGCCACGGGGACGGAGCCGTGGTGCTTCCGGTCGACACGCTGTACGCTCCTCCAGAGTACAGCTGAATGTTGGCCGCGTCACCGACGGAGATCGCCGCCACGTTCTGATAGCTAGGCACGCAATCGAACGCGGGCGGAGATGGAGTTCCGGCGGCCGACCAGTACTCGCTGGCGGTGTTTGGCTTCGTGTACGAGTACGATCCGGCCCCGGTCCCGTACAGCGTCACCTGAGATCCCGGCGAGCCTGGCTGCTCGTAGTGAAGAGGCGGCACGCCGCGCGACCCTCCCAGCGAGGACGCCAGCGTCGGGTCGCCCTTCATGTACGCGCTTCCAGGGGACTCCACCTAAATTACCGATCGTTACCAATGTCATTTAACAGAAATATCAATAATTCGCACGTACGTTAGATTCGATGCGATTACACCTCCTTCGTGTCTTTCCGCCGATCTCCGTTCTTTTTTTTTTTGTTTTTTCTTCTTTTTTTTTTTTTATCACAATATCACGACTACGTAACGAGTAATCCATCGAGTAACCGAACGCGAGAACTCGTCGATCGCATCCATCGGGTTGGCAACTAAGCGACTGCGAATTTTATCAAATACCACCAAATGACAAAATCCGCAATCACTTAGTTGCCAACCCAATAGCATTCGTAGTTGCGGTCTATCGTTGTTTCGTTGTTTTTATACGTTTTTTCGTAATAACATGGCGTTACAGCACGCGACGATATCGCAACGCTAAACGAATGGACAAACGGACGAGGAAATCGGCGGCGGTACGATAGACGACGGAGAAAAGTATCGTGCCGAGTCTACTTACCCCGGGCACTCGCGACGACAGTTGAGACGGATAAGCGAAGATCACTTGGTCGCCGGGTTTCGTGTAACTGTAGGTCGGTGCCTGTTGAAACGTCTCGCTGGCGGATATGTACTGCTGGTACTGGACGGCTTGCGACGGAGGAATCGGCACCGTCTCGAGCGTGGTGTACGTGCTCGACACCTTGATACCGTCGACCGCTGCTGCCACCACCGCGTTCGTCGCGGCCACGTTCGCCGCCTCGGTCTCGTACTTGATGCTCACCCCGCCGGTGTTCACGTATCCCGTGACCATTTGATGCTGTTGGCCCGGTTGCTGGTGACCTACGGAAGACGAGGTCGCGCGGATACCGCCGTCGCCGCCGATCGGCGGAGAGTAAGACGGTGGGGCGGGTGAATCGAGCTGCACCCCGACGTTCGTCTCGGCCATGCCGCCGCCGCCGCCACCGCCACCGCCGCCGCCGCCGCCGCCGCCGCCGCTCTCGTATTCCTCGCTGGTCGCGACCAATACCGGCGACGTACCCTGATGATACGACCTTGCGACCGACGTCGATCCGCTTCCACCGCTCGACTGGCCGCCTCCCTCCCGCGGACTGTACCTCTGATTGCCACCGGCCGACTGAACCACACGTCTCTCCTGCACCGCCTGGATCGCGATCGCGTGATTGTCCCTTCGCATCTGTTGCTGTTGTCCGTCCGCCGAGTATCCAGCGTACATGCGATCCGCGTCCGTTCTCTCCGGCTCCGGCGTCTCGTACCTTTCGAATCGTTGAAAGTCGTTGAACGATCGACAGACGCGATCACGCGTTTTCGCTTACCTGACCGTCTCCTTCACCGTCAGCACGGACGGATCCACCGTTTCCGACACCTGCACCCGCACCTCTTGCCCGTTGCTGGTCATGTAGACGAGAGACTGTTCGCGAGAACGAGCGTGCTGTTGCTGCTGCTGCTGCTGCTGTTGTTGCATCTCCGCCTCGGTATGAGCAATTTGCAGGATACTCAGCTTGCAGCCTTGGTCCTGTTGCTGTTGCTGTTGTTGTTGCTGTTGCTCGTCCTGATACGAACGCGATCTGCATTGCTGGGCTTGATCGTCGACCGATCGACGATGGTACTGCGAGTCTACCTCGGGTTCGGCCACGGTCTCGGTGATGTGTCCGGCTGTGGTGATGGTTCGCACGTGCCTTCTCGCGGTGATCACCGACCTGGAACTCTCGACGGATCGCTCGTCCGTCGTTGCCACTCGCGGCGAATCCTCTTCCGCTCGACCGTCCTCCCATTCGCGTTTAACCTCCTGCTTCGACAACGTCTCCTTCATCGCGGCCTGCGAACACCAACGCACCGAAACTTTCCAGCGAAACTACGCTACGAAGCTCGCAGAACCAACGCGCGGAGGACAGTCGTTCGCCGTTGCCGTCGTCGTCGTCGTCGTCGTCGTCGTCGGGCGAACGACCACTGTCGATCGAAGCGCGGAGGTGGGGCACGACTATTCGGACACGCGACTCGCTCGCGTTTCGACAAGGCGAACCGCGAGAACTGAGAAATTCGGTCGGTCGGCGCGTCGTGTGTCGCGTCGAGAACAACGCGAGAGAACGAGCTTCGACAGGAAGAAGAGCGGCAGGAGAAGAAAGGGACGGACGGCGCGCCTCGTCCGTCTCGAGAAAAAACCGGCGAGCGGCTGTTTGCCCTGACTCGCGTCACACTTCCCTTCGACGATGTCAAACTTTCGACTTCCGGACCGAGCACGCGACCGTACCTCTCTCCCTCTCCCTCTCTCTCTCTCTCTCTCTCTCTCTCTCTCTCTGCTGTCTGTCTCTTGGACGGCGAGTTCTCGCACGCCGCCGGTCCTCCTTCCGTTTGCACGGGCTGCCGCGTTGATCAGCCGACTTCAGTACCTTCCGAGAGAAATCGAAATCGCGCGCGTACGCGAAACGCGTGAACGTTGGATAAACGTTACGCGTGCACTGTGCGGCGCACCCCCGTGACGGCTTCGCTCGTTTCGCTAAAAACGATCGAGCGAATTCACCGAGCGACAGCGAACCGTTGCGCCGCCGCCGAGCGCAAAGTTTCTACTTTTCTCTCTTTTCACGGAAAACTGGCGAAAGAGAGGAGAAAGACGAGCGACGAGAATCTCTGGCTATCGAGTGGAAAAGAGGCAACGGAGGGGTCCGTTTGTTTGTTCGTCGATAACGAGCGGCCGCTCGCTAGCTCACGGGCGAGATAACGCCTTGTCACGAGGGGTTGGGGCGGAGGGAGATGGCGCACGAGGGGATCGCGAGAGGTGTTCGTGAGTCCCCCGGCGCTCCTCGCCCTTCTCGTCGGCCATCGTTGTCAACGCCATTTTGTTGTCACGGAATCGGTACGTACTCGGATCTCGGTACTCGCTACCCGGTATTGGTAGGACGCTCACGGTGAATCATTCGCACCCGCTGCTTATCGTTGCTTCCTCCCTCTCCATCTTCCTCTCTCTCTCTCTCTCTCTCTATTTTTTTTTCTCTCCCGTCCTCCGTCCACCGACATTTCGTCTTTCCCCTTTCCGCCCCGCGTCTTTCGTTCGGGCCGCCGAAAGTACGACCGTCATCGTCCATGGCAAACGACGAATCGACGACGGTTGTCGCGTCATCGATCCTCGAACACTGATTCATGTTCGCAAAGAAAGCAGCGTCATCGGCAAGGTACAACGATTCGCCAGGCGAAAGGAGCAGGAAGCGTTGGGCGCGTGACGCGGAGGAAAAAAATCCATGAGCGTGGCATACGTGACGGCGATCGACGTCTCGCGTTTCGCCATAGATACGGATTAATCGGAGGATCGAGATAAAAATCGAAAAACGTTCGCGGGCCGGCTCGATCGCGATAACGACGCTTGAAAAATCACTCGTCGCGCCTCTTCTATTCCGCCTTTGCTTTTTTTTTTGCTCCGTGATCCGCGAAAGGTGGTCGATGGCGTCGATCGAGGGACACCAGCCACCGGCTTAGCGAGAAACTTTCCATCCATTCTCGTCGCGTATCTCCAGCGAAATCGAAAAATTCGTGGTTTATCGGAGAACGAAGGAAACGAGGAGATCGCTTCGCGTTATATCGTTGATAACGAACGATAAGAAATAACGAGCGAGTCACGATTCTCTCTGTTTTCGACGACGTTTCGATCGAGCGCGTTTCGTCCGAAAAGCGAAACGGCGAGGCGAAACGCGAGCTTCGCGTTGGACGAACGACGACGACAACGACGACGACGACGACGACGACGACGACGACGGAACGAAAGGCCGAACGCAGGCTGCACGAACGGAGGGCGACGCGAAGCGTAGAAGGACGCGAACGCGTGGATGTGGCCGCACAGCGGCCACCGATGGGGATGTCGAGCCATCGGCAAGAGGCACGTCGTTGTCAAAATAAACGACACTATCGCGATTTATCTCGTTTCCCATGATAATAAGAGATAAAACTGCATCCTTACATTAGCTAGTATATCAGCTAAAATGATAATTTCAGTCGTCGGGTTCGCCAGGAAGGCGTAGGGCCGTGTCTCTAGTTCCGCGGTCGAGTTTCGCGAGGACGTCTCGAAGCTGACCGACCGTCGGCCGTCGTCGCGTCGCTCTCCGCGGTTTTTCCGCAGTTAGAATCTCCGGTGCGAGAGTCCGAGTCGTTGGATCGTTACGCGCGGATACCTCGATCGTCCTGGTAATCGTCGTATCGAATCGTCGGAGACGAACGCGGAGACGAGTGAGAAACGAAAGCGAACGAAAGCGAACGAAAGAGAATGTGGACGGGGGTGTAACGCTCGAATTGCTGTGACCGTAAAGTCGGGTAAGCTCGGTCGATGAATGGTACGCGGTTCTCCTTGCTGTTTCTTTCGTTTTTTCGGGAGTACGGTGGCTGCGAAAGACGACGCACAGGGTTGCGTCACGACTGGAATCGCGAACACGACGAGGCCATTTTCTTTATCAGTCGAGTAGGAAATTCTTATCGGCGGTAAATGAAAATCCCAGGTGAGCCGGTGTGGGTGCGTACGTGCTCGCGCGAACGAAACGATATCGAGAAGGCGCTACTACACGATCGCGTAAGAAATGAAATTTTTTGTCATTTCGTTGGAACGCGATGCGACGGTGTCCGAGTGGCAAGAGCGGATGGCGCACGCGCCGAGGGTTGACGCGTACCCGTCTCGATCGCGTTACGCAATCGCGTTTCCTCGAATCGTGCGTCGCGATTTCTGTAACTTTCCATCTCGCCATCGAGTTCCTAATTCGATTCGTGCGACGCGTTTCTCGCTTCTCCGCTCATCTAACGAAACCGAGTTTGACGATGGATTTAGGCGGCCGCGGCTCGAATCGTCGCGGAACGCGAGCAGCGTCTAAATCTTTTTACGACGCGATTCGCGCGACCGCGCGATAACGCGTGATCCATCGGAACGGTTTCGTGGCGCGCGATCCCGCGTTTTACAACGCCAATTACCGTAATAATTTACAACGAGCGAGCCGTGTCTGTCGGTTTCCACGAATAAACACCGTTCGTTCTCGCTCTCGCTCTCGCTCTAGCGCTCGCCTCGCGTTCGCCTCCGTGCCCCGCTCTCGTCGCCGCGTTTCCGCGTAAACGGCAAAAGCAGCGCGAACGCGTCCCGAATTTCGACAACGAACGGGTCGCGCGTTTGCGAGAACAATGCGCGCCGTTCCGTCCACGACCACGCGACTCCCGAGACCAATAATTAACGCTCGAGCGACAAACAGCATTATCGTGGCTGTTGCCCGATATTATTCCATTATCTTACGACGGCTATGTGCTTAACGATTAATAAAATATCTGCGTACAGGGGTATCTCGTCTCGATATCGTATAGTTTCGCGGTAGACTTCGTCGAGACGGCTGGCACTCGTGACCGCCGGCTTTCTCGCGTTTCGTTGCTCCCTTTCCCCCCGCCCCCCCCCCCGCCCCTCCTCCTCCTCCGCCGTCGCCGAAATCGAACAGAAGGATTCCACCCGACGATCTTTTCCAGTCTCCGTGGCCGTGCTAGCCGAGGAATCGGACGATCCGCCGAGCCACAAGTGTCGTCGATCCACTCGGAACGTAAAACACAAGTGTTTCGTTCCGATCGGGCTGGATCGTGCACGCGCTACCAAAACAGACCGCGAGTTACGTCTTTCCAAATATCGTTCTATCCGCCTTGTGTCTCGAGTTGCCACGACTCGCCTCGTCTCACCACGCCGCGCCACGCTTCTTCGTCGTCCAACGACGTCCCATACTCGGCGTATTATATAGCGGCGTGTTTCCATCCGCGGTACTTTCGGCACGAAATTTCCAGTTCGCCCGATCGTCAAACGGTATTCCGAGCCACGCGACCGACCGGTTTCCACGCGTTTTCTCTCGCGATTTTCCTTTTCCCTTTCTACGTGGTCGTGCGCTGCGCGCTCCCTTCCGTCGCGGTTATTAGCACGAGGTAACGCGCGACCGACGAACCAGCGTACGGAAGAAAACGGCCGAATGAAGGAGAATAGCAGGCGAGAGAAAGAAAAGAAAGGAAAAGAAAGGAAAGGAAAGGAAAGGAAAGGAAAGGAAAGGAAAAGAAGGCGGCTGCAAGCTGAAGCGAGAACGAAACGGACGAACATCGAAGCGGGAAAATTAAAGGACGAATAAGTGAACTTACCGTGGTAGGAGAACGGAGAGAAACGTTTCGCGTGAACGAGGAGGTTCCGTGATACAGGTAGACGGTTTGGCGAACGATATCGAAGAAGCTCTGATTTGTGTCGCGTCGACGGTCGATGGTCGACTCGCGGGACAGACGCGGCTACGATTCGACAGCGAAGGTGGCGAAAGCGCGGCTTGACACAGGTGCGCTGCCAAGGTGTGCCTACGACGATTCGGGTCGGCTGCCGCCTGGTAGCGTCGTACCGAAGCTTCGATTCGAGCAAACGTTGGAGAGGGAAAGCACGCGCGACCGCCAACGTTAACGCGAACGCGTTAAATATTGACCGAACACGATTAGACGAGAGCACGGGCTCCGTTCCCTCGCGCTTTCCCTCGACTCGTCGCATCGATCGCGTTTTAGCCTCCCTTTACGCTCGCCGCCATCTTGGTCCCGCTGCAACGGGTCCTCCCCCTTTCGCATTTCCATCTTTCTCCCTCCGTCCTTTCGCTTCCTTTTCGAATCCTTTCTCGACGAGAAACGGGCCACGGAGCAGCGCGCAGGAAAAAGGAAAGGCAGCTCCTGGCGGGAGGAAGGAAAGAAGCAGAACTTATCGCTCCTTAACGTCGCAGGCAACGGACTTCTTCAGTCGCACCGGATCGTCCACGTCGTCTCTTCTCGATCAACGAGATATACGTGAACGTACGAGAGAAGCTTAAAAAACGCACCGTACGTTAAGATAGACAGAGAGAAAGAGAGCGAGCGAGCGAGCGAGCGAGCGAGCGAGAGAGAGAGAGAGAGAGAGAGAGAGAGAGAGACAGACAGAGGAGGGTACTCGTACGTGGCGTTATCGTTGAAAACAGCGGGAGAAGAGAGCTCGAGTCGAGAACAGAGGGTGTCGTCATACTTGCAGAGCACACACGGGATTCCTGCGATAAGGGACTCGCTCAGGTGAGACACGGTCGTAAGATCGGTGCCGTGGGGCGCGGACTCCGCGTAAATCCGAACGGCCTAACGCGTCCAACTTATCCCCTCGGGAGCAAACATCGCACGCCTCGATCCCCTTCGTTCACCTATCTCGATAATTCTCATTCACCCGGTGTCATCCACCACGGGCTCCCGTCGTTCACCCGGAATACGCGAAATACCCGGAATACGTTCCGTTTCCCACACCGGTTACGCCAATGAGGCAGAGCCACGCCGCCGCCGCCACCGCCACCGCCGCCGCTGCCGCTGCCTCTCTCGCTCGCTGCTTTCGCTCTCTCGTCCCAACCTTTAACCGAGATTAGTCGAGATATCGCGACCGTTATCGCCGAAAATACACAGGGATGAAGTTTTTCCTGCACGTTCACCGACTTCTCCTCGCCAGCTGGTCGACGCGACACACGGTGCCATTCGAGTACTCGTTGCTGCGCCTGCTTCTTCTTCTTCCTTCCTTCGCTATAGCACGTCTGCATGCAGGAGGCGTTCTATCTACGTTTTCGGGGAACGGACGGTCGGTCTCAACCGTCTCGTGCAATTTTCGTCACTCCGATTTAAATATCCCTTTTTATTTAAAAATAACCGATTCGATACAGCATACTTTGACAATATAGCAACATGTTGTAAATCATAACGTACAATCGCAGGTCATCGATATTCAATCGCCGACATAATTACATTATCGTAACGTATTATAAAATTAAAATTTTCTGTATCGTATCGTGATATACATATATATGTCTCGTAGTGCATTTGAACGAGTTGAACGCCGCAAGGTGACGCGATGCTACAATTAGATCGCGATAGATAACGATTATTTTTAGTTTTCCAATGCTTTCGCGATTCGATGCGCACATCTCGCGTTTCGAATCTACGCTTATTACTTTCTAACAATATGTATTTACACCAACAGTTTCCAATGGTCATTTTCTTAAACCGATCTTTTCAGACAACATATATTCGGCGAAATCGTTCCGTATGCGGAACGTTGCTAGATCATTTTTGAACGATCGAAACGTACTCCTAATTTCTACTCCTTTCGCCGATTTTACGATTATGACGGGTTTACGAAAGGGTAGAACAAATAACTATCCTCGCGCGCTAGGCAATCACGTGTTTTCGTCCACTCTATCGTTGTCGCTATTTTCCTTCTCGTTGCTGCGCGAACAGCACACACACACACACACGCAAACACAAACACACACACACACACACACACCAAGAAGAAAACGACGATAGACATTTCTTTTTCCTGTTCTATTTTTTTCTGTACGTTCGTTGAAGAAACGTCGTCTTCCTCCTTACCTCCTTCTTCGCATCTCCTTCGAAATTACGATACCTCCCCGTCTCGTGTGTCTCGCGGCCACGCTGCAGACGCGTCAGCGTCCAACGTTTACGGGTTTTACGACGATATCGAGACAACGGTCGGTCTGTCCAGGTGACCGTTATCGAGGATAATTTTAGTGGCCGCCGTGTTGGGTGACGAATTGCCAAGCGTTACGATGTGCGGGGAGGCGAGTTGATGATGATCGGGAGAATGACTCGCGGATATCATGACCGGCGATCGATTCGCGCAAGGAGGCGACGGGCACTCGACCTTCGGCGAGTGCGTCTCCAGCAATTGCTGATGTTGATGCTGTTGTTGTTGTTGTTGCTGCTGAGGCTGTTGTTGCTGCGAGGCGATCATATCGTAATACATTTCCGATTGATAAGAGACGATTCGACTGGCCGATTGTGGACTACCGTACAGGTTGGTGCCGTAGCTC
Organism: Bombus dahlbomii; assembly: GCA_037178635.1. Lineage (NCBI taxonomy): Eukaryota > Metazoa > Arthropoda > Insecta > Hymenoptera > Apidae > Bombus > Bombus dahlbomii. The sequence goes on along the minus strand of CM074104.1, from coordinate 1,740,049 downwards.
ACCTGAGGCACTGCTGTGTGGTTCATCCTCAATTCTCCGTACGTGCCTGCGCAAACGTTGCAACATCGTGAACAAAATCTGCGACAAAATCGGCCTACTACGACGATACGAACGAGATACACGTACCTGGCTCCAATTTTACATTGTTGTTGTTGTTGTTGTTGTTGTTGTTGTTGGTGTTGTTGGTGTTGTTGGTGTTGGTGTTGCTGTTAGCTGCAGCGATACCGGTGTTGCCGTTGTGACGAGCAGACGTGCCGTGGCTCGCGGTAACGCACTCTATCGTGGTAGACGTTCCAGAGCGCGTGGACTCGACTCGCGGAGCCATCATACGAAGTCCGCGTCCAACTGGCATAGGCACGATATCACCGGGCCCAGGAACGAAGCCGCGCGTATCTCTGTTAACAGGACAAATAAAGCAAAGTATCAGAACAACGACGAAGACCATCATCGACGAAGACCAGTGGCGGACGATCGTCGGAAGCGTCGATCCGGGCTACGAAACGTACCCAGCTAATGCTCTTTCATGGCCCAAGGTGAAAAAACAGCGTTGATTCGGCTTTAGCCTCGTATTTAATAGATGTACGCGTAGAATCTTGGACCAGGAATAGTCGTAGCACTCGGATCGAGTTCAACGATAACGAATCGTTCGACGGTCGTTGATAAATGTGTTGTATAAAAATCCGTTTATTCGATAACGTACCCCTCGAGAACCACCTCACCGTTGCCTGTACAGGACGCGACGGTGCCGGCGATCGTCGTCGTATCGGTCGATTTCATCTTGGGCTTCCTCTTCCTGGTTTGAATGCTGTCCTTTTTCATAGCGTGAGGCCTGTTCACGCCGTGCAATTTGAAATAGAGCCCGCATGCGTTACAAACGGGCTCACCTAACGTGTTCCTGCGCCATAACGACGTCATCGTCGTTTGGCAATTGCTGCACGACGTGCCCACTCGTCTCGAAGCAGACTGCGGACACACGAAATCTCGTTAAAACGCGTGCCAACTAAGCACACGACTTGGACACGAAGAGAGAGAAACTTGAAAGAGAAGGGGCGAGAGTGGAGGAACGACAACGACGACGACGACGACGACGACGACGACGATGACGACGACGACGACGACGACGACGACGACGAGAGAAATCGCGGGGCAGGGAGATTGTGACAAGATATCGCAAGAAGAGCCTCTTCTCTTTCGTCCAAGTAGAAGAACGAGCGAGCGGACAGACACTTATAAAAGAAGAAGCAAGACACGGAGAAGGAGAGGAAAGCAAGGTGTGTCGGGTCGATCAGGTTGAAAGAAATCTTACATCTACCGTATTTAACTTATGATCGATCAAGCCCGAACGCTGACTCGTGCGCGGCGATCGTCGACCGTTGCACGCGATCGGTATCGCGCGCGAGACAGCGTAATCGGCTATACCCTCTGCGAACGAAATCAAGCGAGCCTGCTGCTACGACGACCTCGATCGAGCGAGAAACGAGCGATGACGAGAGTCGACAATGTGATTTGTTCGCAGTTTGATCGCATCGACGAACGACACGCTGCGTACACGCGTCTACGTAAATCGGCGCACGTCGTTCGATCAGGCTACGCAGGATTTCGAAACGAAGCGCGATTCTACCATGGGTATAGTGGCACCTCGAAGCTACGACAAATGTTCGACCGGTAGTTGTTGCTACTTGCGAGCTACGCTGCAAAACAGAAGTCGTTTGTTCTAATCTCGAGTCTTCGAGGGAAGTGCGTCAAGACGGAAGTAAAGCGAGCAATGGAAAGAGAAGTAACGGACGATGAAAATGATCAAAACAAGGTTATCGAATGAAACATGAACAACGGAACGATAAAAGTATGCGCGAACTATGGTGGTCGAAACGAGAGAAATAAAATAGTAGAGGTAAATATAGCCAGCGACCGATAGAAACAGAAAAGAAGATCAGAGAGAGAGGGAGAGAGAGAGAGAGGGAGAGAGAGAGAGAGAGAGAGAGAGAGAGAGAGACACACAGAGAAACTGAAAGAGAAAAAGAGAGAGCAAGAAAGAAGAGTATACGCCGGATGTCACGTATGCACGGCGAGATGAACGAGATGAACGAGATGAACGAGATGAACGAGATGAACGAGATGAGCGAGTGAGCGAGTGAGTGAGTGTGTGTTGGGGGATGACACCTACCAAACGCCGGTTCGTCGATTTCTCCTCGACGGCGCGACGGGCGCCACTATACCCATAGAAGCCTTTGTAGAAATCGCCCTGGTCCGCCACTGAAACAGAGACAGGATGCCAAACGTTAGGGGTGCTTCTAGTCGTACGCGTGCGCGCCTAAAGCAAGCGCCTCCAATCCTTTCGTTCTTTTCTTAGACGTGGAAAGTCGAAAGAGCGCACGATGTATCGCATCGGTCCTCGATGCGTTACCATTGTGTAGCACGCGTCTGTCCGCGTACCGTTCTTGAATCGCGGATACCGCGCCCGATCCCCAAAACTTGCTACCACACAAATGGCAAAACTATGGATCGTAGAGGCCCATTTCGGACTCGGGCGAATTTCCACACAGGCTCCTGTTTTCTACATGTACGCGGCACCGCTCTCCCAGCTACGAACTTTCTCCTCCCCTTTCCAATGGAAACGGAGAAAATGGTTGCGCGAGAGCGGCGAACGGCAACGAGTCCGACGCCAAGCGCGCGTTCGCGCTTTCGACGAGAAACTCGCCGATCTAGCGTTCCCGCGGCCGCTTAGCCGGCGCCGTCGTATCTCTTCCATTTCTTCCTTACCAGTCGCCGTGGCTGCTTCACCAAGGGTCGATTCATTCCGTTCATCTTGTGGTAGAGACCGCACGCGTTGCACAGGTAGTGGCCCGTTCCGTCTCGTCGCCACAGCGGAGTGGAAATTGCTCCGCAGTTTACACATTCGCGGCCCTCCGTAAAGTATTCCGCCTCGATGTTGTGCACTGTGCGATTTGTACAGTTTCAAAATCGAATCTTCGTTCGTCGTGCCGCGCGTAAGCGGCCACCAATGTTTTCCGTATACGGTCGGTTTTTCCCTCCGTGAAATTTACCCATCGAAGACCGACGATTTCGAAACCGCGTGATTTCACTTCGAAACGGTGGAACACGTGGAAAGCAGGAGGAAAAAGGAGACGACAGGGATACGCGAAAGCACGCTGTTCGCTGTCGTGCACGAGCCAACGATCCGACGTCCGACGACGAATGGCTGGCCAGAGAAAGTACTTAAAAGGCGAAACGCCCGGAGCCACGTCGTTTTCAAGGTATTTCGAGGGAAATACCTGCGGGACGATGGTCGATACCGAAAAATTTCGTTTTTGTATTTTTCCATTGCCTGCAGGCGATTTTACAGACTTTTATTACAGACGTGAGCGCAACCGCAACTTTCACGAGCGAGAATTTTACCGAGAAAGCAACTCTCGCCGAGATTCGTCGAGATTCGTTGAAATTTGCTGAAACTCGCGAATTCGTCTCGTCGATCGAACGGCAAACAGACGCGGAACGAGAAACAAAGGCGAAACGCGCGCCGGAGAAGGATACAGGAAGCGTAGCAACGCGCGGCAAAGGATGTCGAGGGATATGGCGTTATCAGAATTTCCGGTGTTTCTCGATAACAATAACTTAGCGGTCGTTGCGAGTACGCGCGACGAGTACCGCTACGCGTCGAGCTATTTAAATACGTCACGACGACGACGAACGGTGTATCGTTGGCACGCGTTTCCACGATCGTCGCTGCTATTACCAAAATTTAAAAAAAAAAAAAAAGAAAAAAAAACAAACAAACAAAAAGAAAAAGAAAAGAAAAAGAGAAAGAAGACGAGATACCATCGACGAACCGACGAACCGACGAACCGACGAACCGACGAACCGACGAACCGACGAACGTCGACGATAGAGGTAGCCGCGGCGAGGTTCGGTCTCGCGTTACTCCGCGAGACGGCGACATCGAAACGAGGAGAGGACGAAAAGGTCGGCGTACCGGTAGTCGCGCATCCGGCAGAAACGGGACTGGGAAGCAATCGGATATCGTATATTAGTAAGCAAAATGTAGCTGACGTCAGCTGCCATCATCTTACGATCTCTAGTCGTTCTCAACGACGCGATACCGAGTGGCGAAGAAACGAAGAAGCCGGGCAGGCGGAGGAAACGAGGAAAAACGCGGAAAACGTTTCGCGGACGCTTCTTTCCGATGCTTTTTCAACGCTTACGAGAATTATAACGTACGCGTCTGGCGAATTCTGTTTAAAACGAAGATCCCGAGAGCAGTCGGTAACGTTATCCCTTTGCAGGGCCGATGTTATTGTCGCAGCAGACAACGAAGAAACGGATCATCGTCGGTGTGTCCGCACGGAAATGCTAGATATTCTTCGTCGTAACAGAATATTCAACGCACGCACGCACGCACGCACGCAAGCACGCACGCACACACACAGAGGGAAGATGACGAAGCGACGGGGAATGAGAATGGCAGAGTCTAATTACTTGACGAAGCAGTGCCGTAAGGGGCACAGGCAACTGCGAGCCTTCCTTTTATCGAGAGGATGAAGGAGCGGAAAGCTAAGGTACGCGACAACGCTAGGATACAGGAGATACGTAAAAGCCGAGGTACGAGGAGAATCGATGCGAAAAAGGGAAGCGAGATAGCGGAGGAAAGAGCGCGTACGATTCCTGGATTAGAGGAGAGGCGGAGAGACGGGAGAAAGCTGAAAACGGGACGATGAAAAAGAGAAACGCACGAGCTCGCGAGATCGTTACGATAAAGAGAGAGACGATTCGAGCGTACTACTCGAACGAAAAAGGCCACGTGCGTGCAGTGCAGGTTGGTGGAGGGCGCGAGCAAAGAGAGACGAAACAGGACAGGACACGTCGAAACGATTGGACGGCTACGAGGTCTGGCGAGCAGAGTCAAAGTTAAACCGAGAGCAGGCGCGTTGGTCGATCGTAGAGATTCGCCCCGTCGTTCTTCCTTCGCGTGGACGAGCCTCGCGTCTCGACTCGACTCGTCGCAGACGCGCGCTCCAAAACCACTCGAGATCCGCGGTATGTTAAAAGCCATATTCCCGGTTCCCCTCGGCTTTCGGCTAAAGTAACGAGCTCCGCTCGCAACCGCAGACGCACCGGGGCTCGCTTTCCAAAAGAACCACGCGCGCACGCCACTTAAAAAGCTTTCGACTCGACTTGCATATCCCGCTGCAGCACACGCGCGCGTCGCCATCCACCGTCGCTCACGGTCGTCGATGGTTACTCGTTGTTCGATCCACGGACGAACCTGATCGTAACTCGAAACGAACGCGAGCCGACGCGACGAGACGAGACGAAACGAGACGAAACGAAACGAGATGAAACGAAACGAAACGAAACGAAACGAAACGACGAAAGACGGCGGCAGCTGCGAGAAAGAGCCGCTAGTTTTTTCTCTCTGCGAGACTCTCGAAGCATCTATATACTACGTCGATCGGATGGAAAAAAAAAAAGAAAGAAAGAAAAAAAAAACAATCCGCGCGACCTTTCGAACCGGTCGAGTCCTTCGTCGAGATTGCGCCGTGTGATGCACTCGACGCGGACGTTATCGCGGCCGACTGTCGTTATTACAATAACGCGGCGTAAAAATAACGATCGTCGAAAGCACGGATTTACACCGATTTCGAATCGCAAACAAGACACTTTATCGCGTGAACGCAAACGAACCGAAACGATCGACGACTTTGCGTTGCGCTCGGTGGTCGCGCTCGCTTAACCGTGCACGCGTGTTCGCTGTCATCGCGAAATAGCCGCGCGATCCCGAGAAATCGTTGTTTCTCTGTTCGATAAAAGCGTCGCGGCATTCTTCGGCGAACGACGCGCGTTCCATGTTCTATCCGTGCAGAGAGTTCGACTCCGACTAAAACGCGATCGCGATTCGCCGTCAAACTTATCTAAATTTCGCGGTCCCGGAACAAGATTAGATACATAAAACTCTATTATCGTTGCTTCTGTATCGCGCATAGACAAAACTAGATTGAAAGTGCGGCTGTTGTCTAGGTCACGGTCGCCGTATATCAACGCCTCTCTTTCGATACCGAGGCACCGACGATCGTAGCGCTCGGCGTACCACGCGTTTCGCGGATCTCGACGAACGTCCTGAACGTACGCGGCGGACGCAGCCCCCCCGTCGTTGCGTCGCGGAATCGTCGTGTCCGTGTCGATCTTTTCTCCGTTCGCGAAGAGAACGCCACCGAGAAACACGATCGTCACAGAGACGAAACGAGCACCGTGTGTCATCGGTCACGCCTCGGCGACCCGTGCAACCGATAAAAGTCTCGTCTCGAGCAGATAATCACGAAAATTCGTACCATCGGCCGTACCTATCCCTTCGTTGCGCGAATATACGCTAGCGCGAACGCCAAGTACGTTTCCACTCGTCGTATTTTGCGCGCAAGATAACGCGAGACGCGCGCGCGGAGAGGCGAGAAGGGAGGCGAAAAACTCCGCATTAATCGACGTATAAACGAAATACTTGGACTACGGAACGACGAGGAGGGTTGGAGGCGGGGGAGGAAAGAATGGAAGAAAACAAGAGAGGAAAGAAGTAAACGGAGGAGAGAGAGAGAGAGAGAAGTCGGGAAACGAGAGAAACTGTAACGCGATATTCTTTTTTTCTAACGGAGGGACTTGATTTCGGCCCACCGACGTCGCCGTACGGACGAAAAAATTTGTCACGACTCGCGTGCTCGTGCCCTCCGCTCGATCTCTCCTTCTCTTTGCCTCTCGACGTTCCCCTTCGACGAATTAGTAAGCAACGAGGGGAACGCGAACGGATCCGATCGAAATCCTTTTCTCCTAATTTACGAGAGCCTGCAACACGATGCAGCTGGTGCGTGTCGCTGTTCCTTCGCGCTCCTCCCTAATCGTTGTCATCCGCCGCCACGATTTATCGTTTTTTCGAAACTCGTCCACGGTCAGTCGGTAACGCGATACTTTTCGTCTTTCGAGTCACACGGACGGTCGTCAACGAGTCGACGATACGCGTAAACGTAAATACTGTTCGACGCCGCGTCGATTCGTTTGTTCGCTGTTCGTTGTTCGTTGTTCGCGCGAAATCGTACGTGCAGGGTGGTGTTGGCGAACGAGCGCTATGGGGCGAAGTGGCGCGTAACGAACGGAAGGAACGAAGGGAAAGGGAGAGAAAGAAGAGAGGAGGAGAGAGGAAAGAGGGCGAACGGAAGAAAAACGGGATGAGACGAAAGCGCGATTACAAAGGGGAGAGAAAATACGCGACGAAAAGTAGAGAGAAGAGAAAACGCAAGAGACGACGAAGGAAGCGTACTTACTTGCGCTAAGGCTGGCGGTGGCTGTCAGCTGATGTTGAGCCGGGGTCGACGGAGAATTGACGACGGGTTGTCGCCTGGAAGGAGCGGCATATTGAGTAGCTAGGGTGTCGCTCGAAGGCGAACCATAGCTCCAGGTCGATGGTTCGACGGTGGTTCCTACTCCGGTGGTGTTTTGCTGCGTCGAATAAGACGGACTGTATCCTCGGAAACTCGGCCTGCCGCAGAACGGTTGTGAAAAGGCTGGCAGGGCCTGATGAGTCACCGTACCCGACGATTTTCCGCTACTGCCGTAATCCTCGGAAATTGCGGAAAGGCCTGTCGTCCCTAAGCCTATCGTTCGAAAGATCGGTCATCGATCAATCGCCCTTGCTCGTTCTTCGTTTACCATCTAATATTCCTAAAATATAAAGCATACCTTGCGCGTTCCATAGCTGCTGCGGCGTGGCGGTCAATTCCGTGGGGCTGCCGGTCATGTAAGGAAGCCCGTAAGCACCGGCGGTTCCTGTGGCGCTGGCCGCGGCCATACCGGTTACGCTGCTCATCGAACGATACAACGGACTGAAACAACACGATGAAACACGCTCGATTGTACAGGCTGCATGTTAGAGAGGAGAGCAGCAACCAGGCGAGGATGATGCACACGCCCCTGCCCTTGGGAATTCACGCGATCCGATTTTTGATTTACGATCGGGTCGAGGCAAAGAGGAAATTCGAAGAGAGGAAATGGGACGAACGAATGGGATAGACGACGGAAAGCAAAAAAGGAAAGCTTGGCGACACGGGATCGCTAATGTTTCGCGGGAGACCGGAAACCGAAGAACCGTTCTCCGATCCATCGGGCCGTAAATGCGGGCGCGTGCCAAGGCAGGACGTTTTTCCATGTTCTTTTCCGACCAACCACTACCCGGAACACAACTACTCCATTACCATTACCATTACGGTGGCTATTAACGTTACCGTTACCATTAGCGTCACGACCCCCCTACGTCTACCTGAGTTTTGACGACCGTACGACGCGAGACACGAGGCGCCTTCCAAAGGGTTTCCAAAATGCCAGGCCGCTTACGGAAGATCCTCGTCGTCGTCGTCGTCGTTGTCGTCGTCGTTGTCGTTGTCGTCGTCGTCGTTGTCGTTGTCGTTGTCGTCGTTGTCGTCGTTGTCGTCGTTACTTTCCCTGCAAGAACGATAAACGCAGTTCGGCTACTCGCGAAACAGACCTGGCGAAAGAGATCCGGTTCGCGCAGCCGTTGCGCAACGCGAATGGCACGTGTCTCGCGATGCTCCAACCGTCACGATTTCCAGCAATAACGTCGAATTCAACGTCACACACGTACGTTTCTCTGTCCGAGTTCGATCTTCCCGCTCGATCGCGTTCTTTATCGCGTATTTTTATCGCGGATCGGGGCAACGCGTCCAACGCTGGCGGACACGTCGTCGATCGAACGACGCAAAGCAAACCGAGAAACGCGTGACCTTCGCGTTTTCTCGCGACTCGTCCGACACGTACCGCTCGATCGGTACGTGCTCATCGGACGATTCGCGTATTCTCCCGGAACGATTTCCAACAAAACTGGCTCGAGCAACGGTATTCGCGGTAAACGAAACATCGATAACCGAACAACTTCGTCCTTCGAACCGATATATCGTTGTCGTTCGCGAATGCGAAAACGAAAATCATCCGACGACGAGTGGCGAGGCGAGCGCGAACAAACACGAGAAAGGTCGAGCTGCGTTCGATGAAATCTACGCAGAGAGAGAGAGAGAGAGAGAGAGAGAGAGAAAGACGAACGATTCGTCACGGTTGCTCGCGTCTCGAACGTTTCACCTGGAATCGCGCTTCCACTTGCCTGTCTTGGTCGTTGTCCACGGCGCTTCTCTCTCATTAACCAGGTGTATGCCAGCTTCCTCGTGCCGCTTCGAGTCGACGGACGTGAACAAGGGTGAACGAGAAAGGAAAGGATACGTGTTCGTGGCACGTGTTACACGCTCGTAACTTCCACGACACCGACATCCACTCGGCCGTGTCCACGTCCGTATCCGAGGTTCCGAGTAACTTTGTTTCGCGAGTCACTCGCGCGACGATATCTCCTTCGGAGTCATCCGTTCCAACTTGAATTCGCGTCGACGTCCGATCCTCTGTCGCGAGACGGATCGATCGAATTTATCTCCGCGGTATATTTATATACGACGTTACGCGCATCGATAGACAGATCATCGGCGGTTCGGTCGATTCGGAACGCGGGTTCGAAGAAAATTTTATTTAGTTGACCAACGGTGACCCGACACGCAACCTAATCGGAAATCGGAAATCGAAACCGCGAGGCGACGCGTACCGAGGCACGTCCCCGGAACCTTTAATAACCGGACGATCGGATTTCTTCCAAGTACCATCTCGAGAGACTCTCTCCTCGCGCTCTTTCCACCAATTGTCGCGATTCTCCGGCCGCTGCAAGTTCCCCAACGGATCACGATGGATCCGCTCTTTCTCTCCGAGCGCGCCGTCAAAGCGAGAGAAAAGCGAAAGGAAAGGAGATATTTCGGTCGGGTCGCGAAGAATGCAGATATCGCGAAACTCAATCTAGAAGGTCGGTAGCGACAGGGTTATAGCCCCTGTTACCGGATCGCTATCTGAATCCACCGAGCCGATAAGCCCTGCCGCTTCTCACGATAGCGCGCCACCGTCTCGTGGTGGGAAGAGGATCCGAGGTCCGCTAAACTCCACCGATGGGAGCTTCGTGCCGTGGACCGTACACACTACACACGGTGTGTTGTACCATGATACGGCGATATATCGCAAACGGGATAATCTTCGAGACGAATCGGCTGCGTTAGTTACACGACTAGCGTGCCAGTCTGGAAAAACGTTTCGACGTTCGAGTCGCGAAAGAAAATCCCGTTTCCCTGCGTAGTCGTCGCTCGGCCCGCGACGACCCACCTTCCACCCAAAGTCGAGACTCGCCGTTTATTTACGAGCAATATTTTCGCAACCGTTATCGGTTTCCCGTTTACTTTGTTTTCGTTTCGCGTTCGCTACGAAACACCGATAAAAACGAAACGTCGCTCGAACGATACAAGTCCGAAGTAGGGAAGGGGTTACTACATCGTAGTGCGGTAAAACGAGAAGCAACGTGGAACGTGGCAGGACTATTTTTTTCGAGGATAACGAACCACCGCGGGTGAAAGGACGGGACGAAGACGAAAAGGACGGGAACGAAGAGGACGAAGACGAGAATCTGTGCGAACACGGAAAACGAAAATAGCCGCGAGACGAACATCGCCGATAGGCTGAAAAGCGACATATGCCGCCACGATTTCGACGACGTCGAACGTTTTTGTCCTTTGATTTTTGCCTGATCGACGCGGCGATCTCTCGAAAGGAAACGAACAGCTAAACGAGAACCAAGGAAGAGGTATAACGTTTATCGGAAAACACTCACTGCATAACGTGGTTCGCGTGATTGATTGCCCGAAAGGACCTAGCGCCTTTGTTCGTTCGCCACTCGCCTTTCGGTCTTCTTCTGCCCTTCTTGATCTTCGTGTCCTCTTGTTTCTCGCTATACTTCGGCAACGAAACTCGGACGCGTGAACCGAATCGCAATCTCGTTCGACGATTCTTTCGCCGAACAGAAACGGACAACGCGTACTTACGGGAAACGTACGAGGCGAATGGCGTTCCAGGTCCTCGAACGTGGTCAGGATTTCCCCTTCCGTGAATCTCTCCCTTCCTTCGTTTCTTTTCTACGTTCGTTCGCCTCCCCTCTCGCGATACATCGCTCCCGCCCTCGATTAACGCTCTCTCGCGCGTTCTTTTCAACTCCCCACCATCGTTCCGCGCTTCCCGATCTACCACCGATCCTGCGACCGTCGACCGTCGACCGTCGAACGTCGACCGCCGACCGTTTGCTGCCTCTCTTGGCTCTTATATCTCTTGGCTCGTTTCTTCCTAGTCTTCCCCTGCTTAGGAAGCTTACGTCGGAGAAGCGTCGGTGCCGACGAAAAACTACGCGTAGTAAGTAACCGCACGTGCAGGTACTTGCACGAAACGATCGTGCCATTGATAACTATCGTCAGCGACGCGACGTCGCGAGCGCGATAATTCCTCTGCCAACGAACCGCGTCTCGCGTTGCGCGAAGAAAAGCTTGAAAAAAAGAAAAAGAAAGAACCGCGAGTAGCCAGCCGTCTCGAGTTACTTTCATTCACGAGGATCGATCGCGTTCGTACCGCTCGAGTAAAAACATTCACCGTTGCTTCGCGTCGCTCATTCGTCGCATCCTTCGTCGTCGTTTCGATCTGCCCGTTTTTCTCGTCTATTCCGTTTACCACGAGAGTTTGAACGACCAAGAACTACTACCACTTACGAACAACGTATATCACGCTACGTATAGACGTACGTCTGCCCCACCCTCTCGATCCTCGGACGCCTCGGACGCAAGAACGCGTTCTTTCTCGAGTCTGTCGCCGTCGTCGTGTCACACGATACCAAAAGGTTTCTCGGAACGCGATGGGTACGACACTCTGTCGGACTGTAAACCCTGCACGATGATTCACGATGACGAACTTTGCGTCAAAGATCAACGATTACTGACTGCTTACATACTGTGTACGCGTCTTTTTTTCCTTCCCGGTTATACCTATGCTGCAACGCGTCGAACGAATTATAATACGAACGAGTAAGGAGCAACAAACGAGTAACGAGCAACAAACGAGTAACGAGCAACGAACGAGTAACGAGCAACGAACGAGTAACGAGCAACGAACGACTAACGAGCAACGAACGACTAACGAACGAGTAACGAACGATTAACGAACGACTAACGAACGAGCAACGAACGAGCAACGAACGACTAACAAACGAGCAACGAACGAGTAACGAATGACTAACGAATGACTAACGAACGAGCAACGAATGACTAACGAATGACTAACGAACGAGCAACGAACGAGCAACAAACGAGCAACGAACGAGTAACGAATGACTAACGAATGACTAACGAACGACTAACGAACAACTAACGAATGACTAACGAATGACTAACGAACGACTAACGAACGAGCAACGAATGACTAACGAACGACTAACGAACGACTAACGAACGAGCAACGAACGAGTAGCCTGCTTTGTCGGGTGGCCTGCACCAGAGAGGATCGAGAAGAGGAGAAAAGAAACAACGAGGTTACGAGATCGTGGACAGTAAACGCAGAGGAGACTTTGCGTAATCTTGGATCTTACAATTAGAGCGGTATAATCACGGCAACGAGATATATCCCGCAAAAAGAGAAACGAAAAGCACGGATTGTCCTCTGCACCCGAACTTTAGATATCTAAATTCGAAGGTCGTGGCCCCTGTACACGCGCGCAGAGCATGAGGAAATCGACAAACAGAAAAATGGCCAAGAAGCTGGCGCGCCTGCCGCGCATGCGTACACGCTGTGAAACCGAGCCCACGAGATTTTTCGAGTTGGCCGTTTTACGAATCGGCGAGCATCGACGAATCGGAAAATGCAGCGCGCGTAATCGACGCGGCTGCCGATAACGTTTGGTTCTGCCGACGCGCGAGACACGGACAACGCGCGCGATCGAAGAATCGTTTCTATCGGAGTCAATAAACTCTTATCGCGGCAACGCTAAGAGACCGAGCTCCGGTTCTGGTACAAATTCTATGCCGTTACGCTCTCGACTAGCGAGACTCGCGTCGAGGCGTGCGAATTTTTCGCCGATCCGCAGACAAAAGAGAAACGAACGGTCGCGTCGCGCACGTTGCAAAATTCAAGCGGACGTAAAACTATCGATGGAAAAAAAAGGTTCGGAGGACGAGCGCGGTGACGACGGCAACGGCGCGGCTCGTGCCTGGACGAATCATCGGCAAACACCGAAGGACGTTGTGTTCATTTTCACAAAACTGTTAGCATAGGGCCGGGCGAGACGTCACACTGTATTCCATGGTCGGTTCAGCTTTATTTTTGGTTTTGTATCGCCTACGTATACAATACTCGAGGAAACACGAAGCGTGCATCCCATAAGCCGCCGTGTAAATACTCTTGCGAACGGTAAACCTTCTTCGAGCGGGTATATTCTCGTCTTATGACCACACGCGCGCGCGATTCTTGCGCCCCTGTGTTGCGGCGCAGCAACGTATCGCCAGATGGGACCGCGCGATTTCTCGATTTAACGATCGAACCGCGTAGTGTTTGGATGGAATCGGAGGGCGTTCGTACCGCGTTGTCGTCGTTGGTCGAACAGACGGAAAAACAGAGAGCGCGTACCGCTACTAACCTGGAAAGCGGGCCTGTAGGCGAGTGCGGCGTCGACGATCCTGCCTCGTGATCTTGATGATGATGAGGCGTTCCTACCGTGTGATGAGCGTATATCGAGTCCATGTATAGCTGATCGGACACGCGATCGCTGGTGTCCTGGCCGAGACCGTGGTTGGTCTGAACCGAAGACGGCGGCGGTTGCATAGCGGTCAAATGAGCATACGATTGCCTGCCGTGTTCGCTCGGGCTGTATCCTCCTCCCTCCGATTGTCCTTGACGGTGAGGCGACGACAGTTGTTGATCGTCGTGAGGACTGCGACTGGAACCCGGTGAACTGCCAGTTCGTAGAGTCGGTGAACCTCCGCCGCCGCTGCCAGTACCACCGCCACCATTACCCTCCGCGCTACCGCCACCTCCGCCCCCGCCATCTGCACCGCCGTTGTTACCGTTACCGGTACCTCCTCCTCCACCTCCACTTACTCGTATCTGATGTTGGAGGTACGCGGCATCCGGTAACACCTCTTCCAAGTGATGATGATGATGATGATGATGATGATGATGACCGTGCTGTTGCGGATGGCCGTCGTTCGCACCGACGTCGCTGGCCGAACTGGTCGCACCGGCGGTGCTGAGATTCGGAAACAACATACCAAGGGTAAAATCTCCACGAGCGCCTCTCATCGCTGCGGTAATTCCACTCGTTCTCTCCGTATCCTCGTTCGTTTCTTGATGCGACACCGATTGCGATTGCGTGTGCGTGTGCGAGTGCGAGAGCGAATGCGAGTGCGACTGTGCCTCTTGTTCCTCCAAATGACGATGACTTGCCGAAGAGAGTACCACACTTTGTTGAGTCGCGTCCGATTGTAAGTGCTGCTGCTGCTGCTGCTGCTGCTGTTGGTGATGATGGTGCTGCTGTTGATGGTGGTGGCGCTGAGAGTGGTGGTGGTGATGGTGCTGGTGGTGGTGGTGATCGGTCGCGGTCGGCGAGAGCGACTCGCTACCATAACGATGCATGGTAGAGCGAAGCGCGTGACTGCCGGCCCGATTTTCCGCCGACAACGCGCAGACCTCGCCCGACCGTCCGTTATCCCCACCCTCGGTAACCGATACTTCTCTCGCCCCTAGTTGAACGTACTCCGAACGATGGTGTTGGTGTTGGTGTTGTTGGTGGTGGTGGTGGTGGTGGTGGTGGTGGTGGTGGTGGTGGTGGTCGTGGTCGTGGTCGTAATCGTAGTGGGGGTGAAGGTGGTGATCCTGCAACGACTGTGGCTGCCTACGCTGCTGTTGTTGGTGATGCTGCTGGTGAAGGGGTTGGCAGACCTGTTGCTGTTGTTGCTGTTCCTCCTGCTGTTTCGAGGTATCACCGCCCCCGTACTCGCCCGATTCCTGTTCGCGATAACCCCTTGACAACCGACACACGATAATTCGTTAATATTTCGTGTTTGCCTCGACGCTCGAACGTACCGTGATCGTTTCGCTCGGCCAACGAAAACGATGCCGCTTGCTTATATCGCTCGATTTCGTCGTTTCGAGATCAAGGACGGATCGTTACGAACGCGATTAATCGCGCGACCGAGCGTGTAACGTAACGTAACGGCGTCGAAACGATTCGCCCAAGATCCGCGCCTCTATACGCGTCGTCGAACGCTCCTAGATACCCAACTGTGCTCACCTTTCTCCGATGTCGGAATCCTGGCTGACAAAGTCGAGCGAGTGCATGCTGTAAGCGGCGTCGACGTCGTTTTCCTGTTCCGTCGAAACGAGAATCGTAACCACCGGTTCCGCGTTACTCGCTTCTTCGACCGCGCCATTTTCAATTTCCTGCTGTCCCGCCTCCAGCCCGCCTACCATGTCCCCGCCTTCTTCGGTTCCATGCTTTTCGTAAGGTAACTGTTGGTGGCATTGCGGTTGCCGTTGTCGTTGCCTTTGCCGTTCCCTCTCCTGATCGTCCAGTTGTTGCTGTTGTCGAAAAAGTTGCGCCGCTACCGATCTCCCGCTTCCGATTCGCATCAGCCTGATCGATGTTTGCTCGTCGTACCCTTCCACGCTCTCTCCGACCACTTTCACGCATCTTGCCTTCCTTTCCGTCCCATAGTCCGCCGCCGTCTCGTCCACGTATTCCGTCAACTCTGTCAACACCAATGCAAAGGATCGTCTAAACCAAACGATCGATCGACCGAGCCTCGATTTCTTCGAAAGCCGTCCAAAGCATCGTCGATCTCGCAAAATCGTACCAGCATCCATCTTCCTTCGATCTTGCGAATCGCGCAACAACGTCGCCGTTGCCACGTATCGTAGTAATCGCGGCATAACGAAAACCGGCCAACCGATACGCGATCGATCGATTAGATGGAAAATGTGCTGCTCGAGGCGTTTCGATGACACACGCCAACAAACTGTTGCTAACCGCTACGGTACGAAAATAACCGTTCGTCGTCGTTATCTGTAGCTCGTTAGCGATCGTGCAAACTCGCTCACATTCTCCTCGTATATATGATTTTACGCGTTTACGGCTTTGCATCGTTCTTTATATTTTTCAGCTGGAAAACAGAAAATCAGCCGACCCGCCTGGCCAGGTACCAATGGAGAAGAGAAAAAGAAAGAAAATCGAACCTCGGTTCTACTATACTACTACCCCCCCCCCCACACTCCACCTCCCTGTACGATAGGCAGCAACGGATAGACGAAATATTCTTCGATCGCTTTCTTTCTTTTTTTTTTTTTTTTTTTTTTTTTTTTTTCTCTCCCTACTTTCCTTCGTCTTCGTTCTCTCTCGATCGGCTTCGCAGGAAACACCGTTTTTACCGGCTGTCCCTGTACGTACAACCTCGTCTTATCGAGATGCATCGTCCTTATCGAGGGCGATACACGTGTACACGATCGGAAGAAACGATGATTACGAACGCTACGTTCGAACCAGAGGCAAAAGGGAGAAGTTCACGGAGGGTTGAAACAGCGATCGAATGATTGAGAGAAAAGAAGCAAAGGAAAGACGAAAACGATGGAAAGCTGAAACGGAACGGAGACGGAGGCGGTGACAAAAGTATCGGAGGTGGAGGCGGACAGATACGGTAACGGAAGTATAAAACACAGGCAAATGCAAAGGTACTAATACACGTACGGATGTTTCGAGAGGAAAAGCGAGACAGTCGCGGAAACTTCGTAAACGATCGAAACGTATCTGTGCGCGGTAATCTTTTCTCGAAAGCCCTGTGTCGATCGGTTAACATTCAACCGACCTTATTGACGCTAGTTAATCGAATTGGAAAGGTCAGGTTCGCTGGATTATCTGACGTTGCTCAGTTCCACCGCGAGTCGCCAATTCTATCGAAAAAGTGTTTATATATTTTTCGCTAAGAGTTCAAAGACGAAGCGATTGGAGTAACGGAGTTGACACATCGATAACGAAACTCCGTTATTGCGTGTTCGAATCGATTACGATCGGATCGAATCGAATCGAATCGAATCGAATCGAATCGAATCGAATCGAATCGAATCGAGTCTAGTCGCGTCAATGAGAGAGCGTTAGGAGCGCGGAGTTGCGAAGACGCAAAAGTCACGACCCCGATTAATCACTCTGCACGAAGAAAATATACGACGCCGCGCGAACCACCGAGAAACCTCTTTCTCGCTCGCGTTGCGAAACCAAATCGCATCATATCGGTCACGAACCTATCGCTGCCTGCCCTCGCCTATTCCATTAATTGCCGGTAGAGTTGCTGCGTGCGATCAACGTCGCCCTTGATGAAAATAAAGAAGGCGTATCTCGAAAATCAGATCGATCTCTCCGACATCGTTTCCCATGCATCTCGTCCTTTTGTCGTTCACTCCGAGCGAGTATTGGCTCGTTACACGCGTACGCGAAAAGACCACGAGAGACCACCCTTGCGTTATACATAGGCGCGTCGTAAATCTTAGCCGAGAGCCGTCGAATATTTCATCGTTCTTTCGATGCGCGGTTCTTACAATGCTCTCAGCCAAAGAAACGAGGTTAACGTTCCCCATAGAAGTGGTAGCGAGGAAAGAGATTCCGTTGGCCGAGCGGAAGACGTTTTGTACAACGGGGGCAGAGGTTGCTCTTATCTTCTTGGCCCCATAAAAACGTTCACTGTTATCCGCAACGTAGACGAGCAAGACGGCGCACATCGATGCGATTTACGACGAGATTTTCAGAGATTGAATAGTCCCTTTATCTCGACCTTCTTCATCCTCTCCCCGTTTCTCGCTCCCTCCTTCTCGCCCCTATCCTTTTCGTTCCGTCTTCTCTGCTCTTATTTTCCCTTCCTTTATCCCTTTCCCATGATCTCGCCGCTTCCTCCGAGAATATACGCCTTACGATCCGATGGAATAATTTTGTTTCGACTCGTCGATCCCTTTTTACCAGTACATGTACAATAAGAGGATGACACGCGTAAGCATCGATACGATACAGTCGCTCGATCGAACGACAAGACCATCGCATGGATATACATACACGAAAACTACGTTGCTTCCGCGCTCGAATTATCTAAGACCAGCATAGACCTCCCTTCTGAAAGCGTTGGTCGACGCGGAACAGAATAGAACAAAGTGGAATAGCGTGGAATGGTCGCGCGTATAGTCGCGAGTAGAGCAGCAACGACGATACGTTCCGCGATAGAACAACAACGCCATTGTACAAAGACCAAAGGTTCCTTACGCGGACAGATCCTCTTTTTGGCGTAACCTATTCGACGGATATCGTTCGAAGTAAAACGGAGATCGAAATACAAAATAGCACGGCACACGACCATTGCGAGCAATTGCGGACAATTACGGCATACGAGATATTCTCGATTCTCGAAGGAGTTTTCCAATTGAACCAGCGGATAGATATCGCATCGAACGTGACGAGCTAAAGGGATGGAGAGAGGGTTAGAGTACATGAATACGTGTAAGTAAGTACATGCACGACAGTGGTAGAGGAACGGAGGCGGTCGGTAACCCTCGTTTATCTCAGCGGTTCTTCGTTTCTGTATCTCGACTGGTGCATCTGTATCTGTCGCTAAAAAATAAGCTTGTAAGATCCGTAGATCCGTAGTTGTAAATCTACGATAATTCAGAGTTCCGCGGAAATGGGACCAGGAAGAGGGAGAATGGAGCGACGAGCGATTAGCTTTTGCCATGGTAGAGGTGACGAACGTTGTACCTGGAACGGTGTAAAAAGAAGGCGCGTCCACGCACGACCTACCCGTACGGAGAAGGATCGGTGCGCGATGCGAGGAAAGGCGAAGAAAAAACACAAGCGAGGAAGAAAGGAAGTAAGGCAAATATCGCAGCGGACTGTTCGCCCTTCGAGAGAGGAAAGAGAGAATAAAAGAGAAACGTAGCGTTGTTTGGATCGTTAACAGCGTCTCCAACAGGGAAACAATGCCGACCATCTTTGCGACCAGTTCACAGAAGGGGGAACGACGATAAAACGAATACGAACTTACGAGCTACGAACCTACGAACGATACGTGAAAACGAATCGACCATCAACGACCGGACCATCATCCGAGTATTGGTACGGTATAAACACAGGCAAGAACCTTACGTGTCTCAGCGTCTGACGAACACGCGATCGTAAAAAGTAAACTAGCGCGCATCTATTTGGTTATACACAGATATATAACGTCACGATCGTTGGGAATGGTCGAGTTGCGACCAAGTCGAATCCGTTCGAAACTAATGCGACGCGGCTACGAAAATGCTAGGTGTCGAGTTTCTGTCGTATTTTTTACCAAAATATGGTCGAACACGGTTCTATCCTCGGTCTCGTATTCGTTTAGCCCCATTAACTTTCCGACCAGCCTATCGGACCAACGTCTCGAAAAGGGGGGAAAAAAAAAAACGTTTATGAATACTGAAAGCTGCCAATTACGACCGCGCGTATCTATAAATTAAGAAAATAGACTTTAGCGAGACACGAGAATGCGACCGGCGCGACTCTACCGCTATTCGTCCACGCGACCCCTTGTGCTCGTACATCTTGATAAAAAATGACACATTTGTTTCGGAGAAAAGCGTGCAACTCGCAACTCTCCGCAACTAAAGTCCACGCGTTACGATAAGAAATGAGAAGAGAAGAGAAGAGAAGAGAAGAGAAGAAAAACGAGGATCGTCGCATAAATTTCGCATCGATTTCAATTTTTATCTCTCGACATCCCTCGGATCTTTTACGTTCGAACGACGTAGATTCGTAGCTTGCCCGTAACATCGTAAACAACCACACAGGCAGGCTGCCCAGAAATTTTCTACGTCCTCGTTTTTCCATTATTCCATTATTAAATGTTCCATTGTTCCGCGCGCCTCCGTACAGGATCAAATACGCCTGCGATCGCTGTATCGGTCGTGTTTACAGTTTACTCGCTCGTCTACTTTTACTCGAGCTCTTGCGCGACGTTGCTCGTCCTTTAAGAAACACGTCAGCAACCGTTGTAAAAGTCGCAATTGAAATTCCAACACCCGTTCCATATGTCACTTTCTATCGATCTATCGATCGTCGGAAGATCGTTAACGTACGTCGATTTCCCTCTGTACCAAATGCTGTTACCCGTATAACCTTTTTTTTATGTCAACGATATACGTTCAAGGTACGGTTTTGTTTGGAACCCGTTGTACCGTCGTATCCTTAATTATGCAAATTGCTACCGCGCAAAACGCTGACCGCTTCGTCTGTTTTGCTAAAAATACTTCGTTTAAACGTATCTTGCGCCGACTTGTAGCGTGCAATCGCATTTGTATTTCTTTAACGCGTGTTTATTTCATTTCTACGCGTGTACGCGTCTAATAAACGAGAGATTTCATCTTTGGTTTTCCATTTTACGCGATATGTTCGCAGCCTCGTTGCATGAACCAAACAAAGCTAAACGGGACGAAATTCGATGACGACGTAAATACAGAGGCATCGGGAATTCTCTTTCGGTAAAAGCTTTTCACCGATGCGTCCGTCCATCGAGACTTCCAACGCAAGTGCGTTTCTTTCGTACGGCTCTCGTGATACATGTCAGCCGTCACGAGCCGCGAAACAACGAAACGCAGACTGCGTGGCGTAACTCGAGAAGGGAACCGATCGCGCTATGGGACCATGCTCTTACCTCCCCTTGCTCTTTCGCTCCTTTACCCTTGACTAAAGCACGCTCGCCCTACGATTTTTCTTCCTCTTACATTTTTTCCTCCTTCTTTTTCTTCGGCTCCGAACCAAGTGGCTAAGCGCCACTTTTAGCGCATCAACGCGTAAACGTTAACGTAAGTTAACGTTATCGATGCGACGGTGAAACGGACACAGTGACGATCAACTGCACGG
Source organism: Bombus dahlbomii (assembly GCA_037178635.1). NCBI lineage: Eukaryota > Metazoa > Arthropoda > Insecta > Hymenoptera > Apidae > Bombus > Bombus dahlbomii. Next base: position 1,719,186 of record CM074104.1, on the reverse strand, counting down.
AGTTACGTAAGAAAAGTAACCTTCCATACGAACTTGTTAGCGTACGCGCGTTACCTTTCTTCTTCGACGATAAAGCAACGTCGATCGAAGAGCGAACTGCTTCGTTTCGATTTCGATCCCAACACTATCGGCACGACGAGAATTATTACTATCGTCGTTATTAACGAGCTAAACCAGTTGGTTTAAGATAGGTTAAAGATTTGATGCGGAGAGAGATAGACTACACGAGCAGATATACACGAAATAGAACGGGAAAAGAACAAGAGAAAGAGACGTTACGCGGAGATTTGAAATTCGCGACAAACATGAAAGTATATTTAACTGAGTCAAGATAAACAACACTTTGAAATTCATATGTTATGAAACTTGGTAAATTGTATACTAAGGACTGTTTACCACGTTGATAACGTTCATCCATTCTGCGGTAATATAATAATTCTGTAGTGTATTTATTCTTTCGCCTTATTAAATCGTGTAAATCGATTTTGTTAAATTACCGTGTCTTTTCGTTAACCCTTAGTACATAAATCCCTTTCGGTTCGCGACCGACGAACGCTTCAAGAGATGTTGTTAACGATAGTAAAGATTACCCAAGTAGATAGAGTAGCGATAGCCAGAGTTAACGAGGTAAGCAATTCGATTCAGTTGGAATAGACCCAGGTGGTAAAGTGTTACCGAGTAGAAGAGAGTAATTTCTCAGGGACGTAGGAATTTTTTTTTTTTTCTTTTTTTTTTTTTTTTTATTATTTAATTTGTACTGTACAATTTCTATACCTGGACATTCGGTAAATCAGCGATGTACATACATCTATCAGGTTTTCTTACTCTTCGTTACTCGATGCCGGAAGATTTAAAATTACTTGGCGCTACGGTCGTAGTTAAGAGAGTCGAAAGGCAATAAAGAAAAATTGGATGAAGAAGCAAAATTTTGGAAATTTCGCGACCGTTGAATTCGTTTGCGAAAGTCAGCGATCTTCGTGAACGGATGGTAAGTTATATCTCGATCGTAGAAGAATGCGTATAATGTTGGCGTTGAAAACGTCGTCGTATTCGGAAATCGATCGAAGATATCGATAAAAATGTGACGCGACGCAATATTTTCTCGAAACATATTTGCGAATAAAGTAAAATAAGAACGAGTAATTTCCGCTTGCAAAAGCGCTTTATTTACAAAACTACGTATTTACAGAAAACATTGTGCATAATAAGCGTATCGATTCACCGATCTGTCCGGTTTAAATATAATTTCGTTGGATCGAGTTCACGGCAACGATGGGAGCGAGCATTCGAAGAGAAGATGAGAAACATACACATTATACGTTACATACATACACGCTCGGAGCGAGTGAGTTATGTATATAGCCAGTCGAGTCGCATAGCTAACGAGAGAATGGGAGTTAGCGAGGCAGAAAGAGAGAAAAGGAGGCAGAGCGAGAAAGAAACAAGTGCGTGAAGACGCAGAGGGAGCGCAACGCTAATAAATCAGTCGTCGAAAGGTCGAAGGTCGTCAGCAGTGCTCCACTATATTCACATCGAGACGGTAATGGGGTATTAAGACAGGGGGGGATTTTCGAGTTAATTTTCTAGCGTTTGCCCGCAGCTGTGAATAAGAAACGGTCGATTAGTTTAGCCCTTTAGCCGTTCGAAGGAAACGTCGCTCGCCGATTTTTCTCGATTACGTGCTCGTCTCGAAGATAAATCGAAATCGTCTCGAAATCAGGTTGACGAATATCGAAGCGACGAATATCGAGGATCTTATCGCGCGAACGGCTTCCCTCGCGACCTATGTTTCGAAGGATGGTTACGAGCCGTCAAAATAAACAAATAGTCAGGTTTCGCGGTCTTCTTACTCGGGGAGAAAGATGAAACTGGGTCCGTACGGGCCAGTTTAGAAAACGGTACTCGTTCCTTTGCCTTTGTACACACACGAAGGACGTCGCGTGTTTACGGTCGAGTCGAGTCGAAAAATCAGGGTTGAAGCGATGCGTTTTCTCGGACCGTCCGTACGCACGTTTACGTTTTAAATTTCATCGAAACACGTTCTTCTCCCTTGACATTTGCCAATAGCTTTCAATTACACCAATTACGACGATTATACGAACGTAATAAAGCACGACGACGATAAAACTACAAAAAAAAAAAAAAAAAAAAAAAAAAAAAAAAATGGAAATAGAAATACAACGACGAGAAAAGGGATAAACGACGATGATAATAATAAAAAAAAAAAAAAAAAAAGATCGGTACGTAACCGACGTCGTAGGTGAACGAATGAGAGTGTGGGGTGGGCGAAAAACTGTTTGCGTAGCAGGCAAACAGGCAGGCACAGGCAAAGCACAGGCAAAGCAAGCAAGCAAAGCGGCAGGCAAGGCGGCAGGCAAGCAGGCTAACAGGCAAGCGGGCAAGAGGCGGACGGGTGGGTAGAGGTATACGGTATTCGCCGGTCTACCATCGAGCAGCAGTTTTGACGTCACATCCTGCGCGCGGGCGGACATCCGGTTTCACTGCCGGACTCCTGTCCCCGAGCGATAACAAAATCTACGTTTGTCAAGGGAAGAGAAAGAAACGTAGAGAGAAGGAGCGAGCGGGGTCGTTCGATGCCCGGGACGAACGAGACCAGGGGAGAACGAATAGTTCCCGTTATCCTTTTCAGCTTGCCGAGCTTTAAATCGTTTTACCATCGTTCGATATGTGCGAGTTTCTTTCCGCGAAAAGACGAAAGACAAAACGCCTTCGTTCCTTGGTCGGTGATGGTCGATCGTTTCCCGCGCGAACAATAATGAATCAACGTTCCAACGATAAACTTGGCGTCGCGTGACGTCGTATCGCGTCTCGTCACATCGCGTCACGCTGCGTCGTCGAATCGCTCAATTCCGACTCGGTAATTAGCAAAATTACTTCTCCAAACGTACGAGCGTGTTGTGGATACGCTGGATGAGAGAAGGAAAGTTGTTGCACCGAAGAATCACGGATCGTCCCAACTTGGAATCCCACAGGGATTAGCCATCGGCCCATCGGGCAGAAAACGTCCTTAGTTTTTCCTCGACCCTTTCCTCGCTTCCGTGTTCTTACTCCAGCGAGACACAGGGAAAGATCTGCAGACTCGATCCTCTCTCTCTCGTTTTTTCTCTCTTTCTTTCTCTTTCTTTCTCTCTCCGACAAAGGGTGTAACGCTTAGGTAACAAAGCCGCGCGCAAACTACGGATACGTGGTCGCGCGTACAGTTTTTCGTTCAACGAGACGACCGACTAAGCTTCTCGAAAGGACGACCGCAAATATTTGTCTCCTTATTATTTTACTGTCCTGTTCCGTCGGATTATCATCGGTTTACTACACGTTGCGATCATTCATTGCCCATGTTCCTTTCGAAAATTCGAGAGAGCAAAAATTCCTGACACGCGTTACGTCGTGCGTACTTGGCGTCGTGTCACGCTGTCGTCTCCTCGAACGAAGAAACTCCTCGTAACTCGGAGAAAATTTGTTCGACGGAGCGAATTTTGATTGCACGGAAATAACCGCGATTGCTTCTTCGACAGGCGCTTTCGTTACGGTTATGGAAATACGACGAGAGTCGACGTGCGCTAGATTTTTCACTACGTTTAAGGAAGGGACGCAACGACGTTGGCTCCACGAGTCTCTCCGTGATGAAGCAAGGTTGCGCGCTATCAAGGGTTTAACTAGGCAAAGGTTAAGGCAGCAGCCTCACCAACGCCGTGATTCGCCATAATCTACGGGTCAATTATCTGACTTTCACTGTGTCTGGGGAAGGCTCTGCTTGGGAAGAACAGCGTGATTCGCAGAAAACGCGCGTTCATCCGGCAATCTGTTGGCGTAAGAGTGCCGATTTCGATAATTTTACCGCAGCTACGAACTAGTAGTTGAAATCGTTCGAACCGCGAGTAACAGATGGCATTAGTTCGTCGAGCACTTTGGTATCGCGACATTCGTCGCTAGAAAAGGCTCGCGAATGACCGGTTCAACGGATATCCAGTTGGCGGATTTCTGATGGGCCGATTCCATCGGTCGGTCCACGTTCGTACAACGCGCGATTGCCGATGTATCGTTTGAGAGATACCGATCGTAGAAATCGTATAGAACGACGAAAATATAGAGGACAGTTCGTGAAAGAAGAAGAAAGGAGAGAAGCAAGAGGAAACAGACTCGTGGAATTGGAACGAGAGCCGGTTCCAGTCGAAGGGTTGGCAAGTTTGAACGTACGAAATCGATGAACCGATCTCGCGTCTGGTACGCGTAGATAACCGGCCGTACAACTCGACGGGGGCGTATTCGGGGCGGTGTTCGCGTTCCTAAGGGACTTGGCGGCTCGGTGCACGTTTTCCCCGCGGGAAAACCAGAGACGACAACATGCCGAACCCGTTCGCCGCTCGTTCGAAAACGATTCCTACTCGCACGGCGTTCGACTCGTCCGGCGTCCTCGCGATAACACCCGCATCCACGACACGGCACGGAACGGCACGAAACGGCAAACCTGCCAACCATACGAAACGCCGTTCGCTGCTTCCAACTTTGACCCTAACTTTCTGTTTCCGTTTTGTTCGCTTCCTACGTGGGAAAATAAGCTGTTTCGACGATCGGTCGTCGAACAGCCGCGACGACGACGATCACGACGATCGCAACGAATACGACGAATACGACGATTTCGTCTCTCGATTACGAACAAACATGTTCGCCTACGCTCGGCGAGGATTGTTCAGCTGCCTCTTTCAACGTGACAATAAAAGAACCGCGTTTGCAAAGGACTCGTGTGCGAGGCACACCCCTATAAACGTGCTCGCAGGTGGCCACACCGTGTTCTCGACGGAGGAACGTGTTGTGTACGTGCCTCGACGGTTTCTCTCTTCCGCACTCTCTTACGATCCGCTAGAATTGCCCGATCGAGCAAAAACATTTCGCAGAGCTAACGAAAGTGTCGGGCGAACAGCTTGGCGCCAAACGAGAGAAAGAAGAGGAGCAAGAAGAGGAAGAAGAGGAAGAAGAGGAAGAAGAGGAAGAAGAAGAAGAAGAAGGAGAGAAGGGAGGAATGTTAAAGGAGCAAGAGAAAGAAAAGAATGCCAACAATGTCGCGGTTTATCTGCGCGTCCTTGGCTAATCTCTGTCCATGAAAGATTACCCTATCACCGGCAATTGTGCTGTGTCTCCGACGCTCGATATACGTAAGCGTTTCTATCACCTCCATCGTCTCTATCGCCTCTATCGTTTCGAGGTTCTCCCTCCTGCGCTTCGAAAGTATACTCCACCCCTTATCCGTAAGAGAGCTTTCTTTCGCCTCCCATTCTCTTTCTCAAACGTTCCACGGATCCTTCTCGAATCGCAGTCGATCGACTCGTCGAATCTGTTCGACACGCCAGCCAGCACGACTAAAACCCGCTACCGAATATCGATATATCGCGATGGGCACGCGGCTCGCGTTCGAGAACAGCCCGACAACGCGATCGGTGGCCGTACGACGAAATATTTCTAGGTTCACGATCGACGTTCTCTCTGTCGACGTTCGCGCTCGCGACGTATAACGTGGCTGAAACACGTGCGAACGTGTGGTTTTAGATGCGCAATGTTAAGAAAGAAAAAAGTGTGGCGACGATGGAAGAAGGTTTAACGGTGAACACGGAACCGAAGCTCGGAAGAACGAGAGACGGTGGTCATGGACGTTTATCTTGCAACGAATAGTATTTCGTATTTCTAACGCGCGACTAGGAATTGCCAAGAATTCGAACGCAAACGCGATACGCTACGCTATTCGTTTTTCGAGTCAGGCGTAAATACGGCACGCGGGAAGGAGAGTCGCGGGAAAGTACGAGGAGTGGCAACCGTGGTGACGGTGACGGTGGCAATGCTGGTGGTGTGGTGTTGATGGTGATGGTGGTGGTGGTGGTGGTGGTGGTAGTGGTGGTGGTGGTGGTGGTGATGGTGGTGGTGGTGGTGATGGTGATGGTAGTGGTAGCAATCGTGGTGATGACGATGACGATGGCCGTCATGGTGGCAGCGGCAGCGGAAAGTAAACGCGGACCAAGACCAACGAGGGAGGAGGAAACGAGGCTAAGCAGGACGATGCGCGTTACGTTGGGTCATGCTGCGAAGCGTTATCGCAGACCGGCGGTCGGCCGATACCTTATCTGGAGTAGTTGCACACCGACAGTGGCTCCCAACTTACTCGAATCGTCATTCCACTACTTTTTTCTTTTTTCTTTTTTTCTTCCATTTTTACTTCTTGTCACAGAGCAAAGCAAAAAATGGTTCGCTACATCGAATCGATGCATTCGATCGAAATTATCGTCGCGACGATACGAAACGAAACTAAGAAGGATGGGGAGGGGGGGCAAATAGAACAGAGAAGAGACAGAGAAGAGTCTGCGATTAAAAACAAGAGAAACGTTCGACGTAGACAGCTAACCACGTAGACTAACGCGAAAAAGATGTTCGAAAAGCAAACGCTCTTTATCTAAATATTGATTCGCGATGATCGCGTACCGTTCAACCGCTTTGAAACCCGACCACGGATTTGGATCTGAACTAGGCAAAATTAGAGAGAGAGTGGGCGGACCGATACAACGATGCCAAACGTTTCTTCATTGAAGAACAGTGTACCGCGAGATAACTCGTAGGTATGTCGTAGCTAATACACATGCTGCTCGATGGAACGACCATTATTCCACCTAGCACGCAGTCCAGATAGAAGACAACGCGCGCGTCGAATATCGCGTCGCATCGAAATTAGCGGACGCGAAAGTTTATTTCGTTTTATTTTTATTTTTTTTTTTTTTTTTTTTTTTTTTTTATTTGTTTGAATTGGAAGTAAAGTGGTAGACTATCCTTTGGCGTGGAAAATAATAAAAGTAAAAGGAGTGTTAACGTCAACGTATGGATATACATGTATAAGTTAAAGATGTACGTACAAGCATGAAATAAATCAAAACAAAGGTTTCAAGGTTTGTACGAATAGACGTATCCTGAAACGAGAAAACTTGATTACGCGATTTAGCACGCGATGGAGACGATTAACGTAAGCATAAGTTGCTCCATGTTGATCGTGAGTTGTTGTGTATGATGAAACAAATTGTTATTTTTCTAAGACGCCTTGAAGTTACAAAATCAGATATACGGAATATCCTTTGGAATATCGTTACAGCCTTCCGCGTGGATACCGATTTTTCACGTCTTTTTTAATTTTTTACGACGACCACGAACAGAGGAAGACGAGCACGCTCGCTCGTTTTTCCGTCTTATCGTTAGAGGAAAAACTATTTCCAATTTGCAGATATATAGTATCAAAGTCTATTACGAAAGATGACGTCACCGGCGACGGATATTAAAGTAAATAAAACGTATGTCCGTTTTTTAGCCTGCTAGCCTTCTAATGTTTCGGCCTTCGTAATCGTTGCAAGCATACGTATATACGCGCGTTAGTTTATTCTTTCGACTAATGGCAGTCCATGTAACCTTGAACACGCTACGTATGCACGTAAAAATTAGCTCGCGAACGTAACGGTATGCTTGGTGAAAAATACGCGATGAAAAATAAACGAGCGAATCTATTTAAATTGGACTGTTCGATACCGATGGAAGCGGCGAATAGCGAATAAGCAGTAAACGTAAGTAAGTAAGTAAATAAGTACGTATACGTATGTATACGCAGCGAGTTTAAAGCGAGCAACTCGAGCAACGTAGCTCGGAATATTTCGCGATCGTTCGCGAGTTACGATTTCTAAGCGAGCGAACCGTTTCGAGAAACTCGAAAACAATAGGCAACCAAACGGATCGTAAATAACACGGTATACGGTATGCGCTAGCTATAGGATATGAGTGGTATGATGGGGTATAGGGTACACGGTGTATGGGATATGTAATCGCTGCTACTTGGCCGACTCTTGAATGGGAGAAGAGGAAGGAAGGTTGCCTTTAACGACAACGAATCTTGATACGAGATCGATCTAATCGCGATACCAGAACGAAAACTCGCCGCACCAAATCTATATGTCTATCCGTCTATCTCGTGCGTCTATCAAATTTCTAACGGTGCCAGGTCGTATCGAATGGAATAAGAAACGAATCGTAAGATTCGAAGAGACGCTCCTTCACCGAACCTTGTTATCGTTACTCGGTTTTGCGTGTTACGCAATTCGCGCCATGTTGTTGCATCGACGACTGGTACCGTCTTTATGCAGCGTCCTCTCGCGCATTCGCCAAATTATGACCACCTATCGTTGAAAGCTGAGAACTAAAAACGGATACCGACGTGTCGATCGAAGCAACGAAAATCCAAGGAACGAGATCCGTGTGCACTGGACTCGATTCTTCGATTGGTTTCGTAGGACCGCTCCGCCGTTTTCCAAGGGCTACTACGAACGATTTGATCGAACAACGGGTGGAATTAAGGCGGAGCGAGCCGAGAGAAAGGAATTCTTTTCAACCGCGTTAGCGACTAACCATTCGCAGCGTTTCATCGTAGCGGCCATTTTCGAACATCCATGATACAGCGCATCCTCCTCCTTTTTCTCCTCCTCTTTCTTCTCTCGTCGTTACCTGTTGCGCGCCGATACCGACTAAACAGCACCGATAATCTACGAATAACGTATCGGTTATCGAGATATCGCGACACGCGGTAGTCCCTTCTAAACTGATTCTTTCCGCGGATCGTTTATCGAGCACGAAGGGCTATTGGAATTTTAATTTCTTTCTTTTCTTTTTTTTTTCTTTTTCTTTTTTTTTCCTTTCGAATTTTGCGAAAACGTCTACATACACGAGCAAACTGTAGGACAACGAATTGATTTAACGGGTAACTTTCAACGCTAGCACGCTAATATCGCGCTATTGTTGCGTACGTTGACCCATGACGACGCAACACGTCCATCGTATGGTAGAAAAACTTTGATAACAGGATTGGACTTGGACCCTGTAAACTAACATTGGAACTTTGCGTTCATAGCTTTTACGCTTGAAAAATTCCATCTCTCGACGACGATCCTCGTCTTTACCAACCAATTTCAATTGCTACTGCGACTTTAATACGATGTTTGCCACGTATCTCGTATCTCGTATCTCCGAACGTCGTATCACATCCGTCCAACAGCCGACGTCGATTAAAAATAGGAAAAGTTTTCTGGAAAACTCCGTTTCCATAAAAACGAAAGGAAAATAAAAAATTTACCGATATTCAGACCGGCCTTAAAAACTTGGTCGAACGTGTAAATAATACGCGTTACGAACTTAACCGTACCTCGTTCCCTTTTCCTTCCTACTTTACTCGGGTTCGTTCGACCTGAATGATCATACCTAAATACATTAGAGAAATGTTCAGAATTCCACGAAAAAATCTTAGTATGGTTACGTCGTCTTGTTTAGGATATACGATATTGGTATATCTGATACGCAGTTCGTCGAGTGTCAATTGCCGAACTATATCGAAGATATTTCGAAATTTCCAGGGGAAAAAAGACAGAAAAACAGGAGAATAGCACGGACGAGGGATAGTTCCGGCATTTTGGTGTCGCATCGTGTCGTATCGAATCTATGGCCGTTCACGAAAATCTCGTAGGCCGATTCGCAAACGCAAACGCAACGACGACAGTTATTAACGCGTTCATCGCGTTATCGTCACCAGTAATAGAATTATCACTCTGATATCCAACGTATATACATCCCCCACGATCGGCCCCAGGTTTCCAGTGACTCGCGGACCACCGCGGCCCGTTGTTAACCGATTCTTTCCGACGCTCTCGAAACTCGTGCAGTCTCGCTTTGTTCTTTTCTTTTTTTTATTTTTTATTTTTTTTTTATTTTTTTTTTTCTTTCTTTCTTTGTTTTCCTCTCCATTCTCGTTTTGTCACCTTCCCTACAGAACTATTCTCCAAACATTCCTTCATTCCATTCGATCGACGGACCGCGAATCGTTTCCAATCGCTCGCTAACCGTTAGTGTCTGCCAACTCGCTAAATCGATCAAACGCGGATCGTGAAATCACCGTATCAATACGCTCACCGTATTCGTTGATGTGTCGTCGATGTTTCGCCATTTCTTCGCGAATTTCATCATCGGTTTTCCTACTCTTCATCCCTCTCCCGTTTCTTGATGTCGGTACCGCGCGAAGCCAAACTCCTCCACTGAACGAATCTTCGGTCGGATCGTTCTCGAAACTTCGACAACTCTTCGAACCTCGAACCTCGAATCTCGAATCTCGAATCGAACGTCCCTTCGCGCGTTACTTTTTTTTCGTGTCACACTTGTATACTCGTAATACTACAGTCGAGGTTAGAAACTCGTTGGCTATCGCGATTGCTTGTACTTTCACAGAACAAGTGACATAAACGGGAATTTACAACACAGCCAACACTTGTTTAACCGCTACAAATCCCAACGATATACGAATTATTTTATTACTCGCAGTTCCTTCAAAGATTCCTTCGAATTTCACCGTTTGCCGATTAGGATCGTGTACGCGTTGACCACTGTTCTAAGATCGGTAGCGAGGCTGGTGTGCATTATGTACACAGAGGAGACCAGTGAGCAGAGTGGAGCTAACAAAGAGGGCACTCGACGAAAAGAACGACAGAGCGAGAAAGCGAAAGAGCGAAAGAACCGATAGAGTGAGAATGAGAGCATGCATAACGGAGTATGTATGCATGTGCATATACATGTGTGTGCATGTGTTGTGTGCTTATGTGTGCGTGAAAGAGAGAGAGAGAGAGAGAGAGAGAAATAGAACTCTGTGGATGGTCGAATCAAATCGGATAGAGTTAAATCGATTCAACCTAATGGTGTTCGATCCAATGGGATTGGATCGTATCGAGTTGGATCTAATCGAATCGAGTCTTGATCGATTTGAGTCGAATCGGATTGCGCGTGTCAACCGGGCACGAACCCGTATGCGTCGCGCTTCAATTTCGAAGGAAACGGGACGACCAAGGTGAACAAATTTTCGAAAAAAGCAAGAAAGCCAACGGCAAATACCTCAAAGGACCAAGTTTTGGCCTAACGCTAGCTGACAGGGGAAATCCCGATTCCCCTGCGATCGACAACTTGTTCGCATTCTACGGTGGGGGATATCGCGAGTAGCATCGAGGAAAACTGCACGCCATCGATTGCAACGGCTCGATCGCATCGTCGTTGATCGATTTGGATCGACGCTGTTCGTATACGCGCCTCGTGCACATTCGCGTTCCATGACACACGTCGATCCTCGCGAAAAGCGCATGCGCCGCTTCCTTTCTTTTCCAACGTGTTTTTCTTATCAATCGTACGCGTATATACGTACATATATGCAAACGTGTAACCAATAAACATATATAGTCGCTGCCTCTCCTCCATTACCTCGCCCCTTCGTCAACTCCTCGTTCTCCTTATCATTATCCCTGCCAGTTTCCCTCCTACTCTCTTACCCTCTTTTTTTCCTTCCCCTTCTTTTCCTTCTCTCGATCCACGATACCTCCACCCCATCCATCTACCTTTGTGCCTTTGTGTGTCTAATTAGTTTACGTTGCTGCCCTTCCAACCTCAATTATTAATCTCGTCGTGCTACAAATAATACACAGCAATCGAATTAATATTCCTCGAATGCCCTTCGACTGATATTTCAATGAAATATTTAGACGAGTTGCACGTCTAACCAACGTGCATGAATACGTACGTACCGACAACGTTACTCGGAAATCTTTCCCCAGTCCATATTCCCGTTTTCCGTCCCAAATCCGGTTCAATTCGTATCCAATTTTCATTTCAAATGCACCGATACAATCTCGTTTAGAGTCCCTCGGTTATTTCGAAGATTCACAAAATAGTCGACGTCAGTTACTTATTAGCGTAAATGTTCCTTTCGATATGAATCTTTTTAGTGACTCATGGACCTTCTTTTTTCCTTGAACCCAGACTACGCATTCAACGCAACTAAATTACCTATTGTTGTAGTTCTGTAACCATGAAAAACTTTTCAGTCCTTTCAAATCTTTTCAACGATCCTTCCAAATCTTTTCAACGATCCTTCCAAATCTTTTCAAAATCTCAGCAACAACTGACCGCTAATTGCAATATGAATGACTAAGTAAGTTTGCGTAATATAAAATATATATATGTATATAAATACTGTATATAAATAGAAAAAGGATGACCATCTTATAACAGTTTCGGTGTTTGTTGTTTGTAAAAGTGATTCATATTGACCCATGTCCTCTTATACGTTAGTAAAGTGAAATACGTTCCTGCGAATGTTGATCGTACTCTCTGATCGAGTAAATAAATCGCTTTTCTCGGTCACGATCCGGTAACGCGTTACCGGAAGCTATGCACGTATACCGAAACTCAAGGACAATCGCGTTCATTCATCCGTCTTCGACAAGATCAATCATGGATCAATGGATACTAATCCAATTGATCCTCCCTATACATATAACACACGACAACCAGAAAACATGAATTCAGATAGCGATGCACTTATAGCGAACAATGCGCGATATTTCATAGTTAATAAAAAAATTCGCCGAAAGGAAGAACAAAAGTTACGCATGCACTTGGTTTTGTCGTGCTTTTAAACTCCATACCGCGCTGTACACGGCTAAGCTCGTGTTGCCAGCCTCTCTTAACTTTTCTGCTGATCGCTTATTGTATTCGTCGAGAAACAATCAACATCTCCACGCAAGCTTAACTCCATTTATACAAACCAGTTTGCGACACGAATAAATAGGCTAAGACGATTCGCAACAGCGGAAATTCATTCTTACTCTTAAGTTTAGCCCACATTTTTTTCTTAAGCTGGTATAATGTGCATATATATATATATATATATATACATATATACATACGCGCGTATACTTATGCTATTACTCAGATAAATATAAATCTTTAGCGCAAGAAAATCTTGATCGGTTATCGCAAGAATGTACGTTTCATCGACAATTCTACGTCTCGATAAACGATACGTTACATGACAATTTCATTTCAAGTCATAGATGTTTCTTCGTCCTTTCTCTCTCTCTCTCTCTCTTCTATTTGCTTTTCCCAAACTGTCGAGTAAACAAGCAAAATATTACCCTACACGGCTACCATTTTATGGTTGTATTTTTTGTTCAATATGAGAACAACTCGTGTTATTAGCTTAAAATAAAGATGGGCGATTAGAGAGTCAAAGGTCAACACCGTTAAACGATATGAATGCGCGCTGCTTTATTTTTCCAAACGTATTTGCATCAGTATACGTAAGCACGGCAAAGCAAGAACAAAGTGTATCGTAACCAATTGATAATACTGCTCGGTATTTAAGTCGATATTTCTACGGAGCTCGTGTTCCACAACGATGCTTGTATACTATTTATTCTTTTGCTTTGGTTTACGTTGTACTTACACGCTCTCTACCGGTATGGATAGAATTATTGAATCAAAGAAAACTGAATAACGAGTCGATAAATTGTAATACGCACACTTATATCTGAGCGTAGAATTTAATCGAGATATAAAGATTTTTCCTCGAATAAGGGTTCTACAAATTACAATAAATAACGTATTAAAAATAGTTTCTTTCTGTAACGTAAAATTTATTATACTTTTATATAATTCCGTTCGATTCCAAAGAAATTTTTCGTCCAATACACCTTTTTCTATTATGAACGATTATATCTTTATATGACCTCTGAATTAATGCTGTTGCGTACGCGTGTAACAGAATACATGTGTATTTTCGAAGATAAAAAATGCTGACGGTACCGTTCACGTTATTGTACAAGCGCGTTTCTTTATATTCGGAGAACAGACATGATGGCGATGAGATCGCCACATACTTTACGTCTTTTATCGAATATCACTTATTTCGGAAAATTTACAAGCTGTCGGTCGACGAACGATTGAAGACGTTGATCGACCCCGACCAATCGTGTATAAAGGGAATAATGAAGACGGCATGCCTTAAAGCGAAGAAACATACACAATTAGGAAAACCTGTTGATACGGTTTCTTTAATAAAAAATAAACAAACAAAAACGATCTTATATAAACACGATGTCGAGCAGGTGAGGTAATCAACAAATAGAAGGGAATCAGGTTGGATATTCATCAATAGTCGATATTAATTACAAGTTTCCTTTGAGTAGTATACTCAAAAGCAGTGGTACTCCATGGTTTTCCTTCCTGACATTTAACTAGATTATGTACGTGATTCGCACTCGTCTACGTGCTACTCTTAACCAATTATCAATCCACAACCCAGTCTAAATTGCGGCTTACTATGGTTTATCATACCACTTAACGCAAATGTAAATGGTAATGGTTGTAATTTTTTCTCCAAAACAGCACCCACTGTCCAATTCGTATCTACAGTTCCTATAATATAATAAATATAATGAATATAATAAATATATGCTTCGGAAATGAACGTACAAACAAACGAATGAAAAAGGAACAAAGCAACAAAATAGTATAAGAACGTAAACGAATCAACGATAGAATAAACAATCTAGAACTAGCAGCCACGTGCTCTATCATACCTCTAAATACTAAATCAGCTTTCGGTAAATCGACTTGGTAAGCAATAGCTCCGGTAGATTCTTGAATTCGGGAATTAATTTCCAATTCTACACCAACTTGCAGCTGCTGACTAGCTTTTTGATGGAAACACAAATGAAACCCGGATAAACCTATTGAAAAACGATTTTGTTATTAGTTATGAATTATTTCACAATTATAGGGCAGACGATCATATTATGATTATTGGGTTCATCGGGAGTATCGCCTTTAACGCACCGAAACTACCACTAATTGTAGAGTCTCCGTTCGTATACCTTCCAGCGGCTGAGAGAACAGCGACTTGACCTCCTGGTACGGTAGGGCCTCGTTGGCAAGCGAGTTCTCCACCCAACGCGATAGATGGAGTTATGCTTTGAAGATAATGCATTACGAAAACGCCTAAAAAAACAATTCGTTCCGTACCATAATCGTTTCTAAAATTTTATATAATCGATCTTTACCTCGCGCGCTTACCAGAACCATTAAGTATATCCGGATTACCCAAAGTCAAAGAGACTGTATACGCGTCACCGCGATAATCCGTTGTCATTTGAACAGCAGTAAATTTACTTTTATGCACTTGAGTAGCTAATTTTCCTCTTAACCTTTCACCAAACTGATGAATAATATTAGCATTAAGATTTCCAGTTGGATCGATATCACCCAGTAACACTGGATAAGCTTCCGAAGGTACTGGTTGCTGAGTACCGACATACGTTGCACCAAACCTGAACATATTCGACCATTAGTATCAGTTGTTGACCATCAGTTTCCAAATAGTACCCAACTTTATTCATAATTTCAACCACACCTATATCCAGATTGTGCAACGGAACTCATGCTTATCGTATGTGATATTTGGAAATGATTACTAAGACCTTTATTAAACATCAGCTTCGCACCCTCAAAGTTTGCGGGAAATACATCTACGATTAAATTAATATTTTAATACATGTATATATAATTGTTTTTGTAACAATAATGTGAAAATAAGACTAAGAATAATAAAAAAGAAAAGAGAGAATAATCAAAAGAAAAAAGATTAACACATCGATTACGTGAAAATGGATCGAATAGATACACGGATACCTTACCTTTACATTTTTTATGAAGATCCTCGATTGTACCAGGATTTTTCAAACCATCGGAAAATCTATTAGACGACTGCAGTGACTCGGAAGAATCTGGTTTTTCTAAATTTGGTAGTAAACCTGAGGTTGGAGGTGGCGGCGAAGGTGGTGGAGGTACAGAGGCTGCCAGTACGTTTCCCATTTTTCTCGATTTTCTGCCTAAGAATTTTAATAATTTTGTTTTTTTCTCTATACAATACTCTAACGTTTCATTCGGTATTAATTCTTACGCAAAAACGTTAAATATTCACTATATATACACAAAAATCGTTAATGAAAAATCTGCCGATTAAAGGAAACAGCGTGCTTCTACCTACGCCGCCATTTGTAAAAGACAGCCACTACCGCTCAGAGCATGGAAATTCTCTTTTCCTCGAAATATCCCTATTAAAGCATGATACATATTATAAGTAAATACCCATCAGGCAACCGGACAACTTTTAAATCGAAGTACGCGTCACGCGTACTATTTCCTTATTCTGATTGGTTGCACGTTGCAATTATCAATATATATATTTATTTTTTCTCCAATCTAAATGTGAAACATGAACGCATTCAAAACAACTTAACATAATTTTTTTATCTATAAAATAATATTCATAATTCTTGCTACATATAAAAACAAACTATTCGTCCACTTATGTAATTCGTATTTCTTTACCTTTCCCCGCTTGTAGACCAAAGTAGGTTGTCCTAGTTACAATCTCTAGGAAAGCTACCTCATGTTGGTAATGTACTTCACTGTTGGAAAGCGGCTTTTCAGCTTGCGAGAGCAGTTCTATCGAAGATAAATGCTAGGATTAGGCGATTCCAGCGCCTCTCTTCAAAATCAACGCAAACTTCCATTTATGTATATATATATATATATATATATATATATATATATAAACAAATAAATTCGTATAAATCATATTTCGCACTATTCGTTTCAAATTTGGACCAGTAACATAATTTGCGTTCCCAATAATATCTATAATATATAATAATACAATTGACATTATTAATGTAACACTTTATTTTGTTATGCATATATAATTTGCTGTATATATACATAATAATATTAACATATATACATATTTATGCAGATGCAGTTTCTAACTATTTAAGGTAGTACCTATATAAAGAAATGTGCGCTTGTATGTATTATATAAATTTTGTGGCAATAGCTAGCAATTTTGTATAATCTGCACCTTTGCTGTGTGTTTTATTTCTCATGATTGTTCTTAGGATATGAGGAATTGGTACATAGATCCTAGTACCTAAAGGTGTTCCACTATCATCTATGAGAACTATATTATTGCTGTCAAATCTTGGTACTTTGGAATTTTGACGTTGTTTCAAACCAACCAATATACCTTTCTTTTTCTCGCCTTTTATGGCAACTAATACTTTGTCCCCTATATTGATTACAAATAAAGATAAATAATATATCTGTTATCAATATATTTCAATAATCTATCGGTTAGCTTAACCAACCTATATAACCAACTCCTGTTTTATTATAAACATGAATACAACGTGGTGGTTTTCCTTCCATCATAGCCTGCTTTCCAATTTCACTGTTGTCCACAACTCTTAATCTTGTCAATTTTATTATTTGATTACATATCGTCGATGTAGAAACATTTCTGGATACAATATTGAATAGCGTACCATGTATAGGCATTATTGCAATATTTTCTATAATAAAAAACGTTTATATTATTATAGTAAACAATATTATTACTGAATATATAGTTTAATTTTTTCAATAAAAACAATAAACTTTGTACAGCAAAAGAAATGAAATTATAAAATTTAAATTTGGTTTATCAACACGACTTCTTTCACATTTTACTTTCTAAATTTACATTTATTCAATTAAAAAATTTAATTAATGCGTCAGTTAACAGAAAGTAGAACTATTTATCTTGAAACTTTTTATTTTAGCATCAAAATAGCACGACTCACTTAATTTATCTGAAACTGCCAAAGTACTGAAAATGTTTTCTTTCGAACATTAACAATGACCAATGTTCGGAACAACTGGAACATCAGAACATAACCTATATGAAATTTTAACAGAAAACACGTTCCTCGCCTACTAAAATGAATAAGGTTCAATATCATCAAAGAGCAATTAAACAATTATATCTCGCTTACGCACCTCAAATCAGTTCACTGTTCGTCCGAAATTATTGTATAGAAGGAAAATGTGGCGAAACTGTAACAAATGTGGAGGGACAATACAATAGTAACCAAGATCCAAACACTATTGATTCCAAACTAATTACTCAATCGATTGAAAAGATTAAAGCTGAGGAGGATTTAATGGTTCCAAGACACAATAATTTCACTTGGTTACTTCGACATTCGAAATTTATAGACGTAAATATCAAATGTTTTATTCTATTACACAATCTAACATTTGTAGCATTTATTATATATATGCTTTTTTTGTCTTGCTTCTTTGTTCTTTTTAAACAAAATCCAAGTTTCTAATTTATCATTTATGTATATTAATTATATTTCAGCTAGGAGACCCTGAAGAAAAAGTAGTTGTTGGAGAAATTTTTCACATTGTTGATAATGACTTATACATTGACTTTGGATGGAAATTTCATTGTGTTTGCCCAAGACCTCACAAAAATTCTATGTAAGTCACAAACAGAATATATGCTTTAATAAGTAATAATGTTAATTTTTATTATTACAGTCGATATATCAGAGGTACACAGGTTAAATTGTTAATAAAGACTTTAGAATTGTCTTCGCGATTTTTAGGAGCATCTAGTGATTTAACACTCTTAGAAGCAGATTGCGTTCTTCTTGGTTTAGCATAATCTCCATCGAAATTACATTAAAACTATAATTATGTTTATTTTGTACAATAATAGAGCATAAATAAATAAAAGAATGCTTCTTTTGACCATCTCTTATTTTTTTATTGTATGGAATATTATTACAATTGAGATTACCATATTATATGTTCGTGTAGTTAATATGATTGTGTAGTTAAGTTGATTTACTATATTTGTATTTTATAATGGATTTTATTTCTGGAATTATATTAGTGTTATTCTATCGTTTTTCGTAAAAGAAATTAATTTCACTTCAGCCCATTAGTTCAATTGATTAGAGCGTCATATCTGTCATATCACAGATATACCCAGTTCGGAAATTTCTCCTTTTATTATTCTTTCAGCCAAAATATTCCTAACATAGATAGACATAGAAATCATACAGGTCCATTTTATAATCAATACATTCACTACCTACAAACAAACACAACTTACGCATAAATCATAGCAGCAAAAATAGCCGAACGATTGACAAATTGATACCGAACACACAAAATGTAAAGAATCTTTTCGTAATTTGTTTAGTCCCACACACGTTCACACCATGTCTAATTTAAGCGTGAAATAAACAAATTATTACGAAAAAAAAAAAAAAGTTAAAGCTGTGTGCTAATAACACAAATAACACGAAGGCTGCGGTAGCAGATTCTATCCATTCATGGGACGAAATTTTTCTTTAAAAAGTTATTAAATGATTAAATCTGTACCTAATTGTAAAACAATAAAAATTTTCATGTTTAAATTATAAGCATTTACGTATACATTCATATTATTATCTTATCTATGCATACAGTATACGTAAGTATGTATGTTGCGTATAACCATTGATATAACCTCTCCGTGAAGGTTAGCGATTGGTGGTTTGCTTACGTAAAATGCTTTAATACTCAATATAGATGGGACGAATGATAAACTTTGTTTTGGAGGCAAGAATCGGAAGGGCGTTCATTTACAGCTATTACGGTAGCAATTCATTTTAGGACTAGATCATGTGTCTAATAGAAAAAATACAAACATCAATTTTGCAGTAAGTAAATTGTTAAGTGTGTTAATCCATTTTTCTGTATGAAATTGGATAATTATATATTATCAATAATGCTCAGATGCAGTACATTGATTCCACATAGTCGTAATTTACATATCTCAAAAATCACAACTGACCGATTTAATAAAGTAAGAATTAATTTTTCAACTCACAATTTTGAAAATTAACAGAACTTATGCAGTTCTTTACTGTATTATAGATTCTAATTGCAAACAGAGGAGAAATTGCATGCCGCGTAGCAAGAACTGCTAAGAAATTAGGAGTAAAGACTGTTGCAGTATATAGCGATATAGATAAAGATTCTTTGCATGTAGAACTAGCAGATGAAGCATATTGTATCGGCCCTGCACCATCTAGCCAGAGCTACTTAAGACAGGACAAAATTATCTCTGTGGCAAAAAAGTCAAAGAGTCAAGCTATACATCCTGGTTATGGTTTTCTCTCAGAAAATGCAGAATTTGCAGAACTCTGCCAGAAGGAAAATATTGTATTTGTCGGGCCTCCAGCAGATGCAATTAAAAATATGGGAATTAAAAGTACTTCAAAAGATATGATGATAAAAGCTGGAATTCCTGTTATAGCAGGTATGATTTGTGTCACTGTACAAGAATGTGTACACAGATATACAAACACACATAACATATTATATAAATAAAATATTCAAATCTGATTATTATGATTATTGACAAAAATAGGATATCATGGAGATAACCAGTCTAATGAAACCTTATTATTGGAGGCAAAGAAGATAGGTTTTCCTTTAATGATAAAAGCTGTATGTGGTGGTGGAGGAAAAGGCATGAGAATAGTTCTAAAAGAATCAGAGTTTATCGAAGCTTTGGAATCTGCAAAGACTGAATCCAAAAAAGCATTTGGTGATTCTGCCATTTTACTCGAGCAATATATCAGGAATCCAAGACATATTGAAGTACAAATTTTTGCAGATAAACATGGAAATATTGTTCACATGTTTGAAAGGGATTGTTCCATTCAAAGGAGACATCAAAAGATTATCGAAGAAGCACCTGCAGTATGTATATTTAAACTTTTGCAATGTGAGAGACTTGACATCTTTTTAATACTATGAAAATCATAATAATATAATGATTGTTCTGTTTTGTAGCCTGGTATTTCAACAAATTTGAGATCAGATTTAGGCGCAACAGCAGTTCGAGCGGCAAAAGCGGTAGGATATGTTGGCGCTGGTACCGTCGAATTTATAATGGACCGTGATCAAAATAACTTTTATTTTATGGAAATGAATACACGTCTTCAAGTAGAACATCCCATAACGGAAGCAATTACGGGATTGGATTTGGTTGAATGGCAGTTACGAATAGCAGCGGGAGAGGAACTTCCATTAAAACAGGCACAAATTAATTTTCAAGGACATGCCTTTGAAGCGAGAATTTATGCAGAAGTAATGACAATTGTCTTTCTTTATAAAACTTTATATAACTTGTATCTTCGATGAGATAAAATGGCTTTAATATT
This sequence comes from Bombus dahlbomii, assembly GCA_037178635.1. Classification (NCBI taxonomy): domain Eukaryota; kingdom Metazoa; phylum Arthropoda; class Insecta; order Hymenoptera; family Apidae; genus Bombus; species Bombus dahlbomii. Next base: position 1,698,178 of record CM074104.1, on the reverse strand, counting down.
TCCATTAACCGGATTAATTTCGATAACCAATCGTGAAATTGTAGTTGCTTTTTGCAGCAAGCTAGCTAAATTGTATAAATAAACTGCAACAAATTGCAGGAACCAAGAAAAAATTTTCTACCGGGGGCGGGTAAATTGTCATACATGAGAGTTCCAGAAATCAAAACTGAAGCGATTAGAATCGAAACCGGAGTTCGTGAAAAAGACCAAGTATCAGTATATTATGATCCCATGATCGCTAAATTAATCGTCTGGGGAAAAGATCGAAAAGAAGCGTTGGCTATACTTAGATCAAAGTTAAACGATTACAACGTAAGTAAATTTTCAAATGGAAAATGCGTATGTATTATTTTATAGAAAATCTTGGATATTTATATTGTTTTTCTGTATATATTTTTAGATAGCAGGACTAAGTACTAATATAGAATTCATCAAAGATTTATGTTCCCATTTGAATTTTTTGCAAGGTGAAGTACACACAGGATTCATAGAGGAACATTGTCGAGAATTATTTCGAGAATTACACGTGCCAAGTGAAGTTGTAGCTCAGGCTGCTCTCGCTTCTATACTTTTCGAAGATACTCAATCTTTACGATCATCTCTTACAACTGTTGATCCTTTCAGCCCTTTTGCAACCGAAATTGGCTTAAGGTTTAATCACATTCTAACGCGAACTTTGTATTTCAACGTTTGCGATGATGATATCGAAGTTGAAATAAGATACATTGAACCTGAGGTCTATTGCATGAGAATCAATCAAATTGGTCCTTGGAGGAGAGTAACAGGCACATTAAAGAAAAAGGAAAACACGCTGGAATTATGTACCGAAATTGACGAAACAATTACTAGAACGAAAATTATTAAAATTCATAACAAATTGCATTTATTCACCAAAGCTAGTATCTTTCCTTTTTAATATATTTTTGTTCGATGACTTTAATTCCGAAAACAAAAACACCTAAGAACTGATTATTTTCAACTTTAATTTTTATAGGACCGTGAATGGCAATTTAACATACCTCCTAAAAAATTTCTTTATAATCTTGCAAAGTGTCAAAATAAGGTGGATCCATGCAAAGCTTTAAGTCCTATACCAGGTTCTGTAGAAAAGGTATGCGTGGCGAAAGGAGACACTGTAAAAATTGGAGACGCTTTACTTGTAATTAACGCCATGAAGATGGAAGTATGTTTATATTATGTTTCAAAATTATTGTAACTTCAGACATGTGTTTATGTTTCAAAGTTAATTATTTACTTACAGCACATTATCAGAGCATCCGTAAATGGAATGGTCGAAGACGTGCTATGTTCGATAGGTGACAATGTGCCAAAGGATAAAATTCTGGTTAAATTAACTAAATCTGTATCTTGAAACACAAACATTATACACTATTATTGTCTTCTTTTATTTTTTATTTTACTTAATTGCTCCGAAACAATTCCTTTTTATCTTACAGTTACAAAAGATTTATAATATTTAATAATAATAAATTCTTATTCGAACAACGTATACGTGTATTTTATACGCAAATCAAATTTAAATTACATATACGTACTTACGTACAATATATGAATACTAATTTCAATCTTTTATGAATTATATATTGTGCGAATATATATATATTTCAATCTTTTATGAATTATATATTGTGCGAATGTATATTGATATACACAATACATAAAATATATAAATTTCAATTAAATGTAACAAATCAAACTATAGAAACTGGCTTGACTCTATTTCCGTTGTGTTCCCGCCAAAATCCGCGCCAGAACAGTGTTGTACTATTCGTTTACGTAGATACATTATTTCAAGAATGATAAGGTGTTTCTTAAACGATTCTTAGACTAAATTAACAAGGAGAAAAGAGAGTTGTAGAAAGAATGAGTAATTTTCGATCTCCAATGCGATACATTTCTCCTAATGCAAGGTAATGCAATAAACTAGAAATAGAGAACTATAGAAACTGGCTTGACTCTATTTCCGTTGTGTTCTCGCCAAAATCCGCGCCAGAACAGTGTTGTACTATTCGTTTACGTAGATACATTATTTCAAGAATGATAAGGTGTTTCTTAAACGATTCTTAGACTAAATTAACAAGGAGAAAAGAGAGTTGTAGAAAGAATGAGTAATTTTCGATCTCCAATGCGATACATTTCTCCTAATGCAAGGTAATGCAATAAACTAGAAATAGAGAACTATAGAAACTGGCTTGACTCTATTTCCGTTGTGTTCTCGCCAAAATCCGCGCCAGAACAGTGTTGTACTATTCGTTTACGTAGATACATTATTTCAAGAATGATAAGGTGTTTCTTAAACGATTCTTAGACTAAATTAACAAGGAGAAAAGAGAGTTGTAGAAAGAATGAGTAATTTTCGATCTCCAATGCGATACATTTCTCCTAATGCAAGGTAATGCAATAAACTAGAAATAGAGAACTATAGAAACTGGCTTGACTCTATTTCCGTTGTGTTCTCGCCAAAATCCGCGCCAGAACAGTGTTGTACTATTCGTTTACGTAGATACATTATTTCAAGAATGATAAGGTGTTTCTTAAACGATTCTTAGACTAAATTAACAAGGAGAAAAGAGAGTTGTAGAAAGAATGAGTAATTTTCGATCTCCAATGCGATACATTTCTCCTAATGCAAGGTAATGCAATAAACTAGAAATAGAGAAAGGCATTGAACGAAGGTTAGAAAGTTATTTATTTCCGGCATATATGATCACGTTGAATAATTTTATTTTTAGAGTTTTGACTGCCAAACCTCAAGTGGAACAAACGCTTGATATAAGACAAACTCAAAATAAAGCAAGAAATAGTATTACCTGGTTTTTCATCAACAGTTCTTTACTTGGAATCCTCGTCTTTGACATGTAAACTATTCATATTTCTTAATTAATCAATTGTTCGCTCTATCAATAATGAATATGACTTATGAATAATATGAAGAAATATACATGTTTTATATGTTACCTTTTTAGAGTATATGGAGGTGCAACATATGAACCATTCTGTTGGGCCGAGTGGTGTTTGGCCTTGATATTTGCATTAAATGCTGTTTATCATATAATAAAATATATATGGGCAAATTTTTCTCTGCGGCCAATTCTGCTGAATCCTAAGCAAAGATTCCTATTAGGTATATCAGAGGATGATCCTCTTTTTAAAAATGAAAGACCATCGTCTCCAAAAACTTCAGAGCCACCGGTCCCATTAAATTTATCATGCATTAGCCTCAATAGGAGAATGACCTCACTTGGGTCCACAGGATTAAGCGAATCTAGTATGACAAACTTCTTTTCTATATTTTGATATTATTCGAAGCTATTTGTGTTTACTATATATAAAACTTGTTTTCAAGAGGACTTTTCATCGCCGAATCAGTTTTTTAAGTATGGTAGCCCTATATCACAAAAGTCAGTATCTAGTCCCAATGGATCTTTTAATAAATCTCTCAATATTTCGGCAAATGGAAATTTAACAAGCGAAGATTTGATACAAAATGAGAGAGAACTAAAAAATTATTTGGAGGAAGCTCACCAAAAAAAACACGTTTTATCAACGGATATTGATCAGCCTTCCAATTTGCTTAGCTCATTTTGGTCGCATCCAGCGATTAGAAGCCCTGGGGAAGTTTCTCCATTGTTAAGAAGATGTGCATACCAATTAGCGCCCATTATTGGTAGGAAAGAATATAAATTTTTTTCCTTTGATAAAATAAAATTTACGATGCTTCCTGTTCTCGTAGATAAATCAAAATCAGCTAGTCCCGGGAGCGAAGAGGGCAATTCACCTAGGGGTATAATCGGCGCCCCGGATGTTTGGAGAAAATATAGAATCGATCCAATTAAAGTTAACGAATGGACAGCTAATCTTCGCATGGCAAGTAAAACGATCAGATATTGAGTAAATTTCATTATTTCCAAATATACGTACATATATAAAAAGAACATTGTCTCAACTATTTCAGTGGATTAGCAAAACAGTTATTGAACGTGTAGCAAACGAAATTGATAATGTTTGTTTGGCATTGGTCCGTCATGGTTTAAGCGATTCCCAATTAGGATGTGTTGGATTGCATAGATTAAGAAAACTTGCCCAAGCACCATTTTTAGTATTTGCTATTCCTACTTTACCAACTTTAGTACCTTTTTTAGAACTTTCTAACAATCAGGAATATTTAATTAAGAGAATTAAAATTCTTGCAAAAGGGGGTTCTATGAGCGAATTCAAGTGGAATGGTGGAGGATCTCATAATGATAAAGAATGGGATTCTAGCTTGCCAACTGATTCAGCGGTAATTTAATTTTTTTTGAATTTTTGTAAAATATTATCCAGATACAATCAATAATATGTGTATATTATTTTATTTCTGCAGATAGTTATGCACTTGGTATCAACGTATATGGATACACAATTGGAAGCCCCTTTAGATCAACCCGATGCACGACCATTTACATCGAGGTATATGGCTAGATCAGGAATAACTTTACCACGTAGCAAAGGTCCCGTGATAGTATGCCAATCTATAAATCCACCACATTACAATTTGGCACATTCTGGAGATTCATTGCCTAGCGATTATGAGGAAATACAACGTGTAAGTAGATCCAATTGAATTTACTTTACCATTACGTTCACTTACTTTAGCGTAATATTTGCAAGTTGAGACTAATTCTTTTCTCCTTTCTCATTTTTAGGGTAGGAACAACTTATTTCATACACTCCTGTTATTTTTATACATTGTTAAGACAAGAGATCACGGTATGTTAGGCCGTGTTAATTTGGGTACATCGGGTATAAACGTTTTATGGGTAATCGATGGTTGAATATCTGATACCTTAACAAGTGATAAAATTACACCACGAATATTCGACTACATATCATTTTTTTTTCTTTTTCATATTATATTTCTTTTTAACAATTTGTTTGTACTTTTATTGCACATTTATCTTATTTAAATTAAAAATATTTTACGCGCGTATGTGTGTACCAACAGAAGGAGCAGAAATCTATTACAACCGTTTTGATACTACGAATATGTTTTATTCACAGTACTTAAGTATATGTACAAATAAATCATAAATCACGATCCGCATACATTAAAAATAAAATTTTAATATACTGTTGAACAGCATATGATTGCTGTTTTACGCGCATCTTAAATTTCATTTTACAAATTTTATTGTGCATACTTATGCATACACATTAAAACAACAACCGCAGAATTTTCCGCGGAATTCTTAAAACTGTCATCATATGATCAAATAAATGCGTCATCTTAGCGGATCGCGAATGAATCTGCACTCCTATTCGTGTTCCATCGATATCATGCCACACGCAAGGAATGCAATTACTTTCAACGTTAGCATTAACGCCACTTTCTATACAATCTCATAATTATTTTTTTTTTTTTTATTTTGTTTTATTCCAACGATCGGAAATCCATATGTCGTAAAAAATTATGTTGCACTTTTCGTACAATTTATAATACATTCTTTGGATAACGGTCTCTGTACATTTAAAATCAATTGGTATATACACCGTTGTTATGTCATGATAAAATAATAGTAACGTATTCGATATACAATTAAAAAACAACAGATTCGTTTGTACGTTAGTTTGTAATTATGTAAGTTCAAGATGATGATTTTTCAAGGCTAAGCTATGCTTCATGAAATCACAACACCTTGACGATATCAACGATTAATCCGCTCAGAGTAAATTTGGAAAGAATCGCTGAGATCATCTTACATTTGTATTATTTTAAAATGACATCATATATGAAATTAGATGAAACGTTTGATGGTTTCCAGTGAAACAACGACAACAAAATGGATTTCACAAAATATTTCTGTACGACTTTTGTACCTTTTGTTCAAATATACGTGTGTGCGTGTATACGCGTATATATTTACGCATATACATATATATTTGCGTGCCTACAGATGGCAATCATAATTGCTTTTTAATCAATAATAATCGACGAGAAAAGAGACACACATAGACACAGTAGGACATGTACGCATGGGCGTACACATAACACATAAATCAACAAATGTTTAAATAAACTGATTCAAAACTATGTGATATAGCATCTCTTGTTTTCTTTTATGCTTAAAACGACTCCGTTACATAAAAGTAAAATAAGTTTTCATTCAACTGCATTTTTGTTTCCTTTCTCCTTGTTCTAGATTTTTACAATAACTACGACTCATATTTAAATATAAACAGAGATATACAATGTATAATACAAAGTCAAAGACAATATTTCAATCACATTTCCCTTTCCCCTCTATTTCTTTGTGTTGTGATGCTGAGAAAGAAAGTTTTCGTTTACGAATGGAAATTAAAGAAACAATCTGATGAATACATAGAAAAGTTCTATCCCAACTTATGATGTAGTAAATATTTTAGTTCCTTCTGGCAATATTACTTCCTCACCGACATCCGTAAGAGTGACTGTAAGAGGAAGGATCAAAGGCATTAATATCTCTTGAAGTTGCATAACCGTTTGTTGAGTGGCGACTGATTCAGGTTTAGTGATAGTAATGGTTTTAATATTCTGTGCCTTTACTATTTGTCCTTGTTCAAGAGTAGTCTGTTGTAGCACTCTTTGTTGATTTTGAGGTGCAGCCTGTACTTGCGCGGTTAGTGTTTGAGCGCGATTTTGATTCTGAACAAAAGTTTGTTTACACCTTTTACTGTGAGCGTATCGACTTCCGTTGTTGTTAAACCGTCTATCGCAGGTTGGACAGGCATAAGGTCTTTGACCAGTGTGAATAAAGACGTGTTCTTTGAGCGACTTCAGACGACGGAAGTTTTTCGGACAGTACTTACAATGATATTTAGCCTCACCTGTATGCGAAGTCAAATGATTAGCAAGCGTATCGGCTCTAGCAAACGCTCGTGAACAATATTGACAAACATACGGTCGTTCCTGCGTATGCGTTCTCATGTGCATTTTCAAATAAGCGTTAGTTGTGAACGGTCGCGAACAAACTTCGCAAACGTATGGTTTTATACCATTATGTGCTCGAAGGTGTGCAATCAACGTCGTCGATTGCGTAAAACTTTTCGAGCAAATTTCGCAAAGGAATCTTTTCGAGCTGTCCGTTTCTTTATTCTTCTTGAAAGTTCGGTCATGCTTCGACAAGTGATTTGTCAACTGTTCTTCTTTAATGAAACGCTTTGTGCATCGTGTGCACTTATATGGCTTAATCATGTTATGTTTAGCTACGTGTATCTTTAAATGTTCCCTTCTATAAAATTTTTTTGGACATATATCACACAGATACTTTTTTCCTTCGTGGACTTGAATATGTCGTAAAAGCCCTTTTCTCGATGTATATTGCTTGTTACATTCCGTGCACTCTAAACCTACGATATCGGTCCTTCTCTTTCTACCAATCTTTTCACCTGGTTTTTTCTCCTCGGGTCGCGGTTCGATATCTCTCAGGTCTTCTTCCGTAAGAATGCCTTCGGTAACATGTTTTGATCTATGTTCTCGCAGAATCTCATTGTTCTCAAACGTGTCTCCGCAGATATTGCACTTTCTCACTTGATCGGGGTTCTTCTCCGAACACTTATCATAATGGGCTTTTAGTTTGTCTTTGCGGTAAAACTTAACATTACAAATATCGCATTCGAAATTCGGCTCTTCGTGCAACAATTGATGACGGAGCAATGATTTTTTCGTGCTGTATCGTTTCTTACACTTTGGGCACTCGTGATTATCCATTGGCCAATCCAAACCACTTTCGAAATCCGAATCATAATCGTCGTCTCTGTTCTCCTTGTGGTACATCTCATCATTAGAATAGTCTCTTTGCCAATCTTTCTTATCTGTCGATTGCTTTTGCTTTTCCGACTTGACTACTCGTTGTTGCTCGTCTTTTACATGTTGCTCCATATGTTTTGTTAACAGTTGCTTTGAACTGCATCTTTTATTGCAGCTCGCACATTCCAATTCTTTCTTATGATTATGTCTCTTATGCGAGGATATTTCTCGCTTATTCCGACTATAATTGTTATCTGTAACATTAGCGCGATTAATTCTATCGATATTCTCCTCTTCCTCGTCGAAATCTTCCAAACCATCCTCGGTTTTAATTTTATCAATAATTTTTTGTGCAGCTCTAGCAGCAACTCTTTTAATACGTTTATTAGGATCATATTCTTGCCCATGAAGAAAAGTTTTATGATTAGTAGCTATAAGATGATTGCGTAATGTAAGTTCGTTACCAAATGTTTTATTACATTGGGTGCACTTGTAAGTTTTTACACGTTCATGTTGCTGTTCCGTGTGCTTTTGCAACATTTCTTTCATTGTAAATCGTTGGCAACACACCTTGCAACTATAGTCGATCCCCGAATGACGATGGGTCTCCATGTTTCTAAACAATAAAATGTTTCATCAGAATGATAGACATGTGCAAGACAATTCTCGTATAATAACATAATATACATTGCAATATCTTTACTTCTTACCTACCTATCATTTTTCTTCGATAAATTATTTTCTGTCTCCAGCAATCCTGATATTGATTTATTTTCCATCCTGTGATTCCTGTCTGTGCTATCTTTATCTTCTGTCTCGTAATCACACGTTTCCTTATTAATTGGATATTCCGTAACCATCTCAAGTTCTTGTTCAGTTAGAACACCTTCGACTACGTGCTTCGCGCGATGGTTTCTTAATTTTTCCAGCGAATCGAATTCATCTTCGCATATGCTGCAACTGAGAACAACATGCGAAATCGCATGTTTTTGTAAGCCACGTTTCGTATAAAATTTCTCTGTGCACTTGTCGCATGCAAACGTTTCTGTACGGACATTGCGATTCTCCTGTTCCTCTTTTTTAATCAAATTACCCACTTGTCTTTTATCGTCGTAGTCATTGTAGTCGTCATCATCGTCATCGTCGTCGTCGTCGTCGTCGTCGTGGTTGTCATCATCATTGTTGTTATTGTTGTTATTTCCTCTTCCTCCTTCGCCGCCGCCGCCGCCGCCGCCGCCGCCGCCACCACCACCACCACCATCACCACCACCACCATCGCCGCCACCGTTATTGCCTCTTTTCGTCTCGTTCCCTCTTTCTTCCTCTCTATGCTCTTCTGAACCCACCTCTTTTTGTTTGACTTTTTTCCGATACTCGTTATCCAAATGCCGACGTGCGTCTTTATAATTATCAAGATCTAGACTATGTTCGTCTTCGTGGAATGATATTTCTAAGGGCATTGATTCTTCCTTGCCCTCTTCTTTCTCTCTTTCATGTTTTTTCAAATGTTTACTAAACGAGGTTATATATATGTATTGCTTACCACAATACGGGCACTTGTTCGATCTCTTACCCGATGGAGGAGACTTTGTAACATTATAAACGTTCTTTTGCGGTGTATCCGGTGTTTTTTTCAGAGACAATACCTTTCGAACTTCTTCGTGAGAATGCATATGCTCCTTCAAAACATTCTTCGACAAAAACTCCTTGTCGCACAGATAACATAGAAAAATTTTTTCCGATTGATCAGAGGACTGACCTTTTTTCAGTCTCGAGCTTAAATTCAAATTTTCAAAATAGTTTTCCTCATCGGAATCTCGTCTCGTTTCAAAATTTCGCCGAACTAATTTACGTTTGCTTCTCCTCGTTTCATTTTGACACTGAGAATCTGCATCCGGCTGAACAACCGTGTTCGTAATATCCGATTTTTCTTCTTCTTCATTTTCCTCCTCATCTTCTTGTTTTGTCTTTGCATCGGCTGCTTTTACCAATAGATCTACGTACTCGGTGCAATCCTCCCGCTGAAACGATTCTCCGGAGGGAGAATGTTGACGTTGATGTTGATGTTGTTGATGATGATGATGCTGTTGTTGTTGCTCCTGCTCATTCGTGCTAGATAATATACATTCTTGCTGTAATATATAATCGTGTTCTACCGTTGAAATATTTTCAAGGCAATCGTTATCCCCGTTTTCGTGTTTTAACATTTCTTCGTTAATGGGAGCATCTATGATTACTTTAATGTCCTCTTCTTCATGACTCAGGCACTCTCCCGATGTCTGCTCTGTAGCGATAGTTTGATCGATTACCTCCTCCATTACCGTGTTCGAGTCCTGCTCTGGGAAACGCGAAAGACTCGTTAATAACGGTGTTCGATTAAATAAATACTGCCGGCCATGCGAATTCACTTTACCGCAAGAGGAAGACGCAAAAAGAAAAGATTATAAGAGAAAAAACAGAGAATCACGAACGCACGTGTTGACAAGTCGAGAGTAGCATCGCAGCCTACTTTAGATGCAAGCCATGGTGAAAATAAATTTGGCAACAATGTTTATAACTCTCGCCTCGGTGTAAACATAACCTAGTCAATATGGCCTCCAAAAGTTTCGCGCGAGTTATAAAATGTTGTTGTGACAAATGAAAACTATGAATGCTAATGCAACGAAACAATTATAGTTCAATACAATAGAATGTATAACGGTGTATACTTATAACAGTATATATATGTATACATAGCGCAGATTCTATGCTACGTTTATAATCAATATATACATGTGTAACGCAGTTAGTTGAATCTAAAGTCAAAATTTTCAAATATTTATTTTGTATCCTTTATTTTATTTTTTACAGTAGTAAAATACAGTAATGTTATATAGATTGTTATCATAGGACCTAATAAATGAACAGTGCCATGGCATCACTGTGTTCTCAGTTTTAAGAAAAATTGACATTACTTTAAAATCAAATAATTCTCTCTTTCTAAACAATACAAAATTACAAATTCTTGCATCATTAATGGTAATGTATCGTAGCATTTATCCTGAAGTACGAAAATATAGCAATATCTTCTTTTTATTTAGATACTAATATGAAAAACTCCATTCTCATCTTTATTTACAACAATTATAATACTGTTTCAGAGATAATTTTTTCTGCAGTATTTTCTGACAATTTCTCTTGCCACTGATTTTCACATATATGAATGCACTTAACCTCTTTCGCTTAATGTTAGTCATCTCGTCTTCTTTATACCTTTACCTTTGCTAACATGTGATACATTTTGTCCATTTTTAGAAACTTTAATTGTATTCAAAGGTGATTTTAACTTGTTTCATACTCATGTCGTGTTTAAAACTACTGTAAATACTTGAAGTACAAGTACTTACATGTATGTATCATACATCAAACTCTTCCATGATTTATATATCATAATATTTAGTACACAATATATTATGATATTTATACATTAGTTAAATATACAATAATTATCACAGGGATCAGGGGTATATCTTGAATCAATTTCAATAGAAAAACGTTAATCACAATCCGTTCAAGCACATATATATATATATATATGTATGTACATACGTATCGCACTTCAACTGCAATATTAAAGTAAAAGATTTAATGCTTGTAAAAACATTGTTGCCGCATCGTTCACCGTGGATTATATCTAATATCTAACGTAGGCTACTGTTGCACACAAAAGAGAGGTGTACGCAGAAGTAGATATTACGCGAACGAAGTGTTACGTTATCATGTGAACTTGACTTTATATCCATAAACAATAATATATAAATTAAGCGCGCGACGCTTGCAGTATTCAGCACGGAAATACAGAAATGGTAAGGAGAAATTGAGGAAAATCTACTAACTTGTTAATTCTCTATGGTTTTTAATAATTAAACATCGGATTTTCTTACCTTACGCACTCTGAGTTTCTCGTTATCATACAATTCGTATCGATTTCTCACACGATCAATGTAAATACTAACGTGTGTTTTGCGTCTTCTGCATAAAAGTGTTGACGTGGTACACATGATTTCAAACTTCGCTCCTAATTTACATATCGATACCTGTAAATCTGAAGTTACGTTCATGCGATAATAGCTGCTCCGTTGGCATCGAATATGGATTTCCAGTTGTCACAACATTAAGCAATTTCAAACTTAAATTAACCTAAAACGATCTAAATGAACGATACTAATTGTTACAAATGAAACAGAAAGATCGCAAATTTTTCCTTTAGTTTTTGGATAACATTTTTCCAGATTTTGACTGTACACATTTTGACCTATTAACCGAGTCCTCTATTAATTACAAAATATCTATAATCACGAAATTAAAAGTTAATCGATTATTTTTAACAGAAATAAAATAACACATAAAAAAAGTAGGCGACCTTTTTTTACAATAAAGTAATAAATAAAGAAATTATTACATCAGGAAGATCGGCAATTAGAGAGTGACGGGTTAACTCGTCTTTCTCGGTTAACGAGCTAAAGCATAGATTCTTATTCATAGGTCCCAGTTAATTCCTTGCAACATACGAAATCTATCTATGCACTTCGTCTGTAATACATTTCATCAGTTACTTTTCTCTGTCTCTTAAGTAAATTCACAGACAAAGTATAAAATAGATCTATGATTCAATTTATCTAACATTGATAGTTAGTAAATCTTCGATATAAACGTCTATTTATGAAATTGCAACTAAGGTATAGAGAGAATAAGGTATTTTGTAATCGTAAATAAAATATAGAATTCTATATCTGTACAATATTTGTTTACCATCATACAGATATATGTTTCACGGATGAATAAAGATTGTTTGAGATTATTCTGATTAGTTCCTTTACCATTTTGATATGTTCTGACTGCATAAATAAATCTACATTTTTGAAGTTATTAATCGGACGATTGGTTTAATTAAACCTTTGTCTTCTTTCCTGCCTTGTTACTCACGAAACTTTAACTTTCGTGAACAGCTATTTACTATTTTTAATATAGAAAAGTACTTTTATTATTCGAGTTTAGGTACATTATGTTGTTTGTGTCCATATCTTCAATACATAATGATAACCATTGTTAATAAGAATTACATACAGCTTATCGATATATTTTAAATCAACAACCATAATTTAATTCTTTTTAGTAGCTTTTTGAGGTATATTAAACTAGGGAGAGTGTAGAATGAATCATCGAAAGATGCGCGCGCACATAGGTACGGCTATTCGTCGTTTTCTACGCGTTGCAACTTGCAAGCTCGTGTTAGATCTTGAAGGAACATAAATGTTGACAGATATTTCAAAGTTACCACGAAAATCATCATCTTGCATAACCTACATTATAAAGCGAATATTTTTTTACCTTCTTGAATGCACGACATATCGAATCACTTAGGAAGAATCGTGAATCTCTTTTATATATTATCGGTGAGTTCTCTATAAATAGGAAGATTTTCGAGAAAGTTAGTGGTGAGATTAAATTTTGATATTAATATGTGTGATTAATAATAATATATCTGCGATTTTGACAAATATTTATCTAAAAGTGTTTCAAAGTGTATTGTGCCTGTGTTACGAAAGTATTATTAAGATTAATTCTTCTTACGTATCAAACGTGTATACATTATACGTGTATGAACCGAGTGTCAAGTATGTATATGTATAAATGAGATCAGATCCTAGATCATCCATGTGTGTCTCTCATATATTAAATATTGGTTTCCCTTAGTGAAATAAAAAATAGGTAAACAAATAGATATTTTTTGATTGTGCATATGATATAGCAATGTGTGACATGTGCAGCGTGTCGCGCTAGAAGAGGCCCAGTATAAAAAAAAACAAACTGAAATCAATGAGAGAGGGAGAGAGAGAGAGAGAGAGATAGATAGATAGATAGATAGAGATAGAGATAGAGTATGCTTGGTATAAAAGCCAGCAGAGAAGGATTCTGTTTAAAGATCCTTCAGCAGGAGGGAAACTATTTTTAGCTTATATATGGTGCACCCTAATGGATTGTAGTTTTTGTGACTTTGCGTCTATCTCTACTAAGTATAATTTTTTTTGGTAGTCTCTTAAAATAGATTATTTCTATTTTTAGCAAGACTATGGAGAATGAACAACGACATTATGAATTACGAAGTGGAAGTAGATCACGTTCTAGAACTCCTTTGGTGCAAACTTGTACCATGATTGAACCAGAAACTTTAGAACATCATTATCATTTAAGAAGTTTAAGTCAAGAGAGATCTCATACTCCTGGAGAAGTTGCAAATACCAAAAGATCTGGTCCTAGAATATCGTATGTATTAAAAATATATGGCTGAGAGACTACAAATTTAGACATGGTTTACGCATAATCTCAACTATAATTTAAACACAATTATAGATCTGGTAGTAGCAGTAAAACAAATGATCAAAATGTAGAGGCTATAATGGAAAGAAAAAAAGAAATTCTCACTGTTGAAACAACATTGGGGGATAAAAATAAGCGAATTGAAAATCCTTCTGTCTATATAAAAAGAGGAGAACGTCGATCTGAACGGCAAAAGGCAAAGAAACAGATATTTGCAAATGGTCAAACTGATAACAAGGAAGGTTCATTTGAACATAAAAGCGGAGAAAGCCAAAAAAACATCTTTCCACATAGAACTATTACTAGTGATTATTCTTCAGAAGATACGGAACAAGAAGAAATGTCCGATAGATCATGTTCTGCGCATGAAATCTATAAGCAAGCCGGTGATTGGTGGAAGTATGTATTTGTGAAATCAAGGTCATGATGTTATATTATTGTGTATTTATACACGTTCGTTACGCATAAGTTATAATTTCGTATAAATAAGTTGGCTGAATTTCACTTTGGAGGACATAAACTTATTGGCTCCTTTTTTTATATATTATGATAGCTTTCAACGCGTAAGATCCAAAAATACAAATATTAACCTTGGAATCTAACGATTCAAAATATATCCGTATGTAAGTTGTATGTAAAGTTGAGCGTTTTTAGCATATTTTATACCTTATTTTAACGCCATGTTGGCTTTTGTTCGTAATTTGTCCAATGAGTGGAGTCGCTGGCTGTACACAAATGCACGTGAGTTGTGGCCATTTTGTGGCGGGATTTTGAATTGTGAATATTTGACTAGGGTTTGGTTATACTTTACCCTTTAACCGCCGTGAAGCGAAATTCAGTTCAATGCTCATATGTCCGGACCAATCAGATGATAGATAGAAGCAATATGGCGTCATACTAACCTGTAACATACGCTAAGAATGCTAAGTGTTACATACGCATAACTTTTGAATTGGATTAACACTTGAATTTTTTGATTCTATGCCTCAAAAACTATGAAATGACAAAAAAAAAATTCAATAATTCTATGTCCCCTAAAGTGAAGTTAAAGCCAAGCGGCTGTTACGAACGATTAATTTTATTTTTATATTATATTATATGAAATCATTTTACATTAGTTATTAATGTCTGTTAGTGTATTTCCTAAAACGGACTACACCTATTCTGAAAGGTCTACGTGTCGTTATGAAATAGCGCCAGGTATACTAGCCATGCCTAATATGTCACGGCGATCCATCCATTCAAATACGCAGGATTCTAATCGATCCTTGCACGTTCCGTCTGAGAATGATGTATATGAAAGAACAAATATCGGAAAAGAGAGAGGAACAAAAGCAGAAGATTCTATAGTAAGTACAACAATTTGATTCCAATATTATATTATACATGCAGAATTGCAAATGATACATGATTAAATACAGAACGGATGTTTACGTTAGAATATCAATAACAAGTAAAGAATGACATAGAATTTTTAGTTGTATACGATAAAAATATGTTGTACATATATATGATTCACAGTACGATTGAGGAAGGAGATAAATGTGTGTAAGTAGTTAATGAATCAGACTTGTACGAGAATTATCATGGCATCATAATATTGTTAGGATTAATGCAAAATATCTCAGTAAACTACAGATATATCCTTATTTATTTACTTATTGGTATTAATTTATTGGAATCCTACATACATAATACATAATACATACATACATACATACATACAATTTGTATCTTATTCGTCACTATCTTTTATAGCTTGTTAATGAATATTATGGAGGGCATATATCAAGTACGGATATGTCTAAAGCTCAATATACAAAGACACATATAGAACAGTACCGTTGTCACAGGGAAGTAATTTATGCAGAACCTACTAGTTCAACGAATTCACAATCAAGGTTTGTTATGTGTTTCAAATCCTCATGTGCAGTAAATGTACGAAAATCATTCTTAAAGTTATATCAAACCATGTAAAAAAAAAATATGTTTATTTCTTAGGCAATCATTGAGCTCTGATTTACCATTAAAACGTGTTGATTCTCGAAAATGTAGAATTACATCTGCTGTTGATTCAGATACTGAATTAGAAGAAACAGCTTCAAACAACTATAGCCAAAGAAGCAAAATAACACATCAATTTACGAGTTTTATACTGGTTATTGCTTTGTGGTTTAGCAAATTTCTTGAATTTCTAAAGCTCAAGCCAGTTAGAAGAAGAGAATATTATGCCACTTACGAATATCAAAGATATGGTATTTTTCAATTATTTAACATGTCTATAAATGCAATATTCTCATAATCTCTTCATCTTTCCTTATAATGTAACATAAAATGAATAATTTATTAATACACATTAATTTTATGTAATTTCAGAATCTAGATGGTCCAAGATTTGGAAATATATTGACAGTCCTTTGCAGTATATTTATCTTTTTATGGTCAGGGTGTTTTTCTTTGACTCGTGGTTGTTGAGTCGTGTATCTAATATTAGAAGATGGATGCATCAAAAGAGCCCAATACTGTTTTGGATTGCCTTATTGCCATTGTTTCTTCTTACTGGTAAATTTTATAACCACTAAGTCACTGTAAACGGTTCGTCAATTAAGAAATCCGTGACTTCATATCGATATTCTTTTATTTTTCTTTTTTTTTCTTTCCTTTTTATTATCTGCCATTTTCACCCACAAGATCGAGTTTTTGCCTTGGCATCTTCGGGAAGACCGGTGAAACCTATCCTGGCGTTTCTTTTTCTTTTTGTTTCAGGAACTTACATCGTGCAAAAACAGTCCTTTATCTGTCTGGATTCTCTGCACAATATTCCCTATGATGTCACTGAGACGACCTATCGCATCTTTAACAATATTATCAGTTTAACGTCTTTTCAAACCGATTTATTTATTGAATATATAAAAACGATTAAAAATTTGTCAGTACATTTTCTGCCCGGTGTGAACGTGTCTTTACCCGAGATGCCTTAGCATTGGTTAGAATTTGATCTTTTCTTCAAAATTTTTTTATTTTACCGTCTATATAATTTGTTTTATTTGTAGTTTATAGTGACGTGGGATTTGGTTGAACTTACTTTATATTGTATTCATACATACATGTATATATATATATATATACATACATACATATATAAATTTATGTATGTGTGTATGTATGTTTTTGCCTTGTGATGCGTAACTGACCTCCCGTAATTTTTAAACAAAAAAGTGACAGATTCTATTTGATACCGAAAGGTATTATCATGTTATGTTTTCGATATATTTTATGCATTATTATTTATTACTAGTCATTATATATTTTTGTCGTGCATATAAATGAGTTAAATAACAATAGTTACCAAAAATTTATCCTTATATATGTCCGGTGCTGTGGCATCTGTAAAAGCACGTTCATATGCAGTTCAACGCGTTCGGAGAAATTGATGTTCGTAAACATCGTAATGTTATCAACGTAAAACAAAAAAAAAAAAAAAAAAAAACTGTAATCAATGAAATCAAATGATTAAATTTAACTATGGGAGAAGGATAGAGGGAGTAGGATTACTTCACTGGCGATGTAGAATTGGAGTATTCGTGCTTCACAAGGAATATGGATGTAATCTCTATATCTTGATATCATCGGAATGGTGAGTCCCTTCGTCTATCCTTCTCTCGGTATTTGTATCAAGTTACAAGATTAGCAAAACTTGAAGAAGATCGTATTTTTATATTTCAGGTTGCTGGTGTTTACCACATCTTTCAGCTCTGTTTCCTCAAACCAAAGTTATTACGCGAGAATTTGGAACTGGACAGGAGTTAATTGCGAGTGAAAAACAATTATTTTTAAAGGGGGAAGTGTTTGGAAAAGAAGATAATTTTGAATCGATCACCGAAAAATTACACAATAGAATCAACAACTTGGAGGATGAAACTATCAAACAATCTGTAAGGCTCTTTGTTGACATTTAATTACACGATATGAAAAATTTATTAGTTTTTTTTAACGGATTAGCTACTAGTCATATATTTAATATACACAGGACCGCCTTTTCAACATAACTCAAGCGCTGGAACGGCTTAAAGAAAGAGGATATATCTGGCCAAAATATGATGTAAGTTTAAAGTAAATTTGTTCATAATACTTTTCGATGTAATATTATCTGAACTTGACATTGTATTTCGTTTCTTTCAGAATGAAATATTATTGTTGGAGCAGAGACTGAAAGAATATAAATTAGCTGATATCTATTCTCAAGAAATTGATGTTATTAAATCGCAGTTGGAGAAACTGAAAGAATTTTATTCGGAGTTAAAATTGTGTTGTAGTACACGTACAAGTCATATTACCAGCGAAGATTTAGAAAAACGTATCGAAATGGTCTTGATTGATCATTTCGGTACCTTGATGTCGAACGCAGAAAAAGTTAAAGGTACTCGATACGTAATAATCGCAGTATTCATTTAAAGCGAGTGAAATATTCATGTTCCCTTAATTATGTATCAAATACAACGGGAGTGAATGCAAAGTGTGTGAGAGATAATTCTTTTTACAGTACGAGACAAATCTTGGATTACGAATGATGTTATAACGGATGATCGCGTTCGCGAAATAGTCAAGGAGGCCATAAAAATATATGATGCGGATAAAACGGGACGCGTTGATTATGCTTTAGAATCTGCCGGTGAGTTTGTCGAATTCAACTGATCGATTCGGCCCAATATTGTTCTGACTGGATAAAACATATTAGATTTTTTTATTAATAGGTGGTCAGATCATTAGTACACGTTGTACTCAAAAATACGATATAAAAACTAGAGTAGTCAAACTGTTGGCTTTTACACTATATCACGAAAATAATAATCCTCGTACAGTGATACAAGGAAATCCAATACAACCAGGTGCTTGCTGGGCATTTCAAGGCTTTCCAGGATATTTGTTAATTAAGTTACGAAGTTCTATTTATGTTACTGGATTTACAGTTGAACATGCACCGAAATCGATTTTACCCAATGAAGAAATGAGAAGTGCTCCTAAAAAGTTTAATGTCTGGGTAAGTAAGTCGACCCTTCTATAAGTGGGGTGTACAGCTCAATTCTACATTCTCATTTTGATACATAGGGTTTTGTCGATGAAAATGATTCTGAACCTGTATTGTTTGGCGATTACGAATTTGCAGCTTCGGATGATAGTCTACAATACTTCCCAGTTGAAGTAAGTTATGTCTTCAATACAGTAATTTTATTAGATCATTCTGAATGTAAAGATGGCTTTGAATTTCTCGTTTTGGAAGAGTATACCATCACGAAAATTCATTATCCGTGAATTCAAATAAACACTATTATGTCACGTATTTTTACCAACGTTACACAATAGTATTTAGCATATTGGGTATTCTCATGGCCCAATTTCGCAAGTATTATTTAGAAATGTTAAATCAAAATCAACAAGATCATATCACAGAGGTCTATGGATATCGCTAAAATACATTCGTTACAATGGTGCTTATTTATGTTTTATCAAGAAAGCTACAGGATGATCCAATTTTTTTTTTTTTTTTGCGTTTTCCTAAAAACTCGTTCTAATATAATTAATGTTTTACAATGTAGAATACATCAATCAAGACGCCATATGAATATGTGGAATTAAGGATACACAGTAACCATGGACAACTTGAATATACATGTTTGTACAGATTTCGTGTACATGGAAAATCAGTTTAAATTTCTTTTACTGAAAATTCAAGTGCAAAATTTTTTTGAATATTGTAATTGTAGCAGGAGTGGATTTGCAATTCGATTCATATCAGTCAATAAAGGGAGTAAGTAAATGAGTCGGTGAGTGCGCGTGAGTCAGTAATGAGTGTCAGTGGAGAAAGGGTTGGGAGGGAAGAAGATTGGAAGGGAGAGCCATTGCATGTTGTGCCTTCAATTACTCTTCGATATAACAATAACCATCACGATTTAAGGAGAGATCTATTCTTTAACGCGTAGAGACATACGCAAAGTGAATAAAGCGAACGTAAGTTACCGTTATCATACGTAGACAATACAAGCCTAAGTGTATATATGTATATGTATATGTATATGCATATGTATATATACATATACATATACATATATACGTGAGTACATGGAGTCGATTATTTAATCATTTTTTTTCTTTGTATGAGTGTTTATACTTTTTTTTCCCCTCAAGTTTTATCATCAAGCACAAATGTAACAACTGTTTTCAGTGAAATGTACAAAAAAAAAACACAAGCTGTTTTTTCGAAGAACCAATTAGATAGGAATAAAAGACGAAAAACCTTAGCATTCTAAATATTACTCAAAGTTCAGTATCATTATGTTTCTGATATCGTACAGTTGTAAAATTCACACGACAGTACAAATTGTAAAGAAAAAAGCTCTGCCTAACTTCAGGTACATAAGTATGCAGTGTTTCTACGATAATTTTGATTATACTAATGCGTTTCATAGAAATCTAGTATAACATGTTTGATAATATATTTGGTTAGCGCATATGCAATCACCGTGCGCGTGTTGTGTACATATGCACATATACATTGTACATGTATAAAATAGCAAGAATTATACTGTTTTGCAAGTTATAAACTAAATTTACAAGAAAAAAGGGGCTATTTTTATACGTATTACCTCTCCTCTTATTTTTCACCTCTCGTTGAGGTTACTTTATCGAACACGATACGATAGTATTTCTTTTACTGTTATGTTATTTTTTTATTACCTCTACTTGGCGTTTCACGTAATGTCATTTTCAGTAAACAAAGGTGTAGAGTGTTCGAAAGATACGTACTTCGGAAGCCACAGTGACACGTAAGTACATATAAATATAATTATATACAAAAGAAGTGTATTATATATACAACTATGGAGTGAAACAACTAGAATAGAATTGTTGAAACTATTAGTATATTGTCAAGAAATCGTTTGTCTGTAAGTTCTTATTCGTTGTACCAGGTTATACAAACCAAGATGTTAGACGTAAGTTACAACGAACGATTTTACAAAGAACAAATGTTATAATATAATCGTTATAATGAGCGATTATACGATTAAAATTAGTAGACTACAACGAACACGAAGAAATACTGACGGTCGCCTCGCCGATTTTTTATTATTCCAAAAAATTTCCTGCTTGTAATTGGATCTCTTAGATTGTCGATTATTTCTCATTGTTTATAAAACTGAATATTAGCGTAGTTCGCTCATCTACTTAGTATTTATTACTTAGCAACCTCTTAACCTAACCTAGAAATATTAATCGTGAATAATTGAAAATAATTGTGGCCATGAGTCAACAAAATACGTAGTGAGAAACACTGAGAAAATTTATGTATAACGAATGGGGGTCTAATTATGTAGTAGTAACACGGACAAGTATCGTACGATGTGACACTTTAAGCCTGGTGCAGACGAACGAACGAACGATGCGTCAGCGTCACCGCCGCAACCATTTGCCACCACATTTATGCGTCCGATTTTTCTTACAATTCACACAAGCGTTTTGCGTTCGATTTCATATCGCATATTTGTTCATTCAGTTAAAATTTAATAACATGGATGCGGTAACTCATTACCAAAATTATAAAAAACTAAAACTTTAATATAATATAACTTAATATAATAAAATAACTAATAAAAGATTATATTAATCTACCACAAGAAGGAGATATTGGACATATCCCTTCGTTATTGCCAGACTTCTCAAAGTTCCATGTTTATCAATTTGAGGGAAAACGAGACAAAATTATTTATGTTTATATGGTCGGGAATGTTTTCATGAATTAAGTGTAAAGATTAATGAAAATTTGATGTAACGTCCACCGAGTGTCAACATTCCGTTCGCAACCAAACAGTACGAGCGTTTGTTTCAATAGACGCAAACTTACTGCCTATCCAGTTGCCGCTCAAAGTTGCGTTCCATGTGAACTGCTTACAGCTACTGCTTACTGCTTAAATCTATTCTGTTTTAAAGCGCAAGAACAAAATGCCGCGACGGCGACGTTGACGCAAATCGGTCGTTTACACTGGTCCTAATCTATAATCTATAAAAATTTATTCGAACTGAGCTTGATAACGTTTATATGTCCAAATCATCGTCGTCGGATATATCGAATGTGAAACGATGTTTCGTTTACATTCTGACTGATTAGTTTTAATCCTTCCGGTTAATGGTTATTAACTGTAAATAGAAATTACTAGTAATATAGGCTGGGTAATGCTAAATTGAACGGTTGTGTCAGAATCATTATAAGGGATAATGGTGAGACGGCAGAAAGGCTGTTCATTTTTGAATCATCTTTATTCACGCAAAACAAGAATAGATTTAAATATCCGTGTCAATAATCGTACGCGTACACATATGTGTGCGTACACGTCGCTTAGGTACATGAAGCGCGTGTACGTAATTTTTGATGCATATACATGTGTGTTTATACGTTATACTTTATGCGTATGGAATATAAAGTATACGTATAATGTACAGTATGTACATGTATGTATGTATATAGAGTATATAATATATATTATACATTATATAATATATATATCAGATAGTATATATTATATACTATATATAAGATGTAATATAGTATACATTATATATATGTATAGAGAGAGAGAGAGACAGAATGAGACAGAGAGAGAGAGAGAGAGTGAGAGGGGGGGGGAAGAGAGAGAAAGAGAGAGAAAATTATAAAAGAATCGAATTAAATCAAATAATATACGCACATCACGCCGCGTCTTTTTCGTTTCTACCTACGTACCTGGTGACATGAGCAATGGGTTACCATCGATATACATACATAAGATACATCATATATGGTAAAACGAACAGTCGATCATCGGTGTTTTATCTGTTGTAACGGCGATATTCGCAAGACTCAGTAACAAAAGTGTGCAGGTGATTTCGAGGAACAGTTACATATGTTACGAGGTAGAAACGGATATATATCGGCGCTGAGATTTCGGAACGATATCGGAATGGGTTCAATACTGATTTTGGAATGGTTCGTAATTCCCAGGATTGGGACGAGTGTTAGAACAATAAATAATATTTAGTAACGTTAATGGAATTTTCATAGTATCCACTTAACGGTTCCTGCTTGATAATCAGAGATCATCTATCGGGTTGTAAACTTATACGCGGAAATGATTAATTTCGATCGTAACTTTTTTCATACAATAACTATTTCGAAGAATATTGTTGCGTAAGTTTTGTGACCGCTTTACGATCGCCTTTCTCAAACTAAAAAAGTAAACAAATAAATAAATATTATACATTTACTACATACGCATAACTCTGTTTATCGTTCGACTCATGAACAACCGAGTATTCGCATTGGTCGTTGTTTTAGCTATCTACACCACGCAATTTTGTTCGTTTCCCTATATTTTTCCAAATAATAATCAAAGATGGACTCGAAATTGTCACATTGTCGTAGCAATTAAACAACAATAAGTATGCTATAAACTAACAATATAATATAAAATAATATAATATAGTATAACACAATATCAGTAATAGAAGTCATAGTCGTAGCAATAGCAATAAGTTAATAATAGTAATAGTAATAGTAATAGTAATAGTACTAATGATAATAATAGTAGCGATAGTAATAGCAGGGGATTGTAATAGTAGAAGTAGCAATAGCAGCTGTAGTAATAATCAATAAGAATAGCAGTAATAAAAACGATAGCAACTGCAATAGTATTCAATGATGATATCGATATCGTTGCATTGCCGTTGTAGTTGAAGTTAATAGTAGCGATAATCGAAACAATAGTATTAGTAGATTTAATAGTCGTGTGGTGAAAGTGGAAATAGAGTAGCAACGAGAGTGACGATGCAAGTAATTTTACTTATATACAATTGCAACGACAATAGCAGTAGTAACGGTCACAGTAGTAGCGATAGCAGTACTATTGGAGGTAGCAATAGCAATGATTTAACAACCACAACAACAGTATAATTGTTTTCACTGTTTTTGTAGTTTTTGTAGTTTTTGTAGAGCGGCGATTGTAATAGTAATAATGGTAGCAGCAGTAACATTATAGCATTAATAATAGAAATACTGTAGATAATTGGTGACGTAGTATTAATTTGATCCATGAATCTTCCTCGGTTTTTGCATCGAATGCCCTGCTTTAGCCAATCGTTTGAACATTTCGACGATCGAATCGAAGTCTACTACTAAAATCTATAACGAAAATCTTGTCCTCTTCCACAAATGCATATAAAGCGGTTTGGGCGAGATTTTTAATGGTAATTGCGACAAACCATCATAAAGGCTCTATCTATCTAACTATTTAACTATCTATCGATCTATTTTAACCATTGGAATCATATACTGAATAAGTAACATGTACGATTGCTAGTTTTCTAAGAATTATAATATCAATATAAAAGGATAAAAAATAATAATCGTTGTAATAACGGACGACGACGGTATTTAAAGTAAATAATTAATGATTAATCGAATAAAACGCAAATATTCTGTCGACTAGATTCGTATATGGGTTCATTAGCACGCAAACTTAGCTCATACCACTTCGTTTTCATGCTTTGATACGCAATGCTTTGAAAAAGGAGAAAAACGAATGAGACGAAGTCGAGATAACGATAAAAATGAATAATCTAACTAATACTTTATTACGTCTACGATCGTATCGATCTGTCGGTAGATCTGTGATCGTCTTATAAAAAAAAGCAGAAATTTTGCTGATTTATTTAACTAATTCGATAATTCATCGACTATTCGTTCATTAAATCTATCTAAAATTCAATCTGTTTCTGTGAAGATTTGTTTCTTCCCGGATACATATTTGTACGTCTCATTCTTTTTCTCTCCCATTTTCCCGCTCTCTCCGTGCGAACGATTGTATGCGTCTAGTAATCAATTACTTTTACTGCTAATCCATTTGATGCATCCTGGAAATGAAAGGAAGAGGTATGATCGCGTAGCGTGCCTCGAATTCCCAGTTCAGGGGTGTTCGATCTTTCGGACGTTGTGAAGGAAGTAGCATGAACGAATGTTGATAAGTTACTCAAAATTCTGCGGAAAATCGCAATGACCATTTTGTCGAAATTGTTTCTTGTAGCTTCTCGTTTCTCGTAGTTCCTCGTTGGTCTTGTTAGAATCGTTCATCGTAGATGTCGTGCAAATGAAAGTCTTCGTAATGAAAGCGCCTCTGTGTTCTTTTCTTCTTACTTCTTGCCGCCTAGGTACTCGACCATCTCCAAAAGCTTTTCCTTTTCATCTTCAAGCAGCAATGCTTGAACGCAGCTGTTGAAGTATTGCGTACCAAAACAGTTTTGCCTAAATATATAAAGAAATAAATTAGATCGGATATATATACCTTATATCTCATCGTGTAAATCGGATTTTTTTTTTTTTTTTTTTTTTTTTTATTGTTTGTAAGTCGAATGTAAAACTGAGGAAGAAGAAGAGAGAAAAGGAAAAAAGAAAAAAGATAGAAGAAATGAGAAGAAAAAATCTAGGATTCGTTCGTTTGGTCTTTTCTTTCACGTCTTGAAACAAGAAACTTTCTCATTGTTATTATCAGTGACACGCGTGAAATTGTCGTTTTACCACGCATGAAATATCAGCGAATAGACCACGCCTTTTTGTACGATAGACACACACAAACGAATCCTTCGGTTTCAATGTAACGTTGATTGTTAAATAACGTAGAATTGAAAAATTGAAAAATTGAAAAATGTACCGATTGAAACGATGTACATATTTCTTTTTTTTTTTTTTTTTTTTTTTTTTTTATAAAACGTGAAATGACTAGTAAATGATTTACAATGGATATATCTTGTCCGTAAAAATCGTAACTGCAAGGAGACAAAAACAACAAAATACATAACAGCTGCTTCCAGCAACGGAACCTGCAAAAATATTTGAACGTTGCAAAAACTTGTTTTATTATTCTCTCCTCTTTGCAGTACATATTTCCATTGGCATCCTGTAACCGTCGTGTTGTCTGAAAAATGTACGTTAGTACAAAATCTATGTTGTTTCGACAAGGCACGATAACGCGCGACAAAAAACAGTTGGAAAAAATGTCGAAAAATTTGTGTTGCTCATCTCAAAAATCGTTTGGAGAAAAATGGAAAAAGCGAATGAAAATGTACGACCGCATCGGAAAAAGAATGTAACGATGCGTCGTTTCGTATCTCACGTATCGTCTCAAATATGGTTAGGTACGATATTGAAAAATCAATAAGCATACAAATAAACAGGTACTTATCTCTACGAGAATTGTAAGAGTTAGAAGAAATTAATTGGAAAAGAGTAATTACTTGTTGCTCAAAACGCGTATAATGCGTCCATTTAAATACATATAAAATGTACTAAAATATCGAGCAACGTCATTTTGCGAAATTTATTGCGAAATTTACTTGGAATTACCTAAGGGCACATACAGCATGCGCGTATGTCGCGTATCATCGTGTATATCGTGTGCATCATCGTTGAGTCGTGGTTCATAAATTCTTGAGATGGCGACAAAGGCGTATAGTTTCCGTCGATCGGAAAATAACTAGTTCGATCGTAAATGTTGGTAACTATCGGGAACGAGAATTTGTTAACGAGCAACGAAAAGAAACGTGTAACCAAAAAGTAGAGAAAGTTGAAGAATCGAAAGATAAGAGAACAGGAAGATGAGAATGGAGACGGAGAAAGAGAAACAGAAAGAGGGGAGTAAGAGGGAGAGGAAGAAGAAGAATTTAAAGAGGTAAAAGTAGTTGAAGGAGAAAGAAATAGTTGATCGAGACTTAAGTAAGACGAATGATTGCTGAAAGAAAATGATAAAATAGAAAAGGACGATAAGATGATCGAGGTAGATGGAAAAGAGAGGAAAATGAGAGAGGCGAACGCGTTCGGCGAATAGAGTACTACATGTAAAGCTATAAAATAAAAATACGCGGATAAGAAATCATAAACATAAAAAAAGAAGCTACCTAAACCCCGGGTTCCGCTCCATGAAGTGTCTTGATCCATGTTTGGATCTTCTCTACTTCGTCTTGTAACAACAGCACGTCTAAGCATCCCTTGAAGTAGTCTGATGTAAAGCAGTTTTTCCTGGAAAAGATTTCAAAATACAAACACTAAATATAATCCGGTGAATTCGCTATTCGGTATCGTTATCTCGAGTAATTCGTCCTAGATCTGAAAATAAGTGAAACATTAGCGAGGTTCGTTCTCGCTGGTATAAGATAAGGATTTTTAGACAACCTTCGACTCACAAATTCACCGACGAACGGTAAAACGATACGCTTTTTCCAATATTCCGTCCTTCTTCGAACTTACAATTTGCAATTTCTCGACATCTGCATCATCGACGTATCTAATCGAAAGTACGATTTGATCCATCGAAACGTAATCGAAGTTACATATCGACCTTTCGATTGTCGCACTTCCTCTCGAAAAGAGTTTGCGTAAGGCGTAAGAACAGTCGCGCGCACGTTCTACGGAGAAAATGTTCGAACAATTTCATATCTGCACGGTATCGAACATCTTTCTTGCCCTCCTAGATTCTCTCTAATTTGTACCGTTCTTGAGGCACGAAACATCGGATCGCACACGCGTTGCATTATCGACGGAGTAAAAAAGACAAGACGATTGCAAACACTGTATATGTAACGCGTGTAGTAGAACGAATGTTTTCTATCGAAAGGACGGAGGATGTCGACGATAATGTCGGATAAAGGGATTCGTGATAAAAATAAAAACGTAAGTATATGCCTGCTTATGTTTTATATCGAAAGAAAGGAATCGTGTCGCGTGCATTACTTTACGATATGTATCGAAAAATTTCGTTCGTCGATGGCTGTCTAAATCCACGATACGTTACAATAAACACGCTAGCTAGACGAATAGACGATGCGTGTAGGATTGATAGAACGTATTCGAATCTTTATGGATAATTACCTGCATAGTTGATGTAATTGAGGTTCCCGAAACAGGTTATAACAATCCTCGCAGATACGGTCCAGCCGGGCAAAGATACTTTTATCGTATATACCCTTACATTGAATATCGATAAAAGACCTTTTACCCAAAGGATGTCCATTCAAGATGCCAGCGTCCGTTAGACCGATGCACGACGAAACGAGTAACAGTGTCACAGACCAAGCTAACACAGAGACGAGTTTTGGACAGGGTATCGATACAGTTGATACGATCGACGATTCGCTTGGTAACGAAGGTAACCTCGAGCACGAGGTTTGTTGTACGCTCCAGGAATATGACGACAAGTTCGATGTCGGCCACGTCGTTGACAATGGTAGAAAGATGGACGACGATGGCGACGGCGATGGCGACGTTGAGGTTGTCGTAGAAGACGACATCGATGTAGTTGTGGATGGGATAGACGAACGAGACATCGAGAGCGGTAAGGTTAACGATGATAAAGATGACGATGAGGAACGAAGCCTCTGTTGCCGATGCATAGTCTGAAAAAGAGATAAGATACAAAATAGATCGACGAATCGAAAAGAAACGAAGATGTGAAAGAAAACGATCGTTTTATATCCTTTGAATTAGAAAGACACGGTCGAGATTTACCAAAGTTTAAGAACGAATAATATCTCTGTGGCAAATAATTTATCTACGATAAAACTGCGCCTAAAACTACAAGAAAAGAAAGACTAGCGATTATCGCGAAAGAAAAGGAGAAAGAGGGGAAGAGCAAGAAAGGGGTAGAGGAGGGGGGGGGAATAGAGAGCGCGAGAAACGTAAAATTCGAAGATGTATTAAATCCATCCGTTGCGAAGATTCGTGCAAGTACTTATACGCTTGTACTGTTCGTACACTGCTACCAAATGCATATGGATTTCGTACTTGTAGGTTTCAATGTCCCTGCACTCTCTTTCCCGAACCTAACCCCTCGAAAGTGTACAGGTTGTTTCGTGGCACTCGTAATAGCGGCCGTTCGTGTTCTCCTTGTCATTTTACCGCGGTGACAGTAACAAACAGCGGCGACAGCAATAACGAGAAGGAGAAGAACGTCGTCGTCGTCGTCGTCGTCGTCGTCGTCGACGAAAGTCGTTGACAACGTGGACAATAATGACCGCGGCCCTGTTCGAGCCGAGCACAGGGCATTTCGAGGCTCGACAAACTCGAAGCGATTCGTGAGGTAAAAGTAAAGATGTAAAGCTCTCCTCCTAACCAGTCCCGCGGCAGTCGTTGTGAATGGACCACACGCAGGTAGGCCCCACCTGTAAACGTCCCGAACCGACAACTTCATTAAGCGGAGCTGAAGCGCAGAGCGGCACAGCACGGCACGGTACTGCATAGCAATGTGCGAGACGAGGGGAGCCTTCTTATGCGCGGCGATGCGGGGCAATGCGAGATTCTCGAACGCACGACGGTTTCTTGTTTGTTCTTTTGCCTTCGTCTCATCGGCGCGGCGGCACCTGTACACGCCGAGGAGAACGTTTCGCTCGGTTCTCTTTTTTCGGAACATAATCACTGCTCCCGGGTGGGATCTTATTTTTAGCCACGACCGATTCTTGGAACTCTCAAACCGCCCCACTCTATATCGGACCCCCACCTGGTAATTACCTGCAGCCCGATAATTTGCCGCTAAAGTCGCTCGGTCTCGATCGTTAAACATCGTCCCACGGATTTTCAGACCGAGTATGATCGTTCATCATCGATCATCGATCGCCGACCGCCGACTGTTGATCGCCGATCATTGGCCGTTTCGCTGCGTTGCGTCGTATCGCGCCGCTGATACATCTAGTTTTTCTAACAATTTGCATTAATTTGCAACGATAATCGACGTCGATAAACGATAATCGATCGATTAAAACTCCGCTTAACAGGTTTAATTACAATAGTTAAATTTATCTATAAACGAGTTTCCATTCGTTTCCTACATTACGTATTTCGATAGTATTTAGCCAGATTTGCGAAAGTAACGTCGTTGATTCGCGATTAAAAGTCTCCGGCTATGGTTGCAGCTTTCTCTTCATCGCAGAGCGAGGAAAAGATAAATTCCTGCTTTGCTAAATTGGAATTCTAGGTTCGTCTCGAGTCCTGAAAATACAGAGAGAATAAACAACTACGACAGATGGTGAACGCGATGAACCCGCGTCGGATCAACTAGAGACGAAAATAGAAGACGAAAGGCTCGCGTTAAAGATTTTAGGGTGGAAAACTATAACTAAATACGGTGGCCGAGGGGCGAGGAAGAATACGAAGGGTGAAGAGCAGATAGTGGAGAGTAGAGTGGAGAGCAGAAAGCAAAGTGAGTGTACGTAAACGAAGAAAAAGTCAATGGAGACCGGTTACTCGACAGGTGAGGTCTTTCCTCGGTCGAGCCATGCACAGGTGTGCAATCTGTAAATCCCCCTTAGCAAAAAACTATACACTCTTCGGCACCGCTTCACGGCTCTGTCGCGCGCTGTTATCCGAGTCACTAGTTATGTACGTACGTACGTACGTACCGTATACACGTTCGATGCTTACACACGACCGAATGCAACTCCTTTATCGACACGCATCTTAAACGCATCTTAAACGCATCTTAAACGCATCTTAAACGCATCTTAAACGCTTGCGTTCGAATCGTGTGCATTAAAATATAGATCCTCCTTGCACCCGAAATATTATCCACGTGCCTCCGAAGTATCCAGAAGTTTGAATTACTTTTGTTTCAGATCTAAAACGCGACGCCAGAACGAATGTAACGATCGAACGAACGTTTGTCGTTCCTCCAGTGTTATACAAGCTCTTCCGAGAATTCGGAATCGAGAGCTTATCGAAAAGAAGAGATCGGTTGAATTTGTTTGTTTGAACGGAGAGTATCTCAAAGCATATCCTGTTGCGTTGTAATGCCACTACCCAGAATCGGTAACATGTTCCCAGAATTATCAACATCGAATAAGAAAATAACGAATATAAGATCGCTAGTAAAACGGGAGGGGAAAAAGAAAAAAAAAGAAAAAAGAAGAAAAAAGAGAGAATAGTAACGTTACAAGTTGAATCGAATCGTTTTGAGCCGAACCCACTGAAGTCGAAAGCCAGTTGGCTCGAATGGGATAAGAGGAAGGAGCCACGAGGCGAAACGGTCTATATCGTTAGATACATCGTTGGGCTCTCCTCACCAGGTGGTCCTCTTCCCGTGCCGGATGACTCAATCGTGAGAAGGAGTTGCTCGACGAGCTCACGAGAAGACTCGCTAGAACCATGTGTGCTTCGTGTCTTGGTCCTGAGTTTGTCTGCCCGTCTCCTACCACATTCGTGTATTCATGTACGTACGTATACGCGATTCAGTCCAAGTCCCTTCCCGACCTCCTTGGCTTTCCTCGTGAACCAGCTTACCCGATATTTCTACGCTGGTGACAGTGGTGTGCGTACTTACACGTGTATGCAGATCGTTCTGGTCAAACACGTGGATCTTTCGAATAAAACGATCCCCTCGTCGTCTCTTTTTATTCATACGCGTTCATTCGCGTTCATTCGCGTTCATTCGCGTTCATTCGCGTTCATTCGCGAGGAAATTAATCGAAACGAACGGAGCTTAGAAACAAGAAGAAGAGAGACGACGCGATACAGATTCGCTAGTTAATAGAGCAAGCACAAGCAAGCAAGCAGAAAAGATAGTCAAAGTATTTGCAGGGACGGAGAAAAATTAAACCCGAAGAAAGATTAGATGGCTGAAAAAAGAGGAGAAGAAGAAGAAGAAGAAGAAGAAGAAGAGGAAGAAAAAGGAGGAGAGAAAAGGAACCGTTTGAGCGGTAAACGAGCAGATTTAAGGGAAAAAAGAAGAAAGAAGAAAAAGAAAAGGTAGGTGAGGATCGTAAATCGATGGACAACGAGGTGACAAGATCGACCAGCAAAGGGATTATCCATCACCTTCCAATTAATATACGAATTTCAACAGGATACTTAAAATTATATCTATCTATTATTCTCTTTTTCCGTTTCATTCCCACATTATTAAAAAAAAAAAAAAAAAAAAAGAAAAAAAAAAAAAAAAAACTCATGGCTGTTCACGCTGTGTTGAGAAATTGATTCTATTTAAAGAACACGTATAAGAATAACATATGCAGCTATGGTGCACGGTACCGACGGATGTTCCGATCGACGATAAAAATCGACGATGAAAGAAATTGAGAGATTTATTCGCTTGTAAACGGTAACAGAGCGCCGAGGGAGGTGCACGAACTAAGTACTATATATGCATGTGCTTAAATAACTACTATATACTATAGGTATTAAAAGAAATATCAAGAAAGCGAAAAGGCATCGAGGAATCTATATCGTTCTTGAACGAGTTCGAGAACTTTCCGGTAGAGTCGAACGTAGTTAGAGGTAATACTTTGAAAGTGCCGCGAAAGTGCTGGTTATCTGGTCACGATCGAAGATCAAAGAGGTGGGATAGGAAGAGGAGGGAAAGAGAAGAAAAAGGGAGGGCGGGGGTTGTCAGCGGAGCGGGGAGAAGGACGCGGAGAAGCCGAAGAACTCAAGGAGAAGGAGAGATAGGCGGGTTGAACGGACGACGGAGGATCGAGGCGTCCGGCGTCCTCGATCGCGGGATCTTGGAGCAAAACTAACGATCTCCCGTTCGCTTGCAAGATCAACACGACGATAATTTAATACACGAGATCACCACCCAGGTGTGCTCTGACGTGTACAGATGCTGTTTGTAACCTCGACAAGAAGGAAAAGGCTGAGTCGACAGAAGTGGGAATCTGTATACTGTATGGCGTATGGGATTCCAAATGCGAATACGAGCTCTTCCCCTTTTGCACGATCTCTCTCTTTCTCTCTTTCTCTCCTTCTCTATCCTACTCTCCTCTTTTTCTCTCTTCCCCTTTCCCATCCCCATCGTCATCCCCCGTACCATGGTCTTTCTTTCTTTCTTTCTCTCTCTCTCTCTCTCTCTCGTATCCGTATTCTCTCTCTCTTATTGCACTACCGATATAAATGACATATACACGTGGATGCGTGCGCAGACTCTTGCGAAATATTTCGAAAACTTTTCAACGACCGATGGATAGATACATGTTGTAAAAAAACTCGATCGTCGCTGGCCAACAAACGTACGCTTGAAACGCACAGTCATGAAATATCACGATCGTCATCGTGACTCTACCTCTGCTATACGTTCGCGTTTTAACATATCGAAAATAACATATCGAAAAATAATTTCCAATTGGAAGGTGGATACTAGCTTGTAGCTATTAAATGCCGGGAACGCAGAGCACAAAAAAGGGTACGTTCCTTTGACGTCATACGTTTTCGTAGAAACAGCTCGATACATCGAATCGTCGACAATCAGGAATGAAAAAACAGAAACACGCGTATACTACTAGTGGTTCTCCGATTCTCGAAGAGATGCTACATAAATAGAAGAGCCGATGACGTCAATCGTTTGCGTTAATTACATAAGGACAGTCCTTATTAACCTATACCGACAGCTAGTGACCAGTTAATGATCGCGATAAAATCTCTAAATCCATTTATCGATCGAACGACGATTCTCGTTTCTATACGTCTTTTTTGCTGCCTCTTTTTATCTCTCCAACTGTTTAACTATTCCGATCAAATAGTACGGTCGAACGTCCCGTCGTCTAATTTGATCCCGCATATGTATGTATATATGTGTCATCTTATCGTTATTTTAGCATATGTATATAAATAATCTAAAGCGACGTATAATTAGGCAAGAGCAAATTTAACATCTTGATTAATTTATAGCGATAGAATTTGCGCAAAGAGAATTACGATTGAAATGAATGACGCGTGCACCATAGCGCCACAGATCGATTTCTTCAAATCTCAGTTCTCGTTAAAAATGTTCATATTTCGTGCATCGTCTTATCCTCTGTTACGTAGTTTGCGTTAGCGTTACGTTACTCAACAAAAATCACGTGAAATCATAGGTTTTTCCATACTCCTTTTTCATCTCGAATCGCTGATACAAAGGAATTTCGTAGAAACAGATCAACGTGCAAGTGGATATTTGCATTAAAAGACGAATAGTGAAACTTATTTCCATGAAATTCGTGGAATACTCACGAGCAGAGCAAAACAAGGCAAATCAAGACAAGACAAGGCGAGACAAGACAAGGCAAGGCAAGGCAAGGCAAGCCAAGGCAAAGCAAGGCAAGGCAAGGTAAGGCAAAGCAAGCCAAGCACAGCTGCGTCCTGCGTCCGCATGCACCTTCGTATGCAATGTACGTAGTCGACGCGCGGGTATTTGCGAAGGAATGTTCAACAGGTGTGTCGCTCGGATTGAGCTTTATGCGCGCGTACACGCCTTTCCTTTCGCCCTTCCTTCTTCTTTCTTTCTCCCTTCTGTATATCCCTATTTTTCTATATGTTGAATCTTGTACGCCAACAGCGTACCGCAACGTATACTCGAACAGGCCGATTATAACATAGAAAGTATCGCAATGATAAAAATAAACCGAAAAGCAAGAAATATTATCGCGTCTCTTCCGAACCGACTTCCGGTAACATGCTTCTACCTTGTACGTTCCCCGTTTCGTCTATACCGATCTGTTCGATTCGTTTAACAATAAGTAAAAAGCTTGGAAAAGTGTGACGTAATATGATCTTCGAACGACTTACACATGTAAATTGTGTTATTTAATGTAATAGTACCGTGGTGTCACATTCATTGTCACTGAAATCGAACGTCGAAGCCAATTATTTCTCGCCGAGTCCAGATACGAGAAAGTATACGAATATATACACAGTACATATATATACACAGCCATCGACAGAGAAGTTACTGTTTCTTCAGTGTGGCCGTGTCTTTTTCTTAGTACGCTTGGAATCATTCTCCAACTCGCGGCTAAGTGGTGGTTAAGAGGAAGCTATAAGGAGAGAATCGTACACGATTTATTTACACGATCTGGCTGGCCTGGCTGCCCGTTACATTTTAAAAGTGTAAAGTACATCTATATATATATATGTATATGTACATATATATGTATATGTATATATATATATACACACACACACATTTCGCGTATGTAGGACAGAGCCTGCACTGTGGTGGTCGCTTCTACTGTCGTTCTGGTCATCGTATCAACATTGCCGTCTAGTCGCGGATTTCACCCATCGGACGTCTTCAAGTGTTCCGTATCGTTCGTCGTTGTTTCTATCCGCTAATTTTCTTTTTATTTTTTTTTTATTTTTTTAAATTTTTTTTATTTTTTTTTTTTTTTGGAGTAGCGATAACGGCGACAATGTCAATGAGCGTTATCGTAATTTTAACGCGGCCGCTCTATTGTCGATAATAAGCGAGTAATAAGTGAATAGTGGCGACAACGACGATCAAGGTATCGAATATAAGCGTGAAGAACGAAGATGGTGGCCAAACAGAAGTAAATATAGAAATTGAATTGGGGCTGAAGCAACGGTACTAAAGCAACGTAGTGTTCGCGAGTACGCGTACAAGTAATAGCAGAAACAAGGACGGGAATAGGGGCAAAAGCAGAAACAAATGCAGAAAGAAGAACAAGACAAGAGTTGCAGTCACTGCTGGCAGCAACGTCGCGATTGGACATTAGCGTCGAACACTGTAGTGGGGCAAAGCAGCGTTCCGGCAGACAGCTTGGCGTCCTATGGTTCGCATTACGACAAGCTGTAGCCTTTCTCTGTCTTTCGCTTCTCT
The DNA here is from genome assembly GCA_037178635.1 of Bombus dahlbomii. NCBI lineage: Eukaryota > Metazoa > Arthropoda > Insecta > Hymenoptera > Apidae > Bombus > Bombus dahlbomii. The sequence goes on along the minus strand of CM074104.1, from coordinate 1,662,376 downwards.
CGTTTCGCTTCACCGCATCTTACATTGCTAATGTTTCGACGTGTTTTCTACGGTTATTCCAACGTATCCTTTTCTCAGTTTCTCTTCCCTTAATATCTCTGCGATTAGTTTGCTTTCCTTTTCCTATCTCTTCTCTCCTCTTCTCTTCCTTTCTTTTATTTTCTCCTCTTTTCTTTCTATCTTAGCAATTGCAAAATGCCAACGAATTTCCACGAATGCTACGACACCGTTCGCAAACGGATAAACACGCGAGCGAGACGAAGATCGGTCAAGAATTTGATTTTAAAATAAACGATGGCAATGTTTGGTAAATGTTTGGAAGAAACGGAAAGAAAGCTATCGCGAGGGGGGTAGCTATCGCGAGTTTGTAGTTACATAGAAACGCGAATAAAAGTAAATCGCGATGGAAACGAAAACCGAGAAGAAACTGATCTCTATGACGTTTCGCGATAGACGAGCATACGATTCAAGAGTACAACAGGGATAATTCTTCCTTCCAATTTGAAATTAATCGAACTGACCGTTCGATCGACGGATCTTTAAATACTCGCACGAACATAGTGTAAGACTACTGGTGTATGAAAAAGTTGATAAGGAACATGTGCCAATTTTCGTTTGTTTTTCTTCGACCATAAGCCACGTCTCGTTTAGACGGCAGTTACGGAGCTAGTACGATCTAACGCGATTAATCGCTATACTGGCTTAGCTTGTAACACGATCCGTTGTAAGCCGTACGTAGTAGTAAGTTCATTTTGTTCGCTCGAAATCGAATTTCGTGGCAGCGTATAGCATCGACGATGTACCAATCGTATAAAAGCAATCGGCATATTAAAGATGTCGGTGACGTTTATAAATATATGAGAAGCGGAATCCACGCTACATTTCACATCCGAAGCATCGCGAAGAAACGATGCAACGATATTAAGTTTGCTGGAATCGTGTGTCGCAATTTAGTTAAATCCAGCGCATTTCCCTACTTGCATTTCGCGATCGTTTTACAAGATTCCTTTCGAAACGTTGCGAGATCGACCACGATTAGTCCGTTCATCTGCTAAGCTGATAATTTCGAGAAATCGAGTGAAATACCGAAAGAATCGAGACCGTTCGCTACGTTTCTACCTGCTTGCCAGAAAATGCGCACGCTCGCTGGGCGAGTTTCTCGAGAGGCGTGTCGCTGCTAGCTACAGGTGGCTGTACCTCATTCCTCCTACTCTTTCCCGATTTCCTTCGTCGTCATTTCTTTATTTTATACTTATACTCTATGATATCACATACGCAATGTCCGTTTCTTTCGCTCTTTTAGAACTTTATCCAGTACGAGCATATCTGCGTTTCTCTGTCTTTCCTACTTACATGTTGTTAATTGTTAAATGTTGTTTCGCACGATTTCGTTTTTTAAACGGTACTTTCCCTTTCCTTTCTCCATATTGTAACCAAACTTTTCCATTTATTCCTCCTTTATTTCTCTCTCTCTATCTCTCTCTCTCAACGTGTAGCAGAAATATTTCACTCCAGGTGTAAACTCGCCTGTTACAGGAGAAACGACTATCGAATTAGAACATAAGCACGCGTATTATATACGTGCTTAATAATGTGTAATTAATAATGTTCCTTCGAACGATCTGTTCGCATCTTCTTACAGCGGTATATCAAAAATACCACAACACTTTAGGACTAAACCGATATTGACTCTTTCGTTTGCCGTTTCGTTTTACTTATTTACGTTTCTCGTGCGTCTCTATTCTTTACAATTTCGTTTTCTTGTCACTAGTACGGAAATTGGGATTACATTGATATACTTAAGAGAAGAACAAGCCCGAATCTCCTTGTTTCCCGCTTCTTCATACGTTGGTCTTTCAAGTATGACTCAACTCGTGTTTGGTCCTCACTCGGCCCTGAGTGAAAGATTCTCTGAATGAACTCTAAAGATAGAGACCCTCTATATCCTTTCATCCTCTATCTTCTTTTCACCTTTTCGTTTGTTCTCTTTCTTTTTCTTCTTCGTCTTCTTCTTCTTCTTATCCTCCTCCTCCTCCTCCTCCTTATTTCTTTTTATTCTTTGTCTTTTTCTAACAGTGTTCCACTCAAGCACTCTAACTGTGCTCTTCCCTTTTCGTTAATGTTCTCGACAGCATGGTAGAATTTCGTTCGACAACATGTGGTTCCAACTTTTTAAATTAGCTGCTTTCGAGTACTTGTCCGTAAGAGCTTTACGCTCGTCGTGTAAATTCATTTACAAAAAGTCTCGAAGAAAGATTCAAAGATACGGAAGCTCGTAACTCATTTTGCGGGAAATTCATCGAAACGGATAAATAGGTGAATAAGTGAAAGTGCAAAATACAGTTTACAGAGATATGTTATGAAACGAACGATACGTAAAATTGATAGTTGGCTGAAGCGAAGGATCGAAAGAGTACCGCGCAGTTTCATTCTATTTTATCAAATTTTAAATATGTCCAACCTTGTGTATTCCTGATCGCGCACGTTTCTCCAACGAGACGAAGATAATCGAAAGAACAACGAAAAACTATTTGACTCGATTATGTGCGTTAAAATTAAATTATCGCGTTGTATTCGTAGGATGATAGACATAACAAAAATACAAAACTTACATTTAAAATGCTCTTTCTCCCTCTTTCTTACACCGTATTCCCGTTTATTATGCCTTCTAACTGTTTATCCTCTGCTATGCTGTTAAGTCTTTCTAACTTTCTTTCTGTGGATTCCGTTCTTCTCTCTTCTCCTACGCTTTGCGCTCCTGTTCGCTCGTTTTCCAGTTGTACGAACTATTTCCTACAGCCGAGACGATCGTTTTTATGCAATTTGGTTTTGTTATGGTAAATCCCTTCCTACAGTAACCTTTTTCTTCCTCTTCCTCTTCTTTTTCTCCTTCTTCTTCTTCTTCTTCTTCTCCTGCTTCCTCCTTTTTTCTTCCTCCCACCCTCCCACCTGCTTTCCACCCCCTATTTTCTCCCTCTTCCCCCTCCTATCTCCCACCCTCCCTTTTAAACTGTTTCGTATTCACTATTAATCGCTCTCTCTTCTCTTCTCTTCTCTTCTCTTCTCTTCTCTTCTCTTTTCTTAATATCGTCGCGATAGCCGACGATATTAAGAAAGTTATTAAAGAAATCGTACGTCGATCTCACCGAGAACGTCTCTGCTGGTCTCGATTCTAGTTCTTGTTTATTTCTTCTTTACTTCGTCTTTATCTTCCGATGTTTAAATCTAACGTTAGCGTGAAAAGGCTCAAAAACAACGATCACTACACTAGATACTTTTCGTACGCGTCACCTCGCCTCTCGTAGTTTATCTTAACGATCGTTTAGTCGCTCGACGACCACTTGATTCTCTTGGGAAATCGGAAATCTTTCGTATTTCTGTCTGCTGTGAAACACTTCCTTCTTCGAGGTAGTTCCTCAAACGTCGCGGAAGGAAACATGCGAGACAAGTACCACCGCGGAACTGTGGTATCGCGATCTCGAGAAAGGCGCGCGCGCGGCAGAATGCCCGCCCGCCTCCTCGGCCACCCACCCCCTTACGGCTCCAAGCACCGAGTCCGTCGGGGCCGAACAACGCGAGATATATCGAAGGACAGCCGTTCTCCGACGCGATCCACCGCGCACAGGTGGGCCGTGCGTGACAATCCGAAGAACCGATCGGATTGGCCTATTTGTATATTCATCTACTTATTCCTTTATTTTATTCGTCTATCCGGCTTTCTTTCCTAATCTTTCCTTTCTTCTCTGCTCGTTCGCGCATCCATCGTCTATACATAAATCCGCTCTTTTTTCACTTTCTTTTTTTCTTTTTTTTTTTTTTTTTTTACTCTCTTTCCTTAATATACGTATCGATTAGTAATTTCGCCCTTTCTCTTACAGTTATTAACTCTTTGTACACAACGAGGATAGAAGGAGTTGCAACGTGACGTTACCTCCAGCTGGCTATCGTCGTTCGTAGGATATTCGAATTTTTTTACCAGTACCGTGTTTCCATGGACTATCTCTTCTTCTATAGTTTTTTTAATATTATCGACATCGTTAACGTCGCTACCGGTATCGTCATCGTTATCGTCACAGTCACCGTCACCGTCACCGTCACCGTCACCGTCACCGTCACCGTCACCGTTACTCGCTGTTGCAATCATTGGAATCACTAGTACAGCATCGTCAACGCTATTAACATTACATCTACCAGCATCATCAACATCATCACTGACAATACCAGTTCTATTTACGTTTCCATTCCATATATACATACGTACATCTATTTCTATCGCCACTATCTACTTCTTATATAATCGCAACCTCTATCTTATTGTCTTTTTAGATCTCGTTCCTTCCTTTTAGATGCCATACTTGACTTGTTCTACGTATATTATTTTTGCTAATTAAATATAGTTCGATACATTACTCGAGAATGCTTCATCCTCTGTCTTTCTCTCATACACTCTAACGTCCATTCGTACAGATGTTTTGCTGCTAGAAAAAAATACTCGAAAAATACTTGTTCAACGTTCCTCGTGAACATGCAACGAACATGCAAGTAACAAAGATGCAACATAAACATTGCTTGTTTTCGTCCGATATAAAATATTTTGTCGAGTCAGGCTATGTACGACAAATATTTTATTATTTCATGTACATCGAAGAATGTACGTTTAAAATTGCCTGGAAAATTTCCTCCGTGTCATTTCGATTTTCTCAAACATCGTGCGTAACCTATTCGGAAAGAACCGAGCTACTTTAGAAACTGTCTCGTCATGGTCGCGTAAACTCGCGTCACGGTTGCATCAACCGACAACAGAACTAAGTTCATTGCGTCATTTTATCTTCTCCATTCAAAGCCAGTTGTAATAAATCTTTCCCAATTTTTTAACAAACATCTAATACGAAAGTTCTATACAATCATCGTCAGCTTTTTGTCAAGAAACAACTGTGGTTTTTCAACGACCAACTGTTCGTTACGTTTTACACGACGATGGATGTCGTTCATCGAACGACAGTAAAGCATAAACGATGGGTCAAAGTCAGATTAGATCAGATATGTGTAAGTATAATGAAAGAAAAGGCAAAACATGGTGTAAGATTTTGAAAATTTCTTGCTCTTGTTCAAAATATTCAGCTCGTGAAAGAACGGATAATTTTTGCGTCACCTTGTCGTTTCTCTTGAATGCGGATTATCAGGTTGCGCGTTTAACTCGAGAAATGTCAACGAAGAGCAGAGAAACTTATGTAGTAAAGGTGCAAAGACGAAGCAAACGAACCAAAGAATTATGAGAGAAAGAACAAAGAGAAAAGAGAAAAAAATGTATAAAAGGAAATAACGAATGAAAGAGAAGAGAACGTAGAAAATCGACACGTCTGAAACGAAGCAGCGATCAATGCCAATTAATATGCATAACAGCGTTATTTTCGATGAAATATTCCGTTAAATATTACGCACGCTTCGATATACCCTTCCACTTTTTTTTTTTTTTTTTTTTTTTTTTTTTTTTTTTTTTTTTTACTACAATTATACTTTATAAGTTTCGCTTACAAAATAGGTAGTTTCACAGAAACATTCACTCTCGAAACTCACGTAGCGAATCGCTAAGTTGACACGGCTCCTCGTAGCGCGGTGACGGTCGTTGTCCTCCATGGTGGATTATACGCGCCGGCAGCTTCATTTCCCTCGAAGAACACCGAATTAAATCGAGATCAGCCCTACCGATACGTTCGATACTTAGGAAAATTTAATCATCGTTATCGACTAACAGTTTTCCCTTGCACAAGGATACCGTACACCGATAAGAAACGTTTACGACGCGAATACAACGTAACCTCGCTTTAGCTTGCTTTTCTTCTTCCCAATATGTAGCTCGTTTTTATCTAAAATTGTTCCATTCTCGCACATCGTATTCTTCTCTATATTTGCACAAGAATTCTCTTCTACGTATCACGTATTTTCTTTCTTTTTCATAATTTTGTCATTGTTTTAGTTGCGTAACATTGAACTTTATTACGATCGAGAGAGAACTCTGTCAACGATGAGGAGGGCTGATAGGTTTAATGTCTGTATCCGTGCCAGTCGGTGCATACGCTCCGACCAATTTTCTCACGCGTTTGGCTCCAACGTCGACAGCTACTCCTTGTACCAACAACAATCGTTGTTGCTTCGTTCGATCATTCACCAAATTTATAATCTTAATATCGAATTAAACAGCAAATACGTCTTTGATACGCCACTGTTTATCATAACTCTTCCCCTTTAACCTACACGCGTAATTACTTTCTCATCTTCGACTATACGTATGCTCCTTTTTTTTTAATTTTTCAACTCTTTCTCCTACTTTTTTTTAGTCCAACTCTCGCCTCTCCTTCCAACGCCACCACCACTTGCACCTTCACTTCCACCACCACCACCATCACACCACCACCACCACCACCACCACCACCACCACCGCCACCGCCACCGCCACCGCTGCCACTACCACCGCCACCTGTACCTTCACCTCCACCTTCACCTCCTTCTTCTGCTCTATGTTCTATTCCTCCTCCTCTTCCTCCTCCTCCTCCTCCTCCACCTCCTGTTTTCTCTTCTGCTTCGTAACCCTCTTCCTCCTCCTTGTCTTCCTTTTTTCCTTTCTCTTCTTACCTCTCTTTCCCTTTCGAATTCTAACGAGTATCAGTAGTTCACAGTAACGTTTCAACTTTCTTGCAAAACATGGAACGAACGTAATACACCAACTTCTTTTTCACGTATAAATTTTCTACTTTTGTTTCCCGTTGTTTTACATATCGTGCATGTAGTTAAGAATTAATTCTGTACGGAAAGTTTAATCGACGAGACTCGAGTTTGCCTTCTTCTTCTTCTCCTGTTTTTCTTTTCCTTTCCTTTCCCTTTTTGGGGGAACAGTAGAAAATACAGAAATACAGGACAAGATCACGCGACGAAATCGTAAAATCTTTTACTCTCGTGTGTGGTGCGTAGAAATTATACGGGAAAACTGATAACGAACGGTGGACGAAAACAAACAAGTACGAAGAAGAAATATGACAAGCAAAATTAACGGTAAATTTCGCATAAATGGAACACTGTAAAAGAGAGGGGAAAATACAATAACGTCCGAAACGTAACGACACGCGGCACCAATTTGTCAGGTTCAGAGCAAAGAGCAAAGCATCGGTGATAGAGTAGCCAATCACAGTGAATACTGACTCGGAATCGGACTGGTTGTGTAGGGCTGCGAAGCACGCACACGCTTTGCCATCCTTTTCTATTGCGGTCGAGCCCCTCTGTAGGTACGACTGCCACTTAACGCGAATGGACGGTTAAAAGACCCTCCTGTGCGAGTCAAGCGGCCACTCGAAACAACTACGATCAGCCTAGGTTCCTCTTACGCGCACCCGTTCATTGCTAACCCCCTCCTCTGATCCTACTTCACTTCCCTTCCCCTTACCTCCCTTTCGCTGTCTTTCAGTTGTACCTCTGCACGCGCGTGCTCGTGTTCTCTCGCGGCGAACCGTATCGCGAGTCACAACGCGAATGGTTATACTCCATTTACTCGTACGTAAAGTATTATGCGGTCCGAAAACACAATTCATCCGAATTTTTCTATTCCGATTCCCTAACACCGTGCCGTTCTGTTCTTGCCGTTTCTTCCAACGAAATTCCAAACTCGAATTTTCCAAATACGCCTATACACATCAACCTCTCTCTCCGTCATTGAAGAATGAAATTCCGAATCGTGTGTGATCATTCATCTTCTATCATGGAAGCTTTGAAATAATCGATCAACGTTTGGGACGGTCGTTAGACTCCTCCTCCATTCCATATTTACCATCAGGCTTTTTATAGGTTAGTTTGTTACTTTGATGAATTCTATCGAATCGAATCAACGTAAATTAATACGTACGTCAAACCGATTTTTATGTATCTAGTATTTAGTATTAGCGAAGCAAGGAATATATCGAGCAAAGATTCCACGAAGAAAATTAACGTTAGTAAGAAAAGACAGAAACGGGAGAAAGATGAAATGTCCTTTTCCGACGAACGGACCACGATAGGGTTGAGCTATAAATAACTCGACAACTTCTCTGAAAACGGAAAGTAGCTCGCCTTCGAGTTCCGTAGCAAATTCCCAGAATAGCTTTCTGGATCGGTGTTTGTTCGTCCGTTCGTTCGTTCGTTCGTTCGTTCGTTCGTTCGTTCGTTCGTTCGTTCGTTTGTTCGGTCGCTCGGTCGGTCGGTCGGTCGGTCGATCGGTCGGTCGGTCGGTCAGTCGGTCGGACGCTTGGCCGGTCTCTGATATACCATGTGCGATTATGACGTTAAATAACAAACGATTACGTTGATTATTTTCTTAACGTCACTTACACGATCGTTTTCTTGTATCATTTTTTAATAATAAATAAATGAAGAAATTATTTAAATGATCCCCCTGGATCGTCTACGTATCTATATTTTCTTTTTTCAGTTTTCAACCGACCGATTTAACCTATGCGACATTTCGTAATTACGTAATCTATAAATCATTAGAGATTATATCGTTTATCGATGTAATCAATATGCTTACCGGCTATTACTAACGAATTATAATTATCGCATACCATAGGTTTCCAACGATTATCGAAAGAGATTTTAACAACATACTATATTATTTACAGACGTTAATTGTACACTTTAGAATTTCAATATATACGAAATATAAATACAATTCATTGTTAGTTATCGAAACACGATTTTAGGATTTTACCATATTATTATATATAGAGATGACCTAACTGTTAAATAGCATCTAATTTTAAATATCCTATGTTTATCCTAATTTTCATTACTCCCGATATTTATCAGTTAGACAGATAATAATAACATGTAAAAGATATTTATACCTGTTTTTCTGTATTTAATCACTTATAACCTCCTTTCTTTTCATTTTCCACTGCAATATTTACTTCCTCGAACATTTCTGATACTTTCTATATTCTATTCTTCTATTCTTTAACGATTTGACTACCGACCTTCATCGTTGGGAGAAGATCGTGTAACGATTAATGGACAATGCTTGTCATGTCGAGTGTATAAAAGAAAAAAAAAAAAATATATATATATATAGATAGATAGATAAATAGATAGATATAGTAATATATTATACATTGGTATAGTAATAAGAAAAAACTCGGCAAACGATTTTGACTCGTTGAAACATCCAGCAGTTGAAATGTGCTCACGGTTCATTCGAAAGCGTGCGTCAACATGATTCGTTGATGACGTTTACGATATCACTCTCGAACGACCGTGCCAAGATGCAATTGATATAAATTAAAGCGGACAATTAGAGAAAGTGAGAGAACGTCGTTCTTTTCTCGATATATCTCATTGGGTAGACAGCTGGCCGTATATACACGTTATTTTGTTTCAGTTATTTGTCTCTTAAGTCTTGGACGACCATTTATTCGATGACATGCTTCTGTATTTGAAAATGGAACGTGACTGTAACAGTCAAACACGGTTAAACAAGCTCTATTTAATTCAAGCCAAAAAAAAAAAAAAAAAAAAAAAAGAAAAAAAGTAGCCATTCAAACTTTCATATTTTAGTTATTCATCTTGCGGTGTCTCTTATCCATGATTTCTATACAAGTTTTAGAAAACCTGAGAGAAAGAAAGATTATACGGCGTGCGATACATCCGTTCGACTTTCGAAACTATCCGATTCAATTTGACCCGAGCCTGGTTCGACTCAAATCCATATACAATTCGTTTTGATTCGATTCGACCCGACTTGTGTTCTTTTATGTCCTGTTGCGTTCGATTTTCTTGCTCCATTCCCTAGTCACGACACGATACGCGATACTCGAGACACTTAGACATGCGACACTCGACACTCGACACTGAATACCGAGGACGAATCCAGACCTTAAAGACAATGACAACGTTACGGTACAGAGTTTTCTCCAAAACCAGAAAGAACTTTGCTGTCGATCGAGATAACAATAACTAGAATGTGAATCTTTGAGTCGGTATCTCGAAAGACGTACCTTGATACGGTCTTCCTTGAATGACAGTAACGGCACAACGAACTGAATCCTTCTGATCTAGGCGTCGCGGCGTTCCGCGTCTAATATACACCTCTCGGCGGGTGTTCGGTGCGCGCGTCCTTCTCTTTCAGGGAGAACCCCTTTCTTCGCCACCCCTTCAACTTGCCCAGAGAATCGCTGCGTTATCGCTCAGCTTCGAGTTACCTCCCTCGGCACCACCAGCTGCCCGCCTAATTGCGAACAGGCAGAAATAGAGCCTGCAATCTTCTTCCTTGCAAATAACGAGTAGCTTACGTCTTGTTCGTCGCGAGCTCTCTCTCTCTCTCTCTCCATCCCTCCCTCCCTCCCTCACTCTTTCCTTTGATTTCTTCTTTCTCTTTTCCCTTTTTCCCTTGTCTTCGTTTCTTTCCGTTACCCTCCCTTCTTGTTATCCTCCATCACCTATCTAGCTTTCCTGTCCGTTCCCGTCTTCCTCCCGCCTTCGCTTCGTTTACTACGATTCTTTCTTTCTTCCCTCTCTCTTTTCTTCTTCTTTATTTTCTTTCCAGTCATCTGCCATCGTTTCAATTAACTTTTTCAAGATTAAATGTAGACGCGTGACGCAATGTTGCGAGCTGTATTTCGAAAATTGACGATGGCAAAGGATGATACTGTAGGCGTTGACGAGAGAATAAAAGACAGTTGATCAACGATAATTTTGGGATACACGTGGAACGGCAAAGAAATTGCCTTGAGTACACGTGTCATTGAGTTGCTCGCTAAAACCGAGGATGCCGCGAGGGTGCCGCAGGGATGCCACGGGGGTGCGGAACATAACGGATCAGACTACCGTAACCAACAAACACATTGTACAAATAGCTCCGTTTCATGACGTTTGAAAAGAGTAAATGTTTTTCAACTTGCCTGTGATCCTGTTCTCAATGATTTGCGTTTTGCGCTCCTTATTTAGAATCCATAAAAGAAGACAGATTTTACCGGCGCAGTAATCTTTGTTCTTATTACCTTCCACTAGCTTTTTCTTTTTTTTTTTTTTTTTTTTTTCTTTTTCTTTCTTTTCAGGATTCCTTTTCTTCGCTAAGGGACAAACAGTTGCAGAAGAAGCGTGAAACGGAAAGAAGATATCGACGATGTACGTGGCAGAAAATGTTTTCATATCGTACGCTTCCTCGACGGAAGGGACAATGGTTACACATGGTTATTCCGGCGTCTTAGTCGCAGAACATTGGGTACTAGCACACGGTTCCATGCTGGCTCCAGTTTTATCTCGATCCCGGGATTTTCTTCGTTTCCTTACAGTTTTAAATTCCGGAGATTTAACTATGGCTCAAGCATCGGAACAGTTGTTCGATGATTTAACGTTTCGGATACATCGTAATCATTCGTTAAAGGAATCAGGAAAGTTAGTAGCTGTTTGGAAATGTCCTCTTTTGGAGGAAACACTGGAGAATTCTTTGAGAAATTTTACCTTTGATAAACAACACGACTTCGATCGTCTCTTATTACCCGTCTTCTTGATGATCAAATGCAAATCGTTCGAATTAAGCGACGAAACAATAGGACGAGAAAAAGACTCGACATTCGTAGAAAGTAAGCAGCAGCTGGACGGAGAATCAGAAGTAACGGATAAAGCGAAAGTTAAACAAGTTTTACTTCAACTTGCGAAACAAGCTACTGTCGGCAAAATTACAAAAGGGGCTATCGTTGAATTAGTCTCGACGCCATTCGGAAATGCATTTTTTATCGACTCGGTGAGTCGCGGAATTATTGGAAACTTACTTGGAACCAACCAGTGTCTTATCGTAATCGACGCGACTAGTTTCCCTGGATGTGAAGGTAGTCCTGTATTTTTAATCAACGATTGGTAAATTCATTTATTATATTTTCAGCCGTTTGCCAATTTGAATTTATTCTTTCATTGCGCTTGCTAACATTTCGTATAATCTTCAAGTGGTCGAAGAAATATTTGCGGCATGGTAATTGCATCGTTAAGCCGGTACCGCGGAGAATGGGTAAATTGTACTTTCGCTGTGAACCTGTTATCATTGTTGAAACGAATTCTCCAAAGTCGTGTCTCGAAAGACGATTCTCGATGCAAGATTTTACCTTTCACATGGCGCAGTCTGGCCGAAATTGGTGGTACGCAAGTACTTTTCCTTTCTTTCTCATTAGCGATGTTCACTCTTGAACTCTACGAGTCTCTTTAACTTTATGGACAATCATCGGTTCGTCCTTTGTTCAGACACCCTTGAAAAAAGTATAGCGATCGTAAAGTGTGGACCGAACTGGGGCACCGCTACTTTAGTAGACGAACAAAGCGGAACATTCATAACGTGCGCACATGTCGTTACAACGGTATACAAGTTATCTTTTCTCTTTCCTTATTTCACTTTTTCCTCTCTAAAGTTATTGAAAAAGTCGCCGAGGATTTTCTTTGTATCGCCAATCACGAATCTATCTAAGGTATTTTAATCTTTTTGTTTGATCATTTCTAGGCACCAGAGAGAAAGATTAAACTTGCAACCTGCCTCATGTCGCGCACAGATAAGTTCGAATGGTTTGCAGAAGCAAATTTGATATATAAAACACCAACAGAACGACCTTATGATATTGCTGTATTGAGGATCGATCTAAAGTTCGAAGAACCTTCGATGAAGGCTATCGAACTTGCTGATACAGATGCACAGAAGGGTAAGGCGTTTAAAAATTCCATACTTTTTCTCCTAACTTCCAGCCGGCTCTGCAAGCTCCGCGTTTAAATATCGTAACGTGAAAATAAAAATACAAAAACGAAAGAAATTCGTTGGACATAATGCTGGTGCGAGCTGAAATGGAAAAAGAAAACCATATTGGTGTCATACATGGCTAGCGCAGTTCGTATTAACAGTTACACGTTCGGTTATATCAGGAATCGAGACTTTTTTGTAACGCATCCACACCGTTGGAGGTTATTCCGGTTGGTTAACGGTAATGAAAATAAGAATTAAGAATATAGGAAGATCACGGTATAGAAAGCGACGTTGTGGCGCCGTACGTTGCAAGGGACGACAACACTGACCTTCTTTCATTGACAGAAAAATAACTAAGTCTTAATTGAGCCAATTGATCGTTGAAGGGCTGAATCGACGTTTCGTTGATATCGAACAAATGTTGCGAACATCCATCCCTCTTTCAAGCTCTCTCGCTATTCATTCCACTATTCATCTGTCTTTTCTCTTTCTTCCGCTCGTCTTTCAAACTCCCTTCAATTGAGTCTAATGAGCCTCTATTATTAACTACGAATTAGGTACAAATACTAACCAAATTAAAAGGATATCTTTGGACATTTGTTACGCGCATACACGTGCGCACATACACGATTACACGTGTATATAAAGATGTACATATCTCCCGTATTGAACGTTGATAATCATAAGCTACGATTGAATAATGTGGTTTCTTCCACATAGGGGAAGAAATACTTTCTATAGGATTTCCAATCTCCTTGAAAGGACGGGCCACCATCAGCAGCGGAATAGTATCAAAAACCTGGCGACACATGTTTCAAACCAATTGTTGCGTACACGGTGGCGTTAGCGGTGGACCCATTGTTCGACGCGCCAATTTTAAAATGTTAGGGATAGTGGTTTGCAGCGTTGCATTATCGAACGATTCTGTTTTATATCCACGATTGTGCATGGCAATACCGACTACTGTTTTTAAGAAACCACTGAATGATTATCTACGAACTGCTGGTACTATGCATACTGATTCTCTAAAATCTTTTCTTTTCTTCCACTTTTACATTAATTCTAAGACAAATGAAATGTTATTGCGAAATTTTCAGATCCTAAAGCGTTGAAAGGATTGACCCAATACGATAAGAGAGTTGCGAGCACTTGGAATTTTGCTCCTTTTCTTCCCTCAAATATGTAATATACAAACTGTGTTGAACAAAGTAAACATAATATATCGAAGAGGACGAGACCTTTATTCGTTCGATGATCAATTTCAACAGACCAAAATCAACTTGATGCAATTTTATAATGTGCTACTTAAGGAAATTTAAACGTTACGTTATATAGCGTGTATATCGTTATGCGGGATCTATTTCTCTAGATGAAAACACCAACTAAATATAAGTAGAATACTTTATCGGAATAAATTTAATGTATATTTTGTACATTTTCATGATATACCTTCATGCTAAATGTTGAACAGAACGTTAAGCATTTAATTTCTATAAATTCCATTCGTTAATTCACGTAGAACAATTATTAAAAAAAAGTATCTTATTTTGTTTATATCAGAAGATACGAAAAATAAAAGAACATGTTACAAGATAATTAGGCATTTGTTCGTTGATCAAATGATAATCGCAACAAATTTGTTATTTAAATATGGATAAAGGATGCCTATAGGTAAATGCTGTACTTGTTTTCCTGATAAAAGAATTTCATCCGAACAAGGATTTTAAGAAATCTGTTCTATCTGTTACAGGTTCATTTTCCTTTCTGCTTCTGATTTCAACATCGGTATCCCTCTGTTTTATCTCAGGGGGTACAAAACTACTATGTCCATCTTTTTGCACTTGACGTAGCTTTCTACTTCTATCAATATTGTGCGAATAGAAGTTTGCTTCTCGTTTTGCCTGCGCAATTTCAGTTCTTAATCTTTGCTTATGTACAGCTCGTTCATAAGCTAAACGTTCGCTTAAGTGAATCCACTTGAATCTAATAAACACAATATAAGATTAAATTATTCCTACATGATAAACTACAGTCATAGTTTAAAAAGTAATTTGTTACCTTGGTAGATACTTTAAGTTCCAAATAGCATCATAAAATTTGCATCTTTTTCTAGATGAGATCTGTTTATTGTTCAGTATAATCGCAACATGTTTTGCTACTCTCTTACTTTCAAATTCAACCCAACCTTCTGTAAACAACCTTGTGCTAACTTTCTTTCGTTTCTTTGTTTTACAATCCCGTTCCAGTTCTGTATGGAAAAAATATAATGCATATTCGTCTTATAATTATATCGTCTTATAATAAAGTTTTATAATTATTATCGGAAGATCAAGCGAATATTTTTTTAAAGCCGGAAATACTTTTGACTACTATTAAATAGAGGTTATGCTATATGTAAGTGGGACATTTATCAGACTACTTTGTTGTTTTATTCGTAATGACCAACCATTTTCTGCTAACTGTAAATAGATTCTTCCAACTTTCCCGTATATAGAAAATAATTCACGAATTTTCGCGATATTCATGTATTTAGGTATATTAGATAAATATACAATTCCTCGTTTTCTTTTTTTCACTTTCGATGTATTATCGAGTTTTACATCCTCTATATTTTCAATGTTTTCCACTTCCATATCCATATTTTGTAAGTACGAGTAAGTAAGGGTAAGAACTAATGTTATCTTGTGCGAGTAACAAACTTTGGTTGACACGTGCGACACTGCAACACACAAACGCGATTCTTCGGTACTCTCTGCTTTTCGCTTTGCTATACTTTCGTCTATCCAATTTTTAGACAGCCGTTCTCTATTGCTAATTTATCGTTATTCCAAGTCTCGCATTCAGCTTAATACGATCTATCAAATATGCTAGAGACGAAAGAGACGAAAATTGATTTTTTATTATTTAACTCATATGTACGATATATGATAATAAATAAGACATATCTTTGTTGTTCTCTTTTAGAATATGTTTTCTACTATACATAAATTTCCGTTTTCGCCTAAGATTTAACAAGAAAAATGAGAAAAAATAGATCAGGATATGTATATACATATATAATAACATCGTTTCTTACAATTAGGTAGAGAATTTGGAATACGAAAATAATATCGGTGAAAAGTGTAAAAGCTAATGATAGCATAAATTGTAAACTGATGTACTGCAAACGAGAAAAATGAGAAACAGTTATGGAACTAAGAAAAATGAAATTTTTATATCGTTAGCCACGATTAAATGTGGTGTATTTAGCGCGGTACATATAGCGCTAGTGGTTTGCTCCTCTTGTTGTTGCGCAACGAGGAGCGCGCAGCGTCTCAGTATGTGCAGGAAGGTACAAGTGCGTTCGTAACATCATGCATCGTTGAAAAAGTCTTATTTTTCTGCTAGTTACGTTATTTTGACCAAAGTTTCGTGGATGAAGTTCCATACAAGTAATTCTCCTATGGAATAACTTAATAACAACGAAACAACGACGGATGTCCGAGAATTTTCGGGGAACGTTACTTGGCTGAATCAAACAAAATGGCGACTATCCTTTTCTTGGCGGTACTGTTTACTTGACCGTGAACGTTATGTTCCTTACAAAGTGTGACATTAAAAGTGTTGTGTATTTAACTATTCTGCTATTAATTAATATCACTTTAATTTGACATTAAAAAAAAAAAATCTTGTGCTGTTTATTATTTTCAACACCATTTTCGCAATCGTGCATTAATAGAATAGGTAACAACGTGACAAACACGAATAAAACGATAATACTACATATGTATGTGGTTATGAGTGTGTGTGTGTGTGTATATCATAGTTTTTTTATTACTCGCTATTTTATTTTTTCTCCATTTCTTCTGATTTTTGATATTGATGTATCTTAAAAAATCTATTCTGTGAGGCTCGCAACACATTTCGATGCCTTACCCGGCAGCTTCAATTACATAGCAACGATATTTCATTTTCATTTAACTAAGAACGTGGCGAATTAATTGGTATTCTTGTTTATCTCTTCTACTATCGATGCTTGTTCGAATGTTTGCTCTTCTATTTTAGAAGTGTATATAATCTTTAATTCTTTCGGATACAACGACTTATTACTGAAACGGATGTGACATCTTCCAATTGTCCTTTTTGACAAGACGGCTTGATTAAAACAGTAAATACTAGGACAGTAATTTAGCTTAGAAAAAAATGTCTAGCTCGTACATTATCGAGCCACAAGAGAGCGGATCAGGAAAGAAGGATGATACGTTAATTATCATTGTCAATGATGATGGTACTATATCCGTCGACCAAGAAACTTTGCAGACTTTAATTAGTAAGTTACATTATTTGGATAACTCGGATTGTCAACTTCAAATATTGAATATTCATATTGATCTTCAGTGAATCAATCTAATGCAAATGTCAGCGTTGTTAGAGTAGGACAAGCAGAGACCGACACAGAAAATGGAGATATTACATTAACTGTAGATCCTCCAATGTTTACATCTGCTACAATTAACTCTGGTGGTACATCTACCGATGCAACCAGTTTAGTCGATCCTTTTATGGAAATGGATCCAGAACAGTTGGAACGATTAGAGACAGCTTTACAAAGTGAAGAGGCAAAACAAATTCTTGGAGAAAATGTCACAGCTATGCTTGGTACTTTTATTATTATTATTATTACTATTATTACTATTATTACTATTATTACTATTATTATTATTTGTATTCTATAATACACTGTATTGTTAAAATTATATTATTCATACCACCTTTCCATTCATATAAATTGCAATCGTTACATTTTATAGATATGTTGACAGTAGAGGAACAACAAAACTCTATAAGGTATAGCGTTAAGTTGGACCACTGCTACACAAGTAGATTATCACCCTCCGATCCAAAACCGAGGGATCCATTGCCCGTTATCGATTCACCTACCTCCGACGATGGTTTACAATACACGAATCAACATTCACCTGCTCCTGGAACATCCAAAGCATCGTCGCCTGTCGGCGAACCTGAGAACACTGTCGTGATCAAGCCAAAGGCTACAACCAAAACTGTGAGTATTTAGGTAATCTGAAGGAACCGAATTAGTCGATTGTCACGTTATTTATCTCAGGGCAAACCAGTTGGTCGGCCGCGAAAAAATGTCCCTCCGACTTCTGTTCCTACCTGTAATAGTAACACGAGATCATCGGCCAGTATAGCAAGTACGCCTAAATCCGTTGGACATCCGGTTTCAAGGAATTTATTGCAGCAGGGTGTTGGAAAACGTAATCATACTGTGCTGATCCATTAAATTTATCCAAAACGTTATTAATATCATAATAACTCTTATTACTCTTCTTTCTTTGGTTAGATCAAGGAAGATCTAATGACGACGATGAGGAAGAATTAATGTCGTCCACTGAATCATCCGAATCAGAACCACCATCTGATAATGATTCAGATTTTGGCCCACGAGGTCCTAGAAGGGGTGGTATAAGAGCTAGAGGTGGTAGAAAAGGGCTTACTACCAGAGGAGGAAGTATGGTAGCTACTCGTAGAAGAGGGCCCAACAAACAAATGGATATGGAACAAGTTCGTCGATTAGATATGGAAATGGCTGCTGCTGTAAATGCCATGAAGAGTCCAGAGAAAGATGAAAAATCGGGTATGAGAGTAGCAACGCGAGTCATGACTATATATGTTCTATGATAGTTATTTACATAAAATGACAATATGGCGCGTGAACTAACCAGCAGATTAAAGACGGTTTTATCTTTGCTTTCGATAGGAGGATTTGGTTTCGTTAAAGGCAAGAGACAACTGAAAACCGTTATTGGTCGGAAGAAGGAGGAATCGCAACGCAACGAATCGTCTTCGATAATAAATCAAGATGTGTCGGTTAATTTTGAAAAACCGCTACAGACGACGAATCAAGTTAAAGCGAATTTGATCAATGCTAATATGGTTAAGGGCGATATGATTCTTACAAAACCAGGACAGGGAAGAGCTAATCAAAAAGTTACTTTTGTACAAAAGCAAGTGCTTATGAAGTCGAATGACCTTAAGAATATCGACGTAAAGAAGCAGGTGATTCTTCCTAAAGGGAAATTTTTTAATCAAACCGGAACCAAATTTTTCGCGACCAAAGATGGCAAACTGGTCCAAATACCTGTAACTACTAAAGCTATAACGTCGAACTTATCGATAACGCAAATGAAAGGTGTGATACCACAAGTGTCGTCAACACAACAGCCTGCCATGGTACAAACTCAGATTTCAAATGTGCAACAGCAGCAATCCCAACAGTTGGCTAAAGTGACGACGCCTGCTGTTATTTCAAAAATTAAATCTTGCGATCCGAAGAAAGAGAAACGAAAATCTGACGGTCTTGAAAGTGTTACGAAAATAGAAATCGATACCAATAAAACAGCAGAGATCAAAGTTATTGATGGTTAGTAAGAGTAGTTTATTTACCTGTAATACCTTATTTCCCCTATATATTTGTCTCATTGATTATCTTGCTCGATACACTGGCTATATATGAAATATTTTACTTAAATTTTAACTTGCTTTTAGGTATGAAAAAACACGCAAAGAAAGAGAATCGTAAATCACCAGCGTACATGGTGGATACTTTAGGTCCTGCTCTTTTTTCAACCCCAGATATTATTCGTCGTGTTGGTACGAATGGTGATTCGAAAGTGCAAGAAAATGTAGTAACACCGTCTGTAGCTGTTGTTCCTTCTGGAAATCCTCTTATGCAAGTAACACATTCACCGTCATCGTTGTCGACATCGACGTCACCCATAACATCAAATCGTTCAGGTTTGTACTCGTATACATAGAGGAAAAATTGTCATACGTTCAAAATCATTCAAAATTTTGTGATTAAAGGTATTATTTCTATGTCTTCCGACCGAACTACACATTCTGAAACTTCTATCTCTACGGAAAAGCGAGAAAGTCACGATTGTTTGGTAGAAAATCATGAAGCAGAGTCTAAGCCGGGTGTAAAATCCAACGTATCAGAAGAATTACAACCAGCTCTGGATTCGGGTAAGTCGGGTAAGATACTAATCTCAAATAAAAGATGTGTTGAAACAATTGTCACGTATATGCACTTATTATTCTAATCTCGAATATATTTTGTAGGCGCTATAGAAGGCGAGGAACATCTACTAGCTACATTGGAAATGGAAGCTAGTAAACACGAAGAGGAATTACTGGCTGAAGCGTTATTATTACAAGAAGAACTTGGAGTCGACTTGGCTGAACATGTATTAAGATTTTTGTTTTTAATAGCATTAGTGTTTTAATTGGAGGCTATAGTATAGAAAACCTAATTTTTGTTAGGAAATAGAATCGGTTCTTTTCTTTTTTTTTTTTTTTTTTTTCTTTTTTTTTCCCCCATTTTTAACTTTTCTCTTGTCCTTCAACTGTATAGGCTGCGCTGGTGGAACAAGGAGGAAGTGTTGCATCGGAGTCAATAACTTCCAATAACATGCTTATTCCTTCCTTGATCACATCCGAGCAAGAAAGTGCTAAATCGCTGGATGCTTCTGCGACAATAATCGTAACAACAACTATGACGAACACAGCAACAGTTGCAACGATGGCAACAACCAGCGCGAATACAAATGAAATTAAAGAGACAGGGAAAAAGTTTGTCAAAGAGGATAAGGAACCTATTCAAATTATTCGTGGTGGGCGAGTAATTACGTTACCTCCCATCGAAGCACCAGCTACCAGAAGCAAACGATTACAAAGCAAAAGTACTGAACCTATTCAAAAATCATTTGAACCTGCCAAACGGATGGAGAAGCACGGGTACGTAACCAAGTCAAATAAAATTAAATTATATAATTTTCAGATTATATTTGATATTTGCTAGAAGTTACAGCGTACAAACAATGCAACAAAGGGCATCGTCGCAGTCTATCAAACACGAAATTCGTGCGAATATAGATCAAGGTGAGAAAAATGAATGCGCAATTCGTGCTGAAGAGGAAAATATAGAGGAGGAAGCCGAAGAAGAGGAGGATGAAGAGGAGGAAGATATAAAAGAGAAAGATCGGAAACAGGTCGGTGAAGAAGACGAAGAAGAAGAAGAAGAAGAAGAGGAGGAGGATAATTCAGATTCAGAAGATGATCCTGATAGACTTTGGTGTATATGCAAAAGACCGCATAACAATCGTTTCATGATTTGTTGTGATGTATGCGAAGACTGGTTTCATGGAAAATGCGTACATGTCAGCAAAGCAATGGGTAAGATGGAAAATACTGTAATTATTTTGTATAAATAATGCGATTGCATAAAGCATAGAATATGTATATATTGAGTTTTTAGTTCTATTTTCTATTTTGTTTCCTCTATTTTATCTAGGTCAACAAATGGAGGAGAAAGGAATAGAATGGGTTTGTCCAAATTGCGCTAAAAAGAAGGACGACGAGACAAAAGCTAAATTGAGTGGCCAGCATGCTTCTGGAAAGCAGCGGATTCAATCCGACACTGTATTTGAGAATACAAAAAACCTCCCTGTGGTTAATCAGAGTTCAACTACTGGAGAAACATCGCCCTTGATACAATCTGGTTGTGACTATGGTGGTGTTCAATATTCTAGTAGTATGCAATGCGTCGTTTGTAAGAAAGAAGCAAGAAACTCGAGCATTTACTGTTCCGACGCATGTATACTTGCACATGCCCAAGAGACATTGACCAAAGACAAACCAATACCAGCACCAACAATTAATCCAAAAGGAACAAGGTCGTCACCATTCGATTCTGCTTCAAAGTCGAAACCCGATACTCGAGTTATCGTTTTTGAGAGGAAAAGTGGAAGGATATTAACTGGTAGCTTAAATATATCTATTCATGGCGTATATATCCGCGGGAAAGGAAATGAGACGTTTGTATTCATCGTTGTCGTTGTTTCTTCAAGGTTCAGACGCTCCTACAAGATCAAATTTGCGTACATGGTTAAAGGAACATCCTACGTTTGAAGTGGTTGGGACGAATAATCTTGGCGCACTGCAAATAGGGAAAACGATTGCGACTGTTCAAACGCAAATACCTGGTAAAACAGTGAGTATAGAGATTTTCTTTTCAATTGTTTGCTTTTCATGGTCTGTATGCTTTTTATTTTCATGCTAAATGTTTAATAAAATGTGATTTAAGACGAAGTCTGCACTATTGTCACCCGCAAAAGGACAGAATATTCCGAAGATGACGTACGCAAAAGTACCAGGTTCTAAGCAAATGATTTTGACAGCAGGAAATAAAAAATTTACACTTATCTCTGGTGGACAACAGCAGCAGTTACAACTACAGCAACAACAACAGCTACAGCAGCAGCAGCAGCAGCAACAACAACAACAACAACAACAACAACAGCAAACTCAACCGACAAGTACAAAATCAATACAAATGAAACAAACGTTATTGCCAGCGTCAAACAAGAGTCCTTTGTTATTAAAACCGACAAAATTGGTTACTCAACCACAAATAAAGCAATTGGGTGTTGCTGTGTCGCCGAAGCAAACACCAAATGCAAAGAAACAAGAATCAAAACAGGCAGTCATACAATCGAAACAACAACAGATTAAACCAAGTCCACCAAGAAAACCTGAGACGGAACCTATAAGATTAAATATACGAAAAACTTTGACAGAATTGTTATCTAGCCGTATAAAAGAAACCGAAGATTTGAAGCTTACAGACGAGGAAATAGCGGACCTAGCTTATAATATCGAATTAGAGTTATATAAATATTTCAAAGACACCGGTGCAAAGTACAAAGCCAAATACAGAAGTCTCGTATTTAATATAAAAGATACGAAGAATCTGACGTTGTTTAGAAAGATAGCTGATAGATCGTTGACGCCGGATGCGGTGGTACGGTTAAGTCCTGATGAAATGGCCAGTCAAGAATTGGCTGAATGGAGGGAGAAAGAAACGAAGCATCAGTTAGAAATGATTAAGAAAAACGAATTAGATTTAATGGCTCAGGCCAAATCTATCGTCGTTAAAACGCACAAAGGTGAACAAATAATCGAGAACGATGGCGGTATCGATCACGTGGATCCAAAAACTCCTGTGCAAGATATCGTGACTGCATTGAACAGTGCTGACAGCATAAGTTCGACCGTGGATGATATGGAGAAAGATTTAGAGAAGGCAATCGACGAGGAAAGATTAAAAGGCAAGGAAGATGCGAAAAAATTGAGGAACTTGGATGATAAGAAAAGGAAGGAAAAGGACAAAGATAGGGGTAGGGAGAAGGAAAGAGACAAGGAAAAAGAAAGGGGAAAGGAGAAGGAGAGTAATCGTTCAAAGGGTGCGAGCGATCGGCGTGGTCGAAGTATAAGTAGAAGTAGACACAAACACGGTAGAGACGATAGGGAACGTAGTAAAACTCGAGAGAAGAGCAGAGAACGGAGGTCTCGAGATAAAGAAGGGAAACGCGAACGAGAAAAAGATCGTGATAAGGAAAAAGAACGGGATCGTGAACGAGATCGAGAGAGGTCCAGAACTAGAGATCGGGAGAAATTAAAGTTGCGCGAAAAGAGTAGCAGAGACAAAGCTAAGCAAAAGGAGAAGGACAGGGAGAAAGAGAAGGAACGGGAACGGCACAGAGGCAATGAAAATATCTTGAGAAGTCGCAACAGTGGTTTTTCCTATTCTGAATTGAAAAATGTCGATAAAAGAGAAGACGAGAAGAAAAGAGAGGTGGAGAAGAAAGAGGAATCGTCAGGTTTAACGGGAACGTCGGCCGGAAAATCTATCGAAGATCGGCTTTGGCGGCATATCGAAGACGAAGCAACTACCAACATCATTGATGGAAATGATTCCGACGTGTCAGACAGAGAACCTTCTTCAACGGTTAATATCAAAACACCAGACATTAACGAGGAAGTCGATAAAGAAAGGGAACAAGAAACTTCATCGACTGTCGAGAGTGAAACTCCGAAAGCTGGAGGATGGCAAACGGTTTGGAGGGGTTTCGTTAACATGGTGGATGTTGCGAAATTCTTCATCACCGCACAAGAGGTGAGCGGTCATGCGAAAGATTTGATGGACGATCTACCGGATACAGTTGACGTTGTTGGTCGAATAAGTCACGAAACCGTTTGGGATTATATCTCGAAGATGAAGAAGACCGGTTCGAAAGAGATTTTGGTAATTCGACTTACCGCAGCGAATGACGAAGAAAAGATTCCGTACATAACATTGTATAGTTATTTGAACAGTAGAAGTCGGCTTGGAGTCGTTGGAAATGTTTCTAAGAATATAAAGGATTTTTATATAATGCCATTTTCAAATCAAAGCACGATACCTCAGGTTCTATTACCTTTGAACGGGCCTGGTTTCGAAGAGCACAGACCGCATCTTCTTCTAGGAATTATTGTTCGCAACAAAAGAAAACGTCCCGCCGGCATATCATCCACAAACATACCGATGAAATTATCGAAAAAGGATACCGATCGAAGTTACACGCCACCTTTAATAGGTGCCTCGAAAGACAAGTCTAGCAATGTTGTTGGTAACGCGACGATCATCGCATCTACCTCTGTTACCTCTACCGCGACACCAACCATCCCGATATCGTCACCTTCCTTGGCAACGGCAACGAGTACATATCATAAAACACCGGCTACCACGGTCAGCACGACCGAATCTGCGAAAGAAAAACAACATCCCGTTACTCAAACCACTCTTGACAATTTAAATAGAGCGCATATAGGAATGTCGAGGAGTACGTTGCTCGATACTGCGACCATATGTAAAATAGTCCCCGAATTGTCTTCAAAGATCGATCTTACTTCTTCGCCCGGTAAAGTACCTCTCGAGGACGACGGTGACGAACCGTATAGTCCTGGTCAGATGGACGAGGAAGATATCGATCTTGACTTACGAAATTGTCCTACTTCGACATCAGTAACCACAGTAGCTCCGATATCTGGTTCGTTGGGTATTCACGATGTTACTACACTCGATAATGGTATCATTTCTTCCAGTAAAAATTCGACCGAACTCCAACGAAAAATGGAAGAACTAAATAGACAAATAGAAGAACAGAAGCAACAAATACAGAATATTAGTTCCTCGTTTCTCGGTGAATCAACGACTACTCTGCCGGTGAGAATTTTAACAAGATTTATTTTTTATAAGATCGAATGTTATTGTTTTTCCTTTTGTCCTATTGTAAATAAAATTGATTTCAATTCTATCCGGATACCCTCTTCCTATCCTCGAGCTGCTCGGATTTTTACTTCTTGCCAACGTATTTCACCGAGGTATTTTTACCTCTGCCAGGGAGGGAGAGAGAGGAAATATATATTTTTTCTTTTCTTTTTACTTTTTTTTTCACCTAAACCTATCTATTTGTACAATTGTATAAATTTCATTTACGATTTAAAAGGATCACGTGTTTCGAATCCCTACGTGTCATTACGATTACAAATACAAATGGCGTACGTTCCCTATAATTTTCATGTTCGTCGTTATCTTCTGGCAAAAGATAAAGGAGAAATATTTTAATACGCGACGTATATCGAAGAAGTAGTAGAAGTCTGCCAGTAGCTCTAGGTCCTTTCATTTCCGGTCTTCATCTCAATTCTTCCTTCCGTCAAACTGATATCAATTAGTATGGTTAAATCTAAAACAATGTCGACGTAGATTGATGGATGAAGTTAACGCTTTGGTAATACCTGGTTTGTTACAAAGAAATTAATCGTGTCATAAGCATTTAATTTTCCGAATACAGCGATTTCTTATCACGCCCGTAGAGGATGTCGAAATTGAAAGAAAGATAAGAAAGGAGTTACAGATCGTGTAACATTTCTAACGTTGTTGTGGTTTTCTGGATGTTTCAGGGTTTAGGGCTGGACCCACCGCCCAGCGATGAATGCGAAGAAGCTTACAGTCCTTCGGACACGAGATCGTTTACACCACCACCACCCACGGGTATTTCAAAGTTCACTCAACCGATTCTCGAAAAAGTCTCAAACATAACGATACC
Source organism: Bombus dahlbomii (assembly GCA_037178635.1). NCBI lineage: Eukaryota > Metazoa > Arthropoda > Insecta > Hymenoptera > Apidae > Bombus > Bombus dahlbomii. The sequence continues at coordinate 1,636,642 of CM074104.1, read as the reverse complement.
TCCAAATTTACAAGAGATTTTAGCAAACGTGAAACGACAAGAGAGCTCTAAAGTAGACCCGTATTTACCTTCTAAACCTAGTGCCACGTTCTTAACAACTGCAAATTCTTCGATTTACCAAAATTCGGAAAAATATTCTTCGTCGCCTGGTGTAAAACTTACAATTAGCGGATTAAATAAATCCAATTCGGAGAAACCTGTAGTGGAATCGTCGTCTAATCATCGAGAATCTATTTCAAAAGAGAAAGAAAGTAAGGGTACTTTGAGCTCATTGAGCGATTTGGATTTAATTAGAAAAGCAGAAGAGGAACTAGCGGCCGTCGCAGCTGCGTCTGTCGCAGTAGTGCCAGGAAATAGAGCTACCGAAAATTCTGTTGCATCCAGTTTATCTGGAACAACAACAGCTCTTCCATCGATAATGGGAACCACTACATCATCTCCATCGTTGATCTCTCAAGCATCTGCAAATCTGTCGAGTTTAACTTCGACGGATTCTCCTACTCACGAGGGGATACCTTATAAAAGTCCCTTCCCAGAACCTTTCAAACGAAACATAGCCCCTGAACAACCGAAACCCCCGGGTCTCGAAGACGAGGATTTCCCTCCGTTTCCATCTACGCCACCAAACTTGGAAAACAATGTATCTAAAACGACATCTCCTCATTCAAAGTTCGTTCCAAAGAGTGGTATTGTGTTAAGCGTTAAACGGAAAGTTAACGATGACGTTCCCCCTACCTCTCCTTCCACTTCGAACAAAATAATAAGAGTAAAATCTCGATGGGGTCAGGGTCCATCGGAATCGATCGATTAGCTATTGTATTGTACAAGGAGAACAAGCTTTTCCCAATGAAAGGTTAATATTATCGAGCATTTCATTTGGAAAATGGAACGTCCGTTATATATTCCAAACTTTTGCGTTGAACAATGGTAATTGTATATTCGATTAACCCTGACTAAATTTGAGTAAATTTGGTACAAAGACATGCCTGCCATTGGATCGTTCTTCGACTAGAATTCGTTGGCTGGCGACTATTAATACGGAAAAAAAAAAAAAAAAAAAAAAAGACGGAGAAATTCTTTATCGTGTATTATCAGCAGTTACTCATATTTTCCTACCAAATCGATGATCTTGGTATAAACGCAAAAGCGTTTATTATTATCCGATACGTAAAAATCGATCTGTTTCGCATCGATACTTGTTCGTGTGGAATCATCTTTGCGTTAGCGTGTATGTGTGTGCGCGTGCGCGTGCGCGTCGCGTGTGTGCCTGATTATGCTATGTGCGTGTGCGTATGAGTGTGATGTGTGCAGTATTAAAATCAACAAAAAAAAAAAAAAAGGCAGAAAGCAAGGACATAAAAAAAATCAAATATTGTCGAAAATGCTTTGGCACGTAATGTTATTTTGTAAATACCAAGGCGACAAAAGCGAACGCTCTTTTTCGCTCATCAAGTCCTTCGCTATATGTATATAGTCTCACTAAAAATACTGTAATATATTGTTTAAATTTACTCGAAAGATCATGTAATACGATGCATATGTGTTACATTATCTGTCAGTGTATATATACAAATATTTATATATATATACATATGCATTATGTGTATATGTACACATATATATACATATACATATGCGCTATGTGTATATATCCAAATATATATATACATGTACACTATGTATATATATACATACGCAAATATATATATATATACATGTACGCTATGTGTATATATACAAATATATATGTACACGTAAATATACACACACTATATATATGTATATATAAGTTAATTATAAGGATCTACGACCGACCAATGACTTTATTTTTCCGATCAGCAAGTTTGTACATTTGTTTGCACGGTTCATTTTTACGCCGTGCATCTTTTTAACAATTCATAAATATAATACGATACTTTTAAGTTTGTAATGCTTTATTCGGGAAATTGAACGTTTATGCAAAGGTGTAATCGTAGATTCTTTGACATGCATAAGGTTCAAATGCTTCGAATTCACTACGGCTACGTTGTCTTTATTTTTCCATTTTCAATTTGAGATCTATAAAGAAACTAACCAAATATCGGCGATCTCTCGTATTTCCTATTTTTGATGTTCGTTATAAGTTTGTAGGTACACATTGATAGTCTCGCTGCGTCGCACGGTTAACGTACTGTATAGTACTACTACTGTGCTATTATTCTTACATTATCCTCCCTCCCATTGAATTTCATCTTATTCTCTTCGTTCCATTTTCTTCCTCTCATCCATGCGATTCATTCAACTACAATCTATCTTTGATTCGCTTGCAAGTAATACGAAACATTGCTTGAAAATCGAAGACCTATTAGATATTACAATGACAATTATATGTAAATACGGTTTCGATTTAATAACATATTGCTGAAAGTATGCAATTGAAATGGAAACTTATATTGATTGACACACACTTGTATGAACAATGTATGTATGTGTATCAAAAGGAGACAAGCATTTTGATCAAAAGGAAGATCGTGCAATTTTCATTATTCTTACACAAAATCTTAATCATTGCACGAATATATCGCTCTTTTCATAAACGAAATCCTGTGTACGTTTAGCTATATTCGTTTTATACAGATCAATTATCGTTAAATTTAAGTTTTGTACACATTTTTGAATAGTGTGACACAATAACAATTCATTGTATAACGACATCATTATCGCTTTCGTTAATGTTGTTTTTACTATCTTTTATTATGATTAATACGATTGCTATTGCATATTGTCATCTTTATTGCTTCGTTATCGTCATTAGGTATTGATAGTGTAATTAAAATCATCACTTATCTGTTAGTTTATCATTACGATTATCGTTACCGTAATTCTACGTTATAAAGGTAAAGTCGATGATTAACGTAATTAATTCTGATCGTAATTATACGTACAATTATATGCAGATTATTCATTGTTGAGTTTTCTTAAAACTCGAAATCGAAGGAAATCAAACGTTTCGAACCATCGATACTATAAAAAAAAAATAGTATGAAATTCGATTATTCGTTATACGTTATTTTAAACCAAGATTCCTAGAGCCAATCAGATTTTGCGTCTATAAAGGCTTCAATGGCGCATATTTGTATATGATATTTTAAAGAAGGATTAAAATTCTTCACTTTTTTAATTACAAATCCTACAAATTCTACGTGAATATAAATATAATCAACGTAAATTTTGTAGCTTTTTTTTTTATGTGACATCTCCAGTAGAAAAATTCATAATTAATAATATTCGGCCATTGCACGACATTGAAACGGAGACATCCGAAGAAATTAACTCTCATTATTAGTAAAATCACTGATTCGAATTCGAGCATTTTGATATATTTGAATTGGTTATACCATAGTGATTATACCAATGAATTTTTAGTAAACTATGCACGTACAATTGATTGAATATTGCCAAATAATTTGTGCGCATGCTTTTTACTAAACATACTTTTGTTTTGCCAACTACTTCCGGAACGAAGAGTCGTCCATTTTTTCGTACACGCGTAATGGGTAAAGAGCCATTTTGTTCGGAGCAGCAACGTGGCAGCCGGTCTTCCCGGCCTTCTTTCCACAATGAATATTCGTGAGTATTATTTAATGCTATACTGTTTTAAGATATTTTTTAGATAAATTTAAATACGAGCCTTTATAGATATTTCTATTCTTCTGTAATACTGATTCTCGAGTCTGTCCTTCGCGCTCAATTGCTATATTCGTGGCTCTTTCGATCAACTATACTTTCCATATCTTATTTTTATTGCTTTTATTCTAGAGTTTATTTCATTACTTTATTTTTCAAAAAAAAAAAAAAAAAAATTATATTCATACGTATTTTCTCTTTCAAGTTCAGTAGTCGTTCTTATATTAGCATCATAATAACAAATAATAATGTACGGTACATGATACACGTACAGTTTGCATTTGCATCAGTCTTCCGAGAGATTTGCGTAATTTTAATATTTAATTTAAGTATAACCACAAATATTAAAAATAGAATCAAAATAGAATCTCAGTTGTCATCTGACTGTGGCACAACTTTCTTTCAGTTACACCACTATTAGTCATCGCTATTGGTATAACAAGTTGCTTCTCGGCCACCGAAATATTACAATCGACAAACTCCTATTTAACAACGGCTGATAGGGTTCATTTAAAGAAGATACTTGAACCAGGCTTAACATCAAATGATGTCGCACTTACATATTATGCAGTTCGTGGATACACATTTCTCAAAGAAGTTTTGCCAAACAAACAGGTTAGAAATACCATTTTAATGAAAAAGTTTTATATTGTACTTCAATATATTTAACCGTATATTATTTCTTAGTGTATATAAAAATATGCAGATATATGATGATACGTATAGCCATAATTGAGATATAATGATTTCTTGATTAGTCTTACTGATCAAATTATTTATATACAGAATGTTTCGCACTGATCTTTTGTCAATATTTTAACAAGGTTCTTATAATTTCTAGGATATTTGTAACTTTCTACTAAAAATTATACAAGATGATGACAATATCACAACGGAAAAAGCTTTTTACATTGCATCCACCTGGCGAAATGTGGGAAATTGTCAAACTAATCCTCCGTCTAATATTATAAAGGTTTGCATCTTTGAAAAACTAAAGCATAAATTGTTAATTAATTTTTTCTAACGAGTAATGATGTTTAAAAACTTTCGTTCTACTGGATTTTCATATTGAAGAAAGCTATACTTACTGAAAAAAAAAAAAAAGAATTCAACATATGCATTAGCAAAAATTTCATTTATCAGAGATATAAAAGGAAATTGTTTTGTTTAAATAGGTACTTGTGAGCGCAATAGAGAAAGAGACTTTGAGTATGGTGGAATTATACTATGCAGTAAGCGGCTTGACTGTTTTATCGGAAAAATTGTCCCGTGAAAATGTTGATAACGTAATTAAGACAGTACAGAATGCATTGCGAAAGGATGATAATTTATGGAAGTATGGCTTACTCTGTTCATATTTTAAACTTATAGTTTGTTCCGTTATCATTAAAAATTATACAAGGTTCGTCGCTAACTGTCTAAAAAATTCATAATTTGTATTATGAGCAGCTTGGGTTATGCGTTCCACGTCGCTTCAGATCTTGGTGGTACCTTTGGTTTTGATCGTATCGAAGATGCTATTATTCAGGCGGATGAGGTAGATGGACAGTATTTACAATTCGAAGGTGGTCTCTCTGTAACCAGTGAGTACTAAGTGTGTTATGCGATTAATACTACGACCTGCGATACGTTACAAGAAATGAAATTGAATTCTGTACAATCTCGACTGTGGTTAATAGAACATATTTTGTTTGTTTCTTAGGTTTCCTAGTAAATGGTATTTTTAAACTATCCAACACGTTGAAAAAGAAACCGCCATTAACACCTCAGCAGATAGTAAAAATGGCTAATTATCTTCTATCTCGACGTTCCGTACAGACACCAAGAGGCGTTACAAGTTTGCTTTCAGCATTAACGACTTTGGCAAACAATGATTTTGAGAAACCAACCTGTGTGATATTAGCCAATGAAGAAATCAGCATTTCTACGCAACAGCCATTTGTCACGATAAAAGTTTGCGATATACTAGGCAATCCGTTAACCAACACGTTTAAAGTGATTGCAAATTCTGCGACAAGAGTCGGTGACGATGTCGTTATATTCAGCAAACAAAATTTGCAATCTTCGTCAACGGATAGGTAAGCGTTAAATTTTCACCGCCTTCCCCCCAATACTTTGCCGACTCGAATTTTCTTTTTCAAGTCGGTTATAACTTGGGGTAAAGTATTCGCGTTGGTGCTATCCTTTGATCTTTCGTTAAAATCACGGAAAAGATCAAGAAGTTCAACAAACAATTTTTCATGATATAGAAGGTAGTACAAAATATTTTAACACGATCAATTAATTTTAGGACCTTATTTATGATGAACTTCATGGAAACGAAACCAGAACGTGGATTTTATAAGATATCAGTCACTGCTGGATCGGTAACGAATACCGTTACGGTGAAAGTTCTTTGCGAAGTTGTAGTTGATCATATGGAAATTGGTACCGTCGATGCCGATCAAACTACTCAACCAAAGCTTACGCGGTAATTGAATCGAGACGATAGATTTAAAACCATAAATCGCATATGTTCATTCGATAAATATTGATTACAGAGTGCATTTCCCCGAAAAATTGTCACAAAAGATTGAGGCTGATTCTCAACAAAAATTAGTTATGCGATTTCTACTAAAAGATGCTGCTAATAAAAAACCTATGCGCACACATCAAGCATTCGTACGGCTTTCTCCCGCGTCTATTTCAAACGACAATAAAAAAAGAGGACATGAAATTTTGTTTGTCGCTGAAACAGATACATCGCATCTTTATAAGTTCGATATGGTAGTTGTACGCTCCTTTTCTCATCATTCTAGTGATCTGTGTTGAAATTGTTTAAACATCTCACTATTAGAACGTGTTTTGTATAGCCGGTGGGAGGAACAACAGCGGACTTTGACTATGAAAGCGGGGACTATAATGTGGAATTGATTGTCGGTGATGCAGTACTGAGTAATCCTTTTCAATGGACAGTGGCAACAGTTAGCCTGAAGTTCCCTGTATCATCTTTGGATGAACGAGCGGATAAAAATGTTCTTTACAAACATAAATCCAACATTTACACAACTAAGCCGGAAATAAAGGTATAACCGTGTGTCTTACCATTACTCGTTGTTTACTAGTTGGTAATCTCGTAAACGATAAAGACTTCGAATTTCATTATGTTACTATGTTATGCCATATGTTATTCTGTGCCTGATAAAACCAATGCTCGTTAGTGATAGTAATCGTTTTAAGATTCTGTCACCTCCTTAACATTGGAAAAGAACTATCGCTGTCGAGATATCCTTCTGTTGTTCTAGATCAAATTCTGTTTAGAATATGAATGTTTACATTCACATATTTCGATGGACATTTCTTTCAGTTCAAATTTTTGTTGAACTTTGTTATCAATGGGTTGTTTGATAAACATATCGGTGTGTTTCAGCACATGTTTCGTAAACCCGAGAAGAGGCCTCCCGCCTTTGTTTCAAACTTATTCACCGGTTTGTGTTTAGCACCAATTCTCTTATTGCTTATTTTATGGGCTAAACTTGGAGTGAACATATCAAACTTTCCATTTTCGATTAGTGCTGTGACGTTTCATCTCGGATTGGGAAGTAAGTAACATTATATAATATTCATCGTAATATTATTCAAATAATAGCGTGCCCGATATCTGACAAATTATAGTTTTCAGTTAATTTGCGATAGCTCTTCGGGCATAAAAGAAAAGTGAAATTTTCGCAAGTGTAATTATCATATTATAGTTGTAGCCCGATTTTCACGACACACAAATAACCGCGTATTTGTAATTCTTAACTGCTTCATTTACTCATTTTGTGTGCTTTCAGGTATTTTCACACTTTTAGGAATATTTTGGTTAAAATTAAACATGTTCGTTACTCTTCGATATCTGTTCGGCCTTGGTATTGTTACATTCCTTGCTGGCAATAAAATGTTGTCACGTATAGCGCATAAACATAAATTGCGTTAACTCGTTAGACCACAATGTTATTTTTATAATCATTTCCGGAACTTAAGTTATTTGACATGGAGGAGGACAAGAGAAAACCAGGCAAAAGCATAAGACTGGCTTCGCTAGAAGTAAATCACCGGAAGTAAGGGACGAACGAATTTGTTGCTACTGGTAGTTTATGATGAGAACGTCGCGTCGATATTGCGTAGCGCAAAACTACGATCGGTCGATACTACCGATAAGCAATATGCATATATATTTTTCATCGTAATCATATGCGAAATAAGTTAGATTTGTAATTATGATGAATTATTGCAGCTATGAACAATTCTATTTATTAAAAACAAGCTATTCTCTACACGTCTCATGTTTATCGGTACAACACTGTATGCTTGTTATAGGAAGTTATAGGAATGCGTAAGAAATTTGCAATTCTTATACAAATTGTTCATACTACTGCATTTTTTATTCTTTATTATGATCTAACGTTTATTATGATCTCATGTAAATACGTGAGAATACCTCTGAGAAGAAATTGATATAATCACGTCATTTTCAATGGTATATGAGTACCATCACACTTGTACTTGATGATAATAAACCGATTTTTAGTAGACCTTTGTTATGTGTACTATTCATTGATTTGTCGAAATATATGGTTCAAACTACATCGGACTTGTCTCATCGATAAGGTAGCGTTTCATCAATTTTCGTAAATAGTTCGCTTGTATCAGTAACTGGCATTTTTCTGTATGTAATTCTTTTGTGATTATTCGCGCAAAATTTAATCGACGCCAGAAATTAATGAGATATTGAAAGTCTTTCATAGTCTGAAAATGATTGTTATTAAAGTGATTAGAAAGCGAGTTAGTAAATACGTATATTACGTAAACTAAGACCTAACTGTTTGAAGTGGAAGGATATTGTTATCGATTGTTGGTAATTGCATAGGATGATCATCAATCATTGGAAGTATTTTTTCATCTTGTGTCTCGTATTTTCGACACATTTGCATATAAGCGAGTATACGTTCAGCTTTGATCATCAAATCTTTTATGTATTTTACACTGTGATTATATTCCTTAGACATCGTCATTGTTTTGTGTTTATCTTTCTTGCAACCTAATAAATTATTTACTGTCACAATCTATCGTTACCTGATTAACCACTTGCGCTACCGTAACGCGCAACCGTGAGTTTATTGGTAGCGTAAGTGGTTAAGGGAGAGATGTATCGAACATACGTACCAAAGATGAAACGTTCATTCGTCTCTCGATAGGCATTATTAAAGAAATTTGATTCTTTTGTCATTTCTTGTAGTTCAATTATAGATTCTATCTTGTATGAATTAATCTTGCTACGAAATTTCATGATCTCGTCGAGAAGAATCGCGATACGCATATTCTGCTGAGTTATCATTTGTTGATCGATCTGATCCTTTTTTCTGACGATCTCGTAACCTTTTCGTCGATCTTCTGTACCTATTAGGGAGGGAATATGTATATGTATATACGAGAGAGGGAGAGAGAGAGAGAGAGAGAGAGAGAGAGAATAATATCTACATACTTTTACGATAATCAGAAAAAACATTTCGCAAATCGTTCCATAGATTCTCTAATCTTTTTTGAAGTTGCGTTGTAACTATCCTTTTTTCGTTTTCTCTATCTTCCACGAATGTGTTGATTTTACCTTAGAATTGGAAAATATGTCAAATAATTAAATGTCTGAAATCGTTGTCCCGAAAGTAACACGGTATTCTTTTAGCAATCAAGAGAGACATAATCGTGCGAGAATGATCGATATATGATTCTACAAGCATGGAAAACGTTAGTAGGTAATATATCTTACTAATGGCAGTACTCCTCGCGACATTCGATGCATTTTCACCTCGATGATTTAAGAGCAAGTTAATTTTTCGTAAAGCAGTTTCTTTCTTATTTCGATAATAATTGATATTTTCAAACTGAAAGGTTTTATCGGCTAACGCCGTTTTCACATTTCCATAGAAGAACGTGTCGGCATCTGTTAGTCGAGTTTCGTGTATCTCCAACGATCGATCGATTATCTCTACGTGGGCACCGTTTGCCTTTCGTCGTTGATCTTCGGCTTCTTGCAGACTGTCCAACAATAAGCCGATGCTGTAAAGATACAGGGGATATGCATAACATATTTCAATGGGTTGCTTGTCACATCGCATCGTACCTGTAGTCCTTGAAGTCGAAGGCATGTTCTAGAATTTGCCAAGTTACGTCTATCTTCTTCGAGATATCCGGCATTCTTATGCGCGTAAGCATTTCTCTCCAGTAACGTCGATTACGTTCCGTATTCAAAGCGCTGAGCTTAAGTTCACGTAAGAGCGTTTCTCGTTTGAAATCTTGCTGTGTACCGTTTGATTTGTTCCGTGTTTTTCGTTTCGATTTAGGAGCCATTTCATCGTTTAAGTCAACCTTTGCCAACACGCTCTTACGATCTTTTTACTCTTTCCTCCACGCCTCGTTACAGATTAGCCTATATCATTTAAGTTTCGATTTTCATCTGTAAACGTACGATTCCCCTTTTTCGATCAATCGAGAATATCTCTTTCGATATTATCGATATTTATCATCGTCTATCGTAACGGTTACTACTTTATTGCTGGTAAAGTAGTTTTCAACACAATAAAAAGGTACGTGTAACGATCGTTATCGCGTTGTTGCAGATGTTCGACATCGCATAATTGCTGGACAAATGCGTGAAATATGCCTGGTCATTCTTTGAAATTTCAAATGGTAACCGTAATATCGTATACATAAGCGTTTTTACATACGATTCTCTAAAGATGTTGCGTTTCACTCCACTCATCTCGCTCTGCCTTCTTCCGTGTTTCGCACACCGCTATTGGAATCTTCAAGGCCATGGAATTAGAGAATCGACTGTTTGCACTGTTCAGTGAAAGCCGATAGTTAGCACGTTGTCCCGTAATCTTTTTTTTTTTTTTTTTTTTCGAATTCTCCGTAAGTGTCGTCTTTCATATTCGATATCCAATTCTCAGTTTTAATTCTGTTTAAACCCGCTTACAAATAAAATGCATAAACGCTGCGATCGCGGCATCGAACTAAGGAAGAATGCAGTGAAAAAGATTCGGTAATTTTAATTGGTCGTGCCGATTAAAGGAAGGGGGATACGCCTAAATAAAGATAGCTCTTAATAAGTGGAAGAGAAGGAAGGAGATTTGCTAAATTCCGGTTTTAAAACTAGAAACAGACGTTAATGATATGGAAGGGATAAAATCTGCGCTTCTCATATATAAAAGCGATTCGCGCGGTTTCAAGCATCGAAATATTTTCTTTGTCACAAGTCTGTCAATCTTGACGAGGTTAGTACTCGTTGTTCCTCTAAAAGTCTCATTCTCGCACGTAACGATAATTTTACGATTCTTTGTTAGAATTTTCTTCCTTACAAATTTCTATATCTTCTCGGTTTCACGTTCTTTTCCTTATTCCTTTTTTCCCCCTTTTCTGTCTTCTTTCCTTCTTTTCGTAACCACGTGGAAAATTCTAATTTCGCCGTTTCTGCTTTCTAGATGAAGTCGTTATATTTTTTTATACTGGTGGTATTGCTCGTCGATCCGATTCGTACGTTATCGATTGCGCACGGAGAAAATCGTCTCTCTGTTATACGCGACGATCAGATTGTGGAAGGAAAAGCGATTCGCGTGAAAAGAGCTCCTGTGCATCACTTGCCTTTGCTCGCGGGAGCAGCTTTACTTGGTAATAAAGCACTTTTATTGGGCGGTGCCGCCGTTGGAGCAAAGGCTCTTCTTGGTGCTGGAGCTGTTGGAGTTGGAGCTGTTGGAGTTGGAGCTGGTTTGTACAAAGCTAAATAGTGAGTATACTTTCAGGCTATTTACTGTCAATCGTGTTTCTCGTTCAACGTGTATATATATATATATATATATATATATATATATATATATATATATATATATATATATAATTTTGATGAATTCCTTGGATATGTATCAGTTTTAGCGGCGGTTATGGAGGTGGATACTCAAGCTATCACTATGCGCCATACTCTTACGGATCAGGATATTGGAAATAACCTCTAATATTCATCAGGATAACAAGGATAACAACTTTGGAAAATAATTTTATCATTATTCGCACAATTACTTCGGCACACGATAAAAAGTCAATTTACAGAAGATATTGGTGCATCCAAATTTATCTTTTATGTTTTAAAATATAGAATATATTTTAATATATTCAAAGTTTGTTTTTAATACAATTTAGTTATAAAGGAATACAAAATGTTATTTATTACAATTTAAATACGTACGTACACGGTTGATACGGGAATAAAAAGGAGAAGGGAGGAAAAAAAGAAAAGAAGGGAACGGAAACCATTTCCTTGTTATTCCTAAAATTATTCCGTTTCATCCATAGCGTCACGTTTTCAGTTTTTATTTTGTTCGCGCTATTCGTCGGTTGAGAATTTCGATCTTGTAACTCGTAATGTACAGCGATAGATTTAAGTATTTGATTTGTACGGCAAAACTCGGGTACGAGAAGAATTGATCAATCGGTTCATATACCAAGGTGAAGCACGCGGTTAAAAATGTTACGAGATGGATTTCCATCGACGAATACCTAATGACTCGAAGCATTGTAAAAGCAAGCACTTTCTTATCCCTCTTTTCTCTTACTTTTGCAACCTTTTTCTTTTGCGATCCGTATTCGTTATTCTTGTCACGCGCTATTCCGTTACCTAATTCATTGAACGATTGACATCTGGAAATGTAAGTAAACCGAAAATGATAGAAATGGATTCATTACTATTCGGCGATTGTTCGTTAAACTTGCGACACTTGCGATTAAAGGTGCGACTCGGTGTTACGTTAACAAACGTAACATACATACATTATTTGATATGCGGATCGATTGATTTTGTTCTCATCGTCTCCTATACATGTATATATATATATATGTCTATTATTAATTATATCAGATTAATCGTTATAGATCAACCGTCTTACTAAATTCTTTCTTTCTTCGCTCGGCCGTTAGAATCAATCACGGAAATTAGAGATGCTACCGACGATACGTTTAAGCGAAACTCGCGTTAGCGTGTTATAAGATACGCGTGTGAATTTTTGTACATCGTCGATAGACGATAAAAGGAACGAATAGACGATAAAAAGAATCGCAATTCACATTCGTTGCACATTTTATGCAGAAAGTAGCGTCTTATAAGTTTGTAGAAGCACGTAGTTTAGAATAACGAAAGGGACAAATATCGTAATCGCTACGAGCTTTAAGAGCTTTTCACCGATATTTTCACCTCATCGTTGTGTCGCAAGTGGTTCGAACGTGGTGACAACGGAACAGTGTAACGTTTAAAAAGGAACACGAACGTAAGTTGAATCGCTTGAGTGGGTGGGAGAATTGGTTGCTTCGAAGGTAGGCAAGGCTCTATATAAAATCAAAGGAGGCTATCGAAAAGGTACCATACGAGTTAAAAACGTACTCTCTGTACGCTTAACGTTATTCCTAGGCCCGTCGTACGAAATATAAAGAAATACAACGGTAAGGCGACGAGAAATCCATAGGCAACGTAACTATTTTATTCCGATATACTTTTGACGCCAGTAATGGTAATGTTTCTTCGTTTCTTCTCGCCAGATGCAGCCAATTAGCATCGTGATTCTTGCTGTTGTTTGTTGTTATATCGTACCATGTACAATAGCCAAAGAAGACGCTTTGCCATCGACAGAGAGCCGTTCCTCGATTCTCGATCGATCCGTTGGTCAATTAGAAAATGAAGAATATTCGGGTACTACGTTGAACAGGCAAAAAAGAACGCTTTTGCTGAAGAAGAAACTTATCGGTGCAGGACTCTTGGGCTTCGGCTTGGGTGCCGTGAAAGGGTAAAACAACGATATTTCCATTCATACAGCGAATCTTTGCTTAAAAACGTTTCTCAAATCGTAGCTCGTTTGTATCAGTTTTTATCGCGTACGTCGTAAATTGTACGGATGTACCAGTCCTGATATCTACATAAATATCTACGAAATGCTTGGTTTAATACCTTTTTTTTTTTTTTTAATTTATCACTTCCAGGTACAAGCTCGGTTATAAGACGGCTCCAGAAGTTCATCATGTTTATGTATCGAGTCCTCCAGCATCCGTAAAATACGTTGAATACGTTGACAAACCTGTCTTCGTGGAAAGAATAATCGAGAGGCCAACTCCGGTTTTTAAACCGGTACATGTTGAATACAGAGAATCTTCTCCTTATGGGTAAGCGTAACTTATGGCAAAAATCCGCTGTTTTTTTCCACCTGTGATATGCTAATCGAACTTTCCTGTTTCCTACGTTCTTTTATCCAGGCCTTGGTAATATCGATAGAAATCATCGATCGGTGCAAGCAATCACGAAAAACTAGCCAGAAATAATAATCGAATAGCCGTCATAGACCAACAAGAAGAAGTTTGTAAAATACCAGGAAATCTCTATCGAAACGTCCTCCGTATTGGTTTATTTTCATGTACACACACGCACACCTATGTGTTTATACATACGTTCAAGATTCGTCGTACGATAGATGGAAACAATATTTTACACTATACTCGACGTTGTATTCGTAACTAGCGATCTAGAATTCAAACAGATGCGATATAATACTGTTTTATTGCTTAAAATGAATTATTGCATGAAGACGAATACAAAGTAACATTGTCTCTTTAATTATCTTAAAGGGAAAAAGAAAAGGATTACATAGAAAAAGAGTTTCATTTTCTTGTATCATCGATCAGAGTTTACTTTCCATGTGTATGCACGTTCTGCTCCACGTTTTGCATTAATTTATCGCACCGTTCTTAGCCGCGACAAATTACGGATACGTGGTTCAAATGTGTCGGATGATTGATTTTAAATGACTTAATATGTTAAATAAACGCTCATATTTTTACATCTTATTATCGATCACAATTCTTCCCGATATACATATATACGTGTTATAAGATTCGCGATGCGAAAAATTCCTTGACAATAATAACTCCTAATAACTTTTCGCTCACGAACGCTCGCAACATTATAAAATGTCCATCTATACATTATGTGAGCTATATACACCTATTCGTACATCTAACACACAAATTATTGCACGATCGCGTAAAACACGTTTGCACGTGCTGTTTTATCGTAATTAATTGCGTGTGAGGTCGCGCACAGATCGCGCACAGAATTTTCAATTGGCGTTTTTAACGTCGCATCGTTCGGTTTATATTAATTTTCTTATTCTTAATGTCAAAGTACACGTTCAATTACGTTCGGAAAATTCGCGAAATTAATCTTTACGATAGGTAATTGCACGATTGGAAATCGGAAAGAGAAAGGGAAAAGAAGAAGGAGAGACAGAGGGAGAGAGAAAAAAATACCCACGTCTTTACGTCGTAGGTTTTTCAATTATTGTCGACGACGATTCGGGGACGACGATGTCGCGCGCACATTCGTGAGAAAATAACGAGCTTCTTCGAATACGTTCAGTTGCTTGCCAAATTGCAAATCGCGCGTTCTCTCGTTTCAGCAAGATTTTTAGGAACGATCTTAACGATAAGATTTTGCTTTGTAGGATTGTTCGGAGCATTATGCACCTCGTGCAGAAACACGCAAACTTTCGTTCCAAGTCGCGATTAACTGTATCGGGTTATCGATAAACATAAAACGGGCAATTCGAACGACATTGACATTGTATCGATTACACCGGTGTACATCTAATAGTTCTCGCATTTTTCGTTCGAAACGAACGAGCCGAACAGTCAGAGACTTAAAGATGTACAACGGAATAAAATTTTAGGAACAAAATTTCATCGATCTCGAAGGAGATCTTTATCAAATAATCCGTATGCAAATGTAAACCGACAGCAGGTAGGTAACAGGTGCGTGTAGTACGTGTGTAGCTTTTACAGAGGTGCGTGGTACGCGTAGAATTTTTCATATCTGTGACTATATTTAAATGATTAATATTTAAATGATTGACTCTAATGGAAAATCCTATGGAGCGAGTTTTCATTTGCGATTCTGTGAATTTCAGCAAGTAGGCGGATCAAATGTGTTGCAACGATTCGTTTAGGATTTTCAACCGAGCGTTATAAGACACTACCTTACAGCGCTGAATTACGCGTAAACCTACTACGCGACTCGTATGCGTTCACCTTTCTTCGTATAAGAAAATAGAAGGTATTGCGAGTCTTTTTCAATTTTTTTACAACGATATACGCACCGTTACGTGTGCGTTGCATTAAAATTTCGTTTCGTCAGTCAATCGTATCTGAACTGATACGATTATGTGCCTTGAATACTTTTCGTCGAGGCGTCCTGCTTGGCAAGTGACATCGTGATACGGTTCCCTGTCGCTCGATCGAATGTGCAAGCAAGTATTTACTTGCACTGGCATAAGGTGGATCGCGCGTGTACAAACGCAATTCGTAGCGCAAGATTAAATTATTTATAACTTGAAAAAAAAAAAAAAAAAAAAAAGAAGCCGCCTGATGATTTTTACGCATGAACTTTTATCCGCGACAGAATCGATCCTGTAATCGGTGTTCGCCTTTTATAAACGTTCTGTATGCTATTGGCGATTCGTATTCGTTCGTACGAAGCGAAACGACCGAGGAAATACGGATCGGAAGAAACGCGGAGTTACAGAGTTTGTACATGTTTCCTATGCGAAGAACATAACGCGAAGCCTGCGTATACACATATACGTGTCTATGTAACAGAGATTGTCATCCGCGATAATGGGTATAAACTTTTCTCTATACTTGGCGACAGTAATCAGAGATCGAACGTCGATCTATTATCATTATCGTAAAATTGTAAGAAAGAATTCTAAGAGGACCGATACGATTTTTAATTTTCACGATGACCGACGCGACTGTTCTTTTATCGTTTTAGAAATGTATTATCGTTTATACATCATATCCGATGACTCACGAATATTCGTGACGATTGTCATTATTGTTTTGTGAGATTTTAGTCGCAGGTGCTCACCGATCGACATTTTCGCCAACTAAAATGGAACATTTATCAACGGAGCGTTAAAGACTCGACAGAAAGGGAAACGGATGCGGCTTGTCTGTAGTGTTGAAGAAGTGGTGCCGCCGGAGTAGATGGAACCTCTTCGATACGTTCCAAGTCATTCGCTGCGCCCGCGCTGTTCTGTTTGTACAGTCTTGTTGGTGCCGTATTCGTGTTTTGTTGTTGTTGCTGTTGCTGATGATAATGATGGTGTTGAAGCTGCGGCTGATAATTGGCCGGTTCGGTGAAACCAAGGCAGGAGGTTTCATCGGGCCGATCTAGACTGAACTGTCTCTTCAAGAAACGACAACCTGTACTTCTTCCTAAGAGAATCGAACGGACGGTCAGTCGGATCGATAATTTCGCATTAGCTGAGATAAAGAAAGCTGAAAGATATCAAGACTTGCCATAATGTTCGTTCGGAGACAGACATCTGTAATGATTGTATGGCGTGCTCAAGTCGTTCTCGTCGATATAACCGGCTATTCTTCGATGCCTCGGCGGTCCCGGTCTGTAAGGGACCGTAGCCGAGCTTGAAATCGACGTAAGGGAAGTGGTAGATGCGCCAAGAACAGCTGTTTCCGTACAAAATATAGCAGACGTTCCTAGAGACGCTTGAGTATCGCTGGTAGTACTTTTGATGACGGTAGCTGGATTCGCGTCGTCCTTCTCTTTTTCGTCCGGTTTTATCATCTTCGACGATAAAACTGGCGCTGATTTCGAGGAAGAACCTGAATCGTGAACTTGTTCATCGTGCACAGACACCGCAACTTTACACGTCTCTGCATTTTTATCGATATTTCTGTCTGTATCGCCATCGTCGACGTTTACGTTGCGACATTCGTTATGATTTTTGCGTTCGTCCTCCTCCTTTGTATCTTCGCAAGACAAAGCCATGGATATAGGCGTGCCGTCTGCCGATACGACGCTTTCTTCGTTCATCGAGGTCTCAAATATTAGACTCTCGTTCAGCCTTTGGCGTGGGAAATTGAAAATCGTCAAATATCAAATTAGTCGTTGATCGGATGCTTATTTAGAGGTGGAGGAAGGATCGCTTGTCCGTTATACCATCTGTATTCGAGGATACATGCGCGTTTATCATTGAACATCGATATTTTACGATAGAAATAATTTTATCATACGTGTAAATCTATGTTTCGCGCATGTATCCACGCGATCGTTCCATTTGCGCGTGTACCGTGTACGTACGTAAAACGCAATTGACCATTTCTTATCGTATTTACCGATCTTTCACTTACCCATGGTTTTCCCTGAAGATGGCGGCAGAATGGCAACAGATAAAAGCATTAAAAATCTGAAAAGCAAACGGCTCCAATGAAGATCTACCAAATCAAAGTATACGATGCAGATGCAACGAGCGTTAGCGCGCACTTAACGACGTTGAATATTCGAAGGAGGAAAGAGGGAGAAGAGGAAAGGAGAATCGACGAGGGACAATTGACGTTCAACCGTATCTTCTAATTTGTCGTACAGTATAGTCGTATAGTTTCAGATGCGACGATGTTCGATGAACGAGACGATCGAATCGATAGCGAAAGATGAAAGGAAAAGATGAAGAGAAGACGGGGGAGCCAGATCGACTTATAGAGATCGGATCGATAGAAGTATCTAGAAAAAAAAAAAAGTAAATGAGATAAATGGGTAGGGAAACGAACAAAGTATTTGCCTTTTTTACATAAATATATGCCTTTTAGACATAAATATATGCACGTGCTTTGTACATATGTATAGAGGTGGCTTTTAAAAAAACAAGAAACAAAAGAACCGAACGAGTATAAAGGCTTACCCGAGCTTGGGTGGTGTTGGAAGTTCCTTATCGAAGCCTTGTTTCCCTAGTAACCAATAAGTAGGCATCTTTCCCTTGCCTTTAACTTCTGTACGTCCACGGTATTCGATCTGATATCCACCCGCCTGAATCAGTCGATCTCTCGTCACTTGGCTCAGATGGATACGCCATGGTGCACCGGTAGACTCCATCCTCGATGCGGTATTAACGGTATCACCGAAAAGGCAGTATCTTGGCATAGTCAGGCCAATAACACCGGCGCAACAGGGGCCTACGTTTACGTGATCGAGATACGCCGTTAAAATAAAACGTACACATACGTATTAACGCGATAGAACGACGTATGCTATAACGTAGATGATACGACGCTTTACCGGTATGAAGGCCAATTCGAAGTCTCAGTTGAGTATTTGGCAGATGTTTCAACTTGAATTTTCCGCTTTGGTGCAGTAAATCGAGGGCCATGGTAGCTATTTGAGAAGCATGGTCTGGTATTCTTACAGGACAGCCACCAACGACCATGTAAGCGTCTCCTATAGTTTCCACCTGTAACGGCGAAGAAAAAGAATGATTTTCTTTTCCATTGAACACGATGACAGATACGTATCGATATTCTTCGCGAAGATTTCTTATCATCGAATAAAATCGATTTGATCGATTACGCTTTTTGACTTATCGATCACTGTGTCTATCGCGTCCTTGCATTTCATCACCTTATATACAGTATACGCGTTGATCGTGGCATCGAAGCAGGTATACAAGTCGTTCAAAAGATCGACTACTTGGAACGGGGTCGAGTGCGCAGAGATGGTCGTGAAGCCAACAATGTCCGAGAAATAGATTGTTACTTCACGGAATTCTTCAGGATCAACGGGCATGCCCAGCTTCAATTTCTCAGCAACAGAGCTAAAAGGTCATTGCGTGTTTGATACGCCGCCAATCTTAAAATATCAATAGGTAAACATAGGTACCTATATCTATATACCTATTGTTCGATTTTATACCAAAGGAAGAAAGGTAGGGGTGGGGAGGAGCGAGAGAAGTAGGATGGGTGGATGCGAGGTGACGTGCGATGAAACACAAAAGATATCTCTATTTACCTGGGTAACATTCGATTCAATAGCTGTTCCGTTTTCTTCTTCTCCATGTCTAGTTGTTCGGTGCGCTCGCGTATCAGCTCTTCCAGATTGTTCGAATACTTTTCCAACATTTGAAACATCGTATCGACGATATTGACTTTTCTACAGATACAGATTAATTGAAACGAACAACGATCTACAGTAGCGCTAAGAACGGCTAGTTATACAGAAACATAATAATCATTTACCTTCCATGATTAAGCTTCTTGAAGAGATCGTGAACATCGTTAAAATCGGGTCTCATGTCCGCTGCTTCTGCCCAACATTGACGCATGATATTTATCGCTTCCGGTGGTGCGGCACCTTTGCTTACGGACGGCCGAATCAGTGGCGGTGGTTTCATCACTTTCTCGATGATATCTGCATATGGGAAGATATATAAGAATTTCTACGGAGAAACTTGTACGGTCGGTATAGAGGATTTTCATTTCGTTAGTTACCTTCCGGGGACAAAGCGAGCATGCAAAATGGTTCTCCGCGGACTACCACTTCCTGCATAATAATACCAAAACTGTAAACATCTCCGGCTTGCGTTCCCTTCTTACGAAGATTTGGCTGCCTTAATAGTTCGGGTGCCGTCCACAAAAGATCTAAACGCGAACGCGTTAGAAAGAACGTTATTCCATCGTTCGAAATTTGCATTTCTTTTGTATAAAAAAACTAACGGGAATCGTCATACCCCTAGCGGTTTTTGCCGGCGGAACGATATTTTGCGCTTCGTGAAAAACAGGCAGCCCATAATCGGTTACCTTGAGAACCCAGCGAGCATCGATGACGCAATTTCGCGAAGTAAGATAACCGTGTACACGCACTGGTGTACCATGAAGATATCTCATACCCTTTAAACAGAAATCAACAAATTTCTTATGTCATACCCATTCTTTTCTTTTTTTTTTCTTTTTTTTCTTTTTCTTTTTAGACATATACTCGAAAATATATCGGTATAATTTAACACATTGCGTATGGGTCACGAGGTATCTCGTATATAACAAACCGAACTTTGTGACCGGGTTATGATACATCTCGCTTTAATGTTTCTTCGTAGGCGCGTATCGGCGGCTCGAGAAATTGAAAATAATTTGATTTTTTCGCTACGTCGTCAAGGTAACGAAGCCTTGCATATTCTTATGATAAACGATTAGCGAAATAAATGTACGTGGAATATCGCTGTTACATCGGTAGATTTGTGTCGAACGTGCATCGTACATTATAATGCGTTTCATCGTCGTACAATATTTTGTTGTTCTTGTATATATTTTCTCAATTATCTTACAAAATAGATCCTAATTCTAAGAAAGTAGCAAAATGTCTCATAGAAAGATTTATTGTTATAGTATTTTGTAAATGTGAATTTAAAAACTGTATATATGCATTGTATGAAGGTTTCTTGAAGCGTTTAACGATGCGCTGTCATTGGAAGCATGTTGAGCGAACAGGGCGCCGTACGCAATGTGTTAAAAAATTGCAAACAATTCCTTCATTTACCCGCACAAGATCGGTGAGGAACGATAATCTGAAGGACCAATCGAGCTTGATCTCGTCCTGCACCAATACGTCTTCCAACGATCCTCTTGAACAATATTCGTAAACAAGGCACGGTCTTGTCGGTTCGTTCAAACATCCTATCAGAGGATTGAGATTCTCATGACGCAGACCATGAATCTACGATCGATAATAGAGAAAAAAACGCGATTGTCGAACGCTTGTTATCTCATCTCGATGTTAATAGTCGACGATATCGTCGATTGGCAGAATATTCTTACCATGGCCAATACATCCATAGTTTTGCTTTTCAGTTCAAACGTACCCTGAGTTGGTAGTTCTTTCAGTTGCACAAAGTCACCCTGCCATGAACGCGACATAACAGAAAATTGTATATTGCTTGCATGGTCCCGGACAGACAATTACAGGTATCTCTATCCATACGAATACGTATTCATTCGTTAATTTCATACGCGTATACTCACGTTGTATCTTGCACGAGGATCCTTCAAGAAATTATGACGCGTCAGATTTCCTGTGCTAGTTCGTAAACATGGTTTCAGGGAAGATACGCTACCTAGTTGAAGTAGATCTGGTTTTTCTACTTCGGGTCCACCAAATTCTTGCAGTTGTTGCAACCAACAGCATAACATTCTCTCGATACCCTCATCCACCTACACACCTTGTCGTCAACTTTGTTCCTCGTGGGAAATTTTATATACATGAAATTCGCATTGCAGATTATCAACTTACCCTTCTGGAATCTACTTGAGGCACTTGAGGGAATACGAAATCCGACGTGGTTAAAATGATCTTGTACGTACCCTTGGACATTCTCTTCTTAAGCAACTTCTTTCTGAGTTTCAAAGGATATTTCGATTACCACATTGATGACATTTACACAGGATAAGTCGTGGTTACTCGGAAAATACCAAGGAAAATAGTACTTTAGATGTATATTATAGATCGATTCGTTACCTAATCAAGATTGCGACCGATATTGCGAACACAGTTAGTAAGAGCGATCCCAGGATGATAGTCACGATATGTGCGATACGCAATGCTGATTCGTCGGAAGTATTCTCTGTAAAAGTGGATATTTAGAATATGGATAGTTGGATTTAACGAAATTCAACGATACGTTGAGTCAACGTTTCCCGACAAATTCCAATTTTACACGCCGCTTTATGAACGTCTCTTTCAATTCCAACGAAGGAACATAGATACGAAGATAGCATTGGTTGATTTATTTTTTTTTTTGTTACTTTCTTACCCGTACAATCGATAAAGGGAATCCCGTCGACATCGATGCTGCATCTCGGAAGATCAGTGTCATTCATATTACGAAACGCCACCGCGTTCGTCGATAACTTTCGAACAAACAATTTTTCACGTCCTTCCACGGTGATCATTATAGGTTTCCAGGCGTCAACACGCCAGTCCAGCATAACGTACGTGTAGATCTTGTTATTGAATGCATTTATACTAGAATTGTCGTTCATTAAGATATTAAGTGTTTCGTTCAAACGGTCCATCAACGTCGGTACCATATATCGTTCTACGCCCTCGAATACTTTTTCTACGTCATATCTGTAGAAGAACGCATACGCTTCCGGTTTATCATCCATCTTCAACAGGTTGTTATACATGTACACGCGTTATATAAATTACATAAGTAGAAGGTGGCAACGGTTTGAATAAAACTTGACCGTACCTGTAATCGAGGGGTGTTATCGTGATCAATCTTTCTAGAAAAGTTGAGCTCAAGTTTCTTGGCGGGTGGAATCGGTTACTTGTTTTTGATTTATTCCATGGTCGTTGTCTGGTTTCTCGCTCTCCCGCTTCCTCCAACGTGTCCGCTACCGCTACGCTGTCATCGTAGTCGTCAAATGTCGTTTCGTAGGACACGTTCAAGGCAGAGTCAGAGAGATTCAAGGGTGTTAGAGTTGCCAGCGAAACGTTGGACGTTGCTGAATCGAAATAAGAAATCGAAGTGTTTCCGGATGGTAGAAAGAGGTCATCGTCTTCCGTATGAACAATCACGGTCATAGAGTCCCACATGGAATTAGAGGATTGCTGTACGTTATCTATCTCGGAGAGGACACGAGTTATTAATCCGTCTTCGTCGGATGTGGGTAGACATAACACCGTAACTGCGTGCAATCGAAAATGAAATCGTGAATCGCATTTGAATCGCATTAACACGTTACGGTGTACACACGGATAGCGATAACATGTACGTATAAGCATTTGAAAAAGCGTCTTAAAAGATGTCGAGGTTAGTCGTACGAACCAACCTAAAGTCAAAGCAATTCGATCGAAAGTTGGAACGTACGAAAAAAAAAAAAAAAAAAAAAAGAAAAAGAGTACAAAAGTGATCCTCACCTCTGCGAGAAACCTTGTAAACGGTGCGAAGAATTTTTCGAATTTGTTCGAAAGAGGCTCGCCGTGGTAATACCGCGCGTCGTCGTACCACAGCTCCGATACTTTGCAAAGAGTTCAACAATGCTCTTTCGAGACTCATCCATGGCTCGTGATCTGTAACATCGTATACGCATATTTACTCGCCCGTAATTTCATACTCGTCCGTAAACGATTTATCCAAAACGCTAACGCGATACGCGTGATACGTATACGATACGAGATACACTTTCGCAAATAAGATATACAGCCCTGGTTCTTTCCTCGGTGTATCGCCTATATGCATCGTATGCGTCGATCGTTCTTCGATCTGTCGAAAAGTATCAACAGCAGTCGAGATTCTCGGGATACCTTAGGTGGTATCTTCCGAGAATCGTAGTGCGAACGATTTAACGATGAACTATTTCGAAAGAAAAACAGTTGAGTCGCAAGCCATGGCTTCTTCCACAGACTTTTTATTCTCGCGATGAATGGAATACGATTCGATAAAGAATAATTTGATGTTGAATTTCAACGTCGAGGTAGATCGCGCGGCTGTTTTTTTCGCAGATCTCCGTCGATTCGGAAGTGCAAAGTAACGCTACGACGATTACACGATATTACCGACGAAAGGAAAGACAGAAATGAAAATTTACCTGTTCCTATTATCGCTACGGTTTTCCATTGTAAGTGTATCAGCATCTCCGCGAGGGCTTTCGCTATCATAGGTAACGACGGCGACAGTCTAACGATCGATGAAACTTGCCTTTCCTCCGGGTCTTTCTGAAACGATTACCGTGATTGCGTACGTATATATCGGTCGGAACGTTTGCACGACGTACTTACGATTAGGTTTAAGTTACTTGCTTACGTACATAGAACGTTGGGAACGAAAGAATCGGAACGAAGAGGGCGTGTGTGTTACTGTTTGGTGTTTAATTCGCTTACCAAAGGACAAGTCCATGTGAACAACGGCATGTTCCAGAGATGCGCGAGTTTAACGGTAACTTCGCACATAGGTGAGTCAAGAGCGGCTACGAGAGCTTTTGCTCTTCTTTCACCAAGTACACGTAACAGAGCGTCCAGACCCCAAGTTTTCGTTTCGCACGACACTAGGGAGCAGAGAAAAATATTGAATCCCTTAGATTCCGTTACGATAGACGCGGAGATGTAGCGATGCATTACTTATGTATGTGTGACGAGGACGGACACAGCGTGGCGAGGAGTTTACGAATACCAAGGATGCTGCGTATTAGTGAGATACTCACGCGATAAGGGTATAACGGTGATCTGCACGTCGAAATTAAATCGATCGAAATAGCCTTGAATATCCGTGGCCATATCGGTGGTATTCGTCTCGCTGTTGCAATCTTCTCTTAAGAAAAGCATTACTTCCGCTTTGCTATCGTTGTAATTCTCGTCGATCGTATCCGACAAATAAGGAACGCATGGAACTCGTTCACCATTCAAAGAAAACAAACATCCGGGCAGGATCATGATCGAGATCCACGACCAAAGCCGGCGAAAAGAGTTCCCGGCCATGGGCCTGTAACCACCCTGTTTACCGTTTTCGCCCCGTAGCTTACTCGCTGCTCGCTTTTTTCCTCAGCAGCTAACCTATTGACCCGTATCTATTTGTCTCCGTATTCGCCTTCTTTTCGTATCTTCGCTGTGTACGGGATAAAACGATCGTTTAGATCCGGAAACCGAAACATCTGGAGCCGCCCCACCAACGGATCGTACGACGTATCGTCGAGCTACGTACCGTTATACCTCTCTTATTATCGTAGCCCTACGTTTAATAGACTTTAACAAAGAGAGATCGAGACCGAAAGAGACAATTTTTCTTCTTTTCTTCTAATTTTCTTTTCTCGACTGGCCTCATGGTAAAATGCCAATGTCCTTTGAATTTCAACTGCAACAACCTCCTAATCGTATAAGCGACATTCTCTTTCACTTTTACCCCTTTTCCTCTTTCCATTTGCTTTTGTCTTTTGTCATAGGGACCCGTTGGCCCATGAAAACGCAAAATACATACATCGATCATTGGTACGGAATTCCTTCATTTCCTTCGAATTACACGGATAACTTTATTTATTCGTTTATTTATGGCGAATTATCGGAAAACGCGCGGAAATATCGATATCGGTGTCTTCAGCCGTCCACAGAATGCGGTAAGCGGCGACAACTAGAGCGTGCACGATCTTTTCGTAAAAAAAAAAAAAAAAAAAAAAAAAAAAGGCGAATCCTTTAATCACGGTAGATCAATTTGCTGTAAACACATTTTCCGCTACATTTAATACTTAACGACGTTGAAAATATTTGCAAACAATAGCCCACGGTTGCTGTCACTCATTCCCTATAATTATCAATGTATAATAATCGCAGGGTTGCAGCAGCTTTGAAAGAGGAGTAATCCTACACCAATCCGTACCAATGATTTCAAGGAATCGAACGTCCAATTCTATGCTGATGGAATATTTATATATATATATATATATATATATGTATGTATCGCACAGCCTGACGTATTATTTTCTCAGCGACAAACAACAATTGCATTACAATATTCGAGTATCAACGATCGAATTAATTGGTATATTCGATCAAGGAGAATAACCGCGTTTCCATTGGGAGTGAAATTTATCGAAGAAAGGAAAGCAGCAAGCTTAACGGAAAATTAGATTTTTTAACGAAATTAAAACGGCCGATAGATAAATCGTCGATATTTGAAAAGAGGAAGCATGTATCGATACGTTGATAGGCTCGGTTAAGTATAGAAAGTGTATCGTTCGGAATTTCATCTTACCGTTTCTCTTTCCGCGACGAGGAACAACGGTGAAACAGTTCTCTTTTTTTCTGTTTGCGTATATACCAGAAGGGGATGCGCGAGTCTAGAAATATTTTAAAAATACGCATATCGCGAACAACCAACAACGAAGTTACTTTATTATATTTCAAAATTCGGTTTCACTTTCTGTCGCGCACAGACGAATAAAACGCGTGTGTCAAATCGTAATTTGTAATTCGTTCCGTCCGAGCAGAAATCACAAACGTTTCAGACGGACCGAACGCCTCGGCGTCCGGTATTGAACTAAGTCGAGTTTCACCCTTCTACACATGCCCGAAGTGACGTTATCACGAGGTAACGAGAACGTTCCGTCCCGGGAAACGAATCCAGCTAGCGGACGCGCGAGCCCGCACCATTCCCAGTATCAGTCGCGCGCCCCGTACACGTTTCGATCCGTGTCATCGTTACGCGAAAGGCTAGCTAACCTTCTGAATTTGTCATGGAACACGAATGAAACTGTCCTTGGCCCACGGCGATATCTATCACAGTCGCGATCATCCAAAATACACGTACACTACGCCTAAATCTTTTAGCTTCGTGGGGATATTTAGGGTAATCGTGTCGAAAGACAACGCTGCATGAAAGCGTACGGTCAGACTGTAAAATTTGTTTTCTGAAATTGATCGATAAATCGACGATCCGACAGAATCCATCGGTAATAGGAGTTGAAAGAAGGACGCGAGAAGAGAAGTTTGGAAAGACGCGTTATATGCAATATGAATATCGAATAAGATAATTACTTTATATCCTATTTCCTTACAAGTTAACTACTTTGCTTTGATCTTTCTTGATATCGTCCGTTTAATTTGATCGATTTGCTATTCTTTTGATCGTAGAAGTTCTTAGCTGCTTGACTAAAACACCTTGCGGCATTAAAATGAGGGTGAAAATGGAGTTTCGCGGCTTTACCACTGAACGATAATTTATCTACAGCCATCGAATCGTTAATTTATCTCCACGGTATTTCCAAATGTTATATAAAATTAATAAATTATTCATGCAGGATCAGATTTTAAATGGCAGCTCAAAAATATGTACTTTAGCGAAAGAAACTTCGTTTTCGTATTTCTATTGTTTTCCTTATCGACACCTATATTTACAAGCTGCGTACACATCGCAACATCGTTTATTCTCATATTTATTATTAGTCAATATTAGTCAATTGGTATTAGTCAATTGTGAACTTTCTCCTATTTACAATAATTATTGTTTCTTCAGCATTTTAAACGATTATTTAATAATTTACTGTCTGCTTCTATAGATCAAGTGCATTTTCAAGAGGCCATCTTTGAGATTTTCAACTTTCAAATGCATATTCAAGACGTAAGCCTGTAATGTACGATGTTACATCTATTTCCAAGGGTCATACTGAAGATTTTTGACTCCCTTAAATTTTCGAGATTTCGACCAAAGTTTTCGACGATTTTGTATCAGGAGAGCATGACGTCATAGGAAATGGCACGAATCTAGTGATTTTTGGAAACGACGTCATATTCCAGGAATTTTTCAGAGTTAAAATTTCGATCAAAATTCCGAACCGATTTTATAATCGATGTAATTTTATTGGTGGTGACACTATTTTCATAAATGAAATTTCACATCACTTCTCCGAATTTTTGAGAATTGTTAAATTTAGCGTCATTCTAATTATTTTGCAATTTCATTTTTTAGTTCGTGTACGTTTTAGTGGCTTTTCTGCAAACAAAACTTAAAAAGCAATTTATTTCCAATATATAATGAAACTTCCAAGCATTTTGTATATTTTCTTTATACTTACCCTCTGCTGGTATGAATGCACATTTTCCGTTCCGCCGTGAATATGCTTATTTCTCAGCATCTGAGAAGAAATATGCTTATAGTCCAGTCTTTGGTCGCTAGGGGGCCTTCGTTTTATTGTGCATTTTGTGGCTGACATTTTTAACACTGCATCGATGATTTCCATAATCCCCTTTTGCAAAAAATTCCTAATCCTTCCAAACGCTTTTTCATGTGTTATGTTTGGATTTTTCGGCTTCTAAATTCTACTGGTTTACGTTTGGAATTTTTGGCCTCCAGACGAGAGAACTCGAATCCTAATCCTTGGAAACGCACGTGAGAACTGAATAATCCAAACTTGACAAACTTTGAACCATTCATACGTTTTCATCATAGATAGAAGTACCAGTAAACTGATACTAGTTCCGAATTTTAAAAAAATTTTGATTAACATTAACATTAAAATGATACAACGATTACTATCTCTTGTACAATTGATTACAAATATAGATTATAGGATATTATATATCACATAAATATCTATATATTATTTGTTTTGTTTACAGCATCATCGCCCTATATCAAATTTTTTGTATATTCCTTACAGTGAAGTTTTGAACGTAATACGAAAATATTTAAATTTCTGTATCTCCCCTCTGTTTGGTATTAATCGGTAGTAGAAATAACGTTTTTAATTCTTTGCTTGTTCTTGGAACAAATAATTTAGAGGAAACATATCTTCGACAACGTATGGTCTACTTATTTCGATTACTTTCCTTAAATGGTATTGTAAACACTATCGCATATTATCTGTAACGTATTTGATTAAATTTCCCCGTAATATGCGTGCATTTCTGTCATAGATTGTCCCCTTTGACCATATTAAAACACTTCCGATCCACGTATATTCGTTACCGTATATATATATATATATATATATATATGTATTCGATGGATATTCCGATACCAGTATTAAAATCACTATCACAAGTACTAATCATTTTACTAATACATTATAAAATCGAAACTTTATGTATTGTGATAATTACTCGTAAGACCACTATTGTTATATTATGTATAAAGCCAGTTTTCATCAAGTGTCCATTACTATAAGTTAAATATATTGCAAAGGGAAACAAAAACAATTATTTCGAAATCGTGAATATTTATATTTGTAGTAAATTAGTCTTACACAAGTAGGATAAAAGCTCTTGAACTTAAGCTTTTAGATTTTAACTTAAGATGTAAATAAGCAATGTAGTGCAATGTCTGTATGAAAAAGCATTCAATGTTCACATAGATTTTTTTAAGATCAAAAGCCCTCATTCATTCTCACTCGTCTCATTATGGTAACAAATTGCAGCCTCATAACAAACAAATTGTTCCTAGTTGACTTTGTTCGTGCAACAACGCATGAAGTTTCACATGGAAAACAAAGCTCCATCAGCAGTATATATTATTGATTTGTAGTGTTCTTTATAAAAGCTGTGATGGAGCTTAATGCTTGTATACATGCAATAGACACATTTATAAGTACATTTATAAGTATACAGTCATATATGTGACAAATAGCATTTATAACCCACCCTTTGAAATCCAGGTATAATTAAAAAACTTCACTTCCAAATTGGAGTTATTTCCTTTTATATTTTTTGAAGTAAATTTAGATATATCTTTATCAGAAATCTCATTAAATAAGTTCAATCGAATTTGATTAGGCAGTGTTGTGAAGAGTTTAATTATACTATTATGCTTTTTTAAATTATGCTCTAAATCTATCCACAGATCTATTTTGAGTGGCACGAGCTGATATATAGTATATTATGCGCTGTTAAAATAAATAATATAAGATTAGCAGCACCGATTAGAATTTCTTTCCACCCTTCGATCAACCGTTACTCTATCAGGAGCATCTTGTGGTTCCTTTCCATGAGTTTTCTCCAATATTGCTTCGGTTAATTCATTAAATGCACGATCAATATTAATATCTGCTTTTGCAGATGTTTCCATAAATCTGATTCCATGTTCTCGCGCTATCTAAAGGAGGATATTAACTTATTAGTTTGTGACATTTTTGTAACTTACATACAATTTAAATTGTAGCTGCTTTACCGCTTCTCCTCTTCCTGTGCTAACAACACGTTTGTCTTCCATATCGCTTTTGTTTCCCAGTATCATCTTCTCCACATCTTCATTCGCATGCTAAAATTAATTAAAAAGAAAAAATAAATAACGATTGTAAATGACTATATTCATGTATAGATAAAAAAGTTGGCAATCATACTTACTTCGTCGATATTTCTCAGCCACTTAACAATATTTTCAAATGTCTTTTCGTTAGTAATGTCATAAACAAGCATAATACCCATCGCACCTCTGTAATATGATGTAGTAATAGTATGAAATCTTTCTTGACCGGCTGTGTCCCTGTAAATATACAGGTTAAGGACTGTTTAGAAAAATTTAATATTTCACGACTTACCATATCTGTAACTTGATTTTCTTTCCTCTTAATTCCACTGTCTTGATTTTAAAATCGATACCTAAGTGACAAAAAGCATATTGTTCATATATCTAACATACTCCACGGTATAATAGCATTTATTTACATAAAACAATCAACTTCGATGACAATGTTGTCAAAATATTAATTCAGAAACGGAAATTTCTCTATGCACTTAATGTAATAAAACAATCACACTTCGATATTCAATTATTTATTGTTCATTAACTTCAGTTTACAATATTATTATTTTAGTAGCATAACCTACTATACCGAAAAAAATTCACGATAATGAATAATTTGATCGAGGAAATCCACGAATGATAATTATTTGGACAACTTCCCTTACCTATTGTAGAAATAAATGTCGTCGAAAATGCATCGTCCGAAAATCTAAACAATATACAAGTTTTGCCAACTCCGGAATCACCGATCAGCAGCAACTTGAACAACAGATCGTACGTCTTTTTTGCCATTTCACTGTTGCTTCTTGTTAACGAGGCGCCGAAGAAAACAAAAAAGATTCGAACCTGTGGAGCACGATTAATAGTTTTGTAGACAATATTTCGAACATCGAACGTTATGAACGATTATAGGTTTCAAGGTCGGACGAGGGCGCGTCTCAACGTACAACGGTGTCTTGTTAACGACGGAAAAACCGGTCACAGGGGCTGACTATTAAAAGACAGTACGACGTCACACAACAGACCAGCACGCAGAAGCATCAGGGTAACTTTGCACTTTGCTTTCAGTCACAAGTCTGAACAGAACTTACTTATTTATCAACCGACCAACAATCCGTAATATGTACAACTGTGTCTTTATAGTAATTAGCGGTAATCGCGAAACTCTGCCGGGTTCAATTGCGAATATTTCGTCTACCACGGGAGGTCACCACCACTGCAAGAATAATTTTAAATCACCTGGATACTAACGGGACACATACGCACAAAGTTATTACTAGACTGCGGATGTTTATGTAAATTCACGTTTCTCTGAACGCAATCAGAGAAGTGGAACTTAGAAATTTATTTCGATTTCTAAATATCACTCTTTTTTCTAAGTATACTGGATTACTTTGGATAGTTTGTATATTTTTACATATCATAAATATCCTGTGCGTTTTTCACAGTTTCTATTTTTATATAAATATCTGCAGTTTAGTTATTACTTCTTTTATCGATTTCACATTAACACTTATACATCTGTACTTTGTTCGTTTCGTATCGATGCGCATCATACATTATGAATATTTTGCGATGCGATATAATTTTTTATCTAATGAACATGCTTTACAGTTACTTTCAAGCGATTTTTGCTTGAAATATCAATGAATATTGTTAATAACAAAGTATATTGTTAATGACTAAGATATTTTATCGCGTGGTTTTCAACATTTGGATCAGGCGGGAAAATATGTTGATCAATGCTGTATATGAAGGGTAGTAATGGGTTCAACAAGACCAATATTACTATATGCGTACATACAAGAGTTTCCTATTTTTTTATTAAACGTTATTCAAAATTCATCCAAAACTTCATAAATATCACTTTAATTAATTGATGAATTAGAAATGTAATTATAAATTTTAAAGACTATTGTATTAAATTATTTAAGAAGGATATGTACATATATAAATACCCATATTCAAATACCCGTTATTAGGTAATAAGTGTAGAAAAATTGCTTCGAAACATGACCGATAGGTGGCAATATATCTATGATTTCATCATCGTTACTTGCCTTGTAGTTTGTAGTTTCTGTCAGTACAAATTCAGATGCATGTGGAAGAGAAGTTTGGTAAAACGTATTGTAACAATACGTAATTTCTCTTCTACGTGATCAAGAATATGGCAGCTAAAATGCAACACTTTGATCCACCAAGCTCAGCGAGTTCTGAAAGGTAAACAACAATATTTTACCATCTGTTTCTTCTGTTCAGTCGAATATGCATTGAATTTACTGTGCTTTAGTGACGATACTGAAGTGTGTTTGGACGAGAAGGAAATTTTAATTGCTGATGAGTTGTGCGAGGATGCTGAGCGTTGTAGACGTTCTGATATTGGGACACCTACTCCACAATCTCCAAGGCCACCTTCCACAGGTGAGATTTCATACACTTCCTCCTCAATGTATCGCTTCTTGGAGTATTCTCACTTCTTACTTCTTACTTATTTCTTGAAGTAAATAAGCGATGTACCAATTATTTACAGAGTCATTGATATGGAGTACTTGCGTTTGGCAAACAGGATGTACTTGGTTTAATGAAGTAGAATCTTTTTGTCATTTGAAGAAAACAGTTAAAGCCCATAAAAGTACCTTTATCCTTTATCCTTTATCCTTTATCCTGCATAATAGTTGAAAGAAAACCTTTCTCTATGATTTTTATTTATTTTTATGTATTTTTTTGGAAACGTAATTAATAATACGATGCAACCTCGCATAATTTTTCAAACGAATAAAAACTATTTGTGTTTATATGACAGGTTCTCAGAGATCTCCAAGATCAAGAAGGCAGCGTACTACTAGTCTATCTCAGTCTAGCAAAAAAACTTCTGCAGAGTCTATCCTTAGAAGTAAAACAAGAACAATATACACAGCTGGTAGACCACCATGGTACAATTCAGCCGGGCAGCAAGTAGAACCTTTTGTAATTGGTTAGTAATAGAAATATAAAATAGGGAAAGAACGTACAATGCTATTAATAGTCTTGTTTTAGGTATTTGTGGGGGCAGTGCGTCTGGAAAAACAACAGTTGCAACAAAAATTATAGAATCTCTAGATGTGCCTTGGGTAACACTTCTTAGCATGGATTCATTTTACAAAGTATGAGAAAGTTATAAATGTTATTGCATAAAGAAGAATGCAGATAGTACGTCCAATTTTTCTTATAGGTTTTAAATGAAAAACAACATGACATGGCTGCGCGGAATGAATACAATTTCGATCATCCCGACGCGTTCGATTTTGAGTTACTTAAAACAACGCTACAGCGTCTAAAGGAGGGTAGAATGGTGGAGGTTCCTATCTATAATTTTGTAACACATCGCAGAGAAAGTAGAACTGTATGTAGATATTAATAAGTGTATAAATGTTAAACGTACTTTGTACATATAATGTTTGCTTTTTATTTTAAAGAAGACAATGTATGGTGCCAATGTAATTATATTTGAGGGAATATTGACGTTCTACAATGTCGACGTTTTGAAGGTAAGTCAATGCATTGTCTGGAAAGCAGAATGAGTGGGTTTGAATAACAGTAGTAAGGTACGAAAGTAGAAATCAAATTACCACTGATCTCCTTCATTCGATTGGTCAAGATGTGCGACATGAAGGTGTTTGTTGATACTGATGCTGATGTGAGGCTTGCTCGAAGATTACGTAGAGATATATCGCAAAGAGGGAGGGACTTGGAGGGTGTGCTAAAGCAATATAGCACTATGGTGCAACCCGCTTTTTATTATTATATAGCTCCATTCATGGTTCACGCGGATATTATCGTACCTCGTGGCGGAGATAACGAAGTCGCGATAGAACTCATTGTACAGCACGTACATACTCAGCTTCAACTGGTAAAATTATCGGTTTCGTAAATCTTGATCTCTCTTATTATGTTTACTTTAGTTCATTTCTTGTTCTAGAGGGGTTTCAAACTCAGAGAAAAATTAGCTCATTCTTATATTGGTCAGCCATTGCCATCTTCTCTCTACCTGCTTCCAGATACACCACAGATAAAGGGTCTCCACACATTTATAAGAAACAAAGAAACATACAGAGATGAATTTATATTTTATTCCAAACGTCTAATACGTTTGGTTATTGAGTACGCGCTGTCCCTTCTACCTTTCGAGGTAAATTTTAATACACAGCGCTAGCGAGATGTGACAAACGTGACTTTTAATTGCCACTTACAAACACGTGTTTATAGGATGTAAGAGTAGAAACACCACAAGGAGTATTATATCATGGAAAACGCGCAGCTATGGATAGAATATGCGGTGTTTCCATTTTGCGTGCCGGTGAAACTATGGAACAAGCTGTTAGGGACGTATGCAAAGACATTAGAATAGGAAAAATACTTATACAAACCAATCAACAGACTGGAGAACCAGAGGTAAATGATGTAATTTACTTTTCTAATTTGCCACGATCATTTAAATATTGACATAAAAATTATCAATATTTTCTTCAGCTTTATTACCTTCGATTACCAAAAGATATCAAAGACTACAAAGTGATATTAATGGATGCAACAGTAGCAACGGGTGCAGCAGCCATCATGGCTATCAGAGTTTTATTGGATCATGATGTTGCTGAGGAGAACGTGTTACTCGTATCTCTACTAATGGCAGAATCAGGAGTACACTCGATAGCTTACGCGTTTCCACGCGTAAAAATCGTGACATCTGCCTTAGATCCTGTGATAAATGAGAAGTTCTACGTATTGCCTGGTATCGGTAACTTTGGCGATCGATATTTTGGAACCGAGCCATCAACCATCGAAGATTAATACAACTTAAGATCTCATACTTCAATTGTCGAAACTATCTAATCTGTTATAATGAAAATGCAGTAATCTCATATATCTTTAATAAAATTTGTGTTATGCTGGGAAATATATGCATCGTTTATATTCATTCTCTCTACAATATACAAATTTCAACACCAATCTATTTAACTGCGCGGTTAAAGAGACATTGTATCGATGTTAGAGCCAACAAGGCCTCCTTCCGCAGTGGTGCCCACGCTATGTAATTGTTTGTAATCTCCTATTGCACTTGTCCTGCGGGAACGGGGCCAAGAATCCAAATGGCCAGAGCTGACGTTACTCGATTGTCCCAAAAGATACGTGATCATGCGATCGAGTGCGGCCAAATCTTCACTTGTGCTGCCAGAATTATCCAAACCTACTGGTGGATAAAGCCACTGGGTGGTGCCTTTGGCTTCTGTTCAATATTTCTAATTCTACGTATTCCATTGCTAGCGGGGAGTCCAAGTTTTGGTGTAAACTGCGTAAACGGTAGATAGCTTTTAAATTTACGCATACATAAGATATCGCTATACATAAGAAATCACGAGATTTCTAATATTTTAATTTTATAATTTTTCTTCTTATTTCTACTTAATTAGCAAAAGCAAAAAATTTTATAACAGAAACATTATAGTTACGTCGAATCCAGGGAGCTGTTATCTTATTAGATGTTCTTATCACGGACCAAGCGGATATCGTGTTCCTAGAAGCAACGTAGTTCTGACGTCGATGCGTACGGCGCGGCTACTGTTTTAATCTAACCGCAAACCACAAATCTATTTTCAGAAGAGATATTCCACGCCTTTTTTACCATTTAATTAAACAATACTGAATGTGTTCTTTATTAAACAAAAGCATGATCAAAATTTTGCATTTTCCACGTGTTACGTCCGGTGACTCTGTACGTAATTCAGAATCCATCCCTCGAGGCGGCCATTAGCTGTGCAAATATAACTAGTCGGATCGCAATAATCCTAAGGAAGTGTAATAAAATTAAGCATTTGTATTTTAGTGTTAGATCCCTTAATCGTTATAAAATATATTCAAATCGAGACGTTCCTTATGATTATTGCTCCATCAGGTAAAAAATCGAGAGGTCGGGTTTTTTCCATGTTCAACGGTTATTTCCACTCGCAAGTGATCAGTGGTGGAGCGACCAACACCCAGCAATAAATAGTTTTCCTCTGCGACAGGGTCGTCACTGAATTTCACTGGTTTGACATCGTCAAATTAGTCATCATCTCTAGACTGGTTCAATATTTTCAGATCAGTCAACATCTCTGGATTGGTTGATCATCTTCACATCAGTCAACATCTCTACACTGTCAATATCTACTTTAGATCACTCATTTGTTTAACCTATATCTATACGCATCGAACGAACGTGTCTACATCTACAAGTTGTTGGAATAAAGCGTAAATTCTAACTTGTTAACTCAATGTTATAATCAATTCAACCATCTCTATTATCTTAAACGAATTAGGGGATCGGTCATTTCGTGGCATCGATTGTACAATGATGGTTTTACGAATTTTCGAATTTTAAAACTGATAGTTCTTATAGAATTAGAATAACGAAAGAGAGCACTGAAAAAAATTTTAAATGGTGGAAATTTTAAGAAACAATGCACGATTAAGATATTACTTTGTTGAAGCGGTCATCGCTTCTAAGAAAACTCAACATCTGGTTTTTAGTTTTCTCAAGCAGTGAAACCATCGACAGCGCATAGACAAAGGACTGCGTCGAAGGCAAATCATAAACAGTAGGTAGGCGACGATGGCTTCAGGATTTTCAGTCGGAGGGTAACACTGCTAGCGTGCGGATCTGGATCGGCTCATATTACATTCCGAACCTTGTATTTACACTTTAGTATTTAAAATATATATATTTTCTACCTTACAATTTATCCACGCGTTCCTTTGTATTCACATCTAATAACCTCAACATAAACCTGGTTAGTAGTACATTGTGTCCTTTTTACAAAGATATCTG
Organism: Bombus dahlbomii; assembly: GCA_037178635.1. Classification (NCBI taxonomy): domain Eukaryota; kingdom Metazoa; phylum Arthropoda; class Insecta; order Hymenoptera; family Apidae; genus Bombus; species Bombus dahlbomii. Next base: position 1,599,511 of record CM074104.1, on the reverse strand, counting down.
GAAGAATATGTTTCTATTATTAATAATTAATAGGAACAAATTTTTCTTAATTCCCTGAAAATTTTCTTTCAGCGAATTAATCGGCAGATCTACTCCGCAGATATCACTCTAGCGTCGTTATATTTGGTTATGTAATCACGTGACAGTGATGTCGTGATATGAGAAATTATTAGAAATACGAGATCACGTGCGAGAGGCGATTTCTCGTGGTTTATCTTTGAGAAATCAGCTGTTTCGCGACCTTGCTCACCTTCAACACGATGATGGCCGTGATAGAGATGCGAATGACGTTAACAAAGGTCAAGCACGCGCTGATTATCCCGTTGCAAAAGAATTCGACCGGCAGGTAATCGGTGTACACATAAACGTACAAGGTGTTGTAGTCTGTGTACGATTCTCCTTTCATGCGCGGCATTTTAATCGGTCGATAGATTAGCCATATACATCCGAGAGCCCAGAATAAACCTGCGGGAATAAATTTCATCGATTGCCACGGTCAGATTAACTGCCATTCATTAATCACTCCTGATGGAATGAGAACGCCGCACGATTGCCGATACCTCTTTTCGTATCTATCTTCCCTCGCGAATTATTCCGTCTGTCCGTGTCGATAGCTGGCCAATTTCAATGTCTCTTTCGTGGATATGGAGATATATGTATTTCGATTTACGGGATCGTGAATTTAATAAGCGGGAAAACCACGTGAATTCTCGATTCGATCGTTAAGAAGTTTTTTTAAATTATTTATAGAAAAAACTGGCGAAATACGAGACAATGAATCTCTTTTATAGACGAGAAATTTTTCATTTATTATCATGGACACTAATTCTACGTTAACGCTTTGTCACGTTGGTCATTGGTGACCGGAGCTATTGAACTTCTTACAATTGTAAAAATTGAATGAAAATTGACAGTTGGGGCATTTTGAATATAACTGATAAATAGAAGATACTTTGTAATAAAAAGTGCCTCATTGAACAATTAAACATTTTTAGTAGAACACGAATAAAAAAAAAAAAAAAAAAAATATCAGAACAAATCTTGCATCTAACGGTGCACTGTGTTAAAACACTGTGGCGTCTTGAGAGAAACATGTGATTTCGACGTGGCAATCAAAGTGTTAAAATTATCCTTCCAGTTGATTTTCGGATTAAATATGTCTTTTACTATCCTCTCAAACATTTAGAAGCTATCTAGAATATTAATTATGATTAATATTATAAGCTAGTATCGTAGACTTACATTAAAATAGCAATTTCATGTTAATCACCAAGTAATATAGGAGTGAGAAACTCAACAAAAATGGATCTATCATATTCTTTTCGCGTGATCCTCGTACACATATTTATTCCACACTATATTTATGGTATCTACGGTGGGTTTATCGTTCGTTATTTACACACTTTACCACTTGTGGTAGCAACGAAGCTGATATGGCATCTCCGACTAGGGGACCGTTGCTTCCTTGTAATAAAGCCACGGCTACACCTATGTCCGATGATAAAGCCCATAACGCAGCCATCCAGAGGGACCTGTAATTTCCTCTGAAAGAAGACGCGTATTACTTTTCGTGAATCTTTTTTTTCCCTGCTTTTTCTCTGTATTTAGTCTTTATATTTTTTCTTTAGTCTGAACACGTATGTACCTGCCAATCATTGTAACCCCAAGGCATTTCAGTGGTAGCCAAAATGAGACCGAAAATGAAGCCAAAAAGTATGGGGAGGAATATACCAAGTAATAATGGCAATAATGGTTCGATGGAAAGTTAACGACATTACCGGTCTTCTTTATGGGGAACAGCGAGTAATTCCAACATAGAAATTCTTCAACGATTCCAATCAAAAACTCTAAGATCCTTAATAGACGCACCTTGGTATGTTACCAACGAAACGATACATCGTGTCCTTAAGATACCTACAGTTAAAGAAGAAATATACAAATTCAGTAATAGATATAACATAAGAATTAAGAACCACCAAAACCTGCTAGTTACTCAATTACTTGACACGACGGATCAGATCCGCAGGTTAAAAAGACATTACCTTCTAGATTTAAACATTAGATTCGGCTAGAATCAAACATACGATAAATACTTATTATTCAAGTTATAGCACCACACTAGAATAATTTACTTATAATTCTTAATGAGAATCGATTGTAAAATTCTTCCAAATAAAAAAAAAAAGGAAAGAAAAATCACCGGTCCCTTAATAAGAAATTCAATGGGTGTATTTACCTAGGAAATATATCGTTAGAAAACTGCGCAATGCAATATTTTTGTATACTTGTGCGCGCAGTTTGGATTTAGCGCTTTTAAATTTCCCACGAACGCATAAAAATCCGCAGTCTAGTAGTTAAATCGAGAGATCGAGTCTTACCATCAAGAGAGATACTAACATGGCAGCTACGACATTGGTCGCGCTGGTCTCAATCAATCGCAGTGCTGCTAGGCAACTGTGTATAATTATGAAATTAACGTAGAAACAATTAGAATCGATAACACAACGAACAATTGTTACATTACAAATCAACTATTTGATAAGATGATATTGATTACTGAACTTTAGAATTGCCTATTATTCCATTGTTCACGCGGTAATCATCATATACTTTTGCATATTATGTACATTCTGTGTATTTCTGCATCGTCGAGTTTCTCACGAAATGTGTAAAAATCCGCAGGCCAAATAACTGAATGTCGATAATTCTTACTCTGCAGTTAGTACCAGCAGCACGTAATCGAACGTAAGGTCACCGCCTCTACGAACGCCATCGACCACTTGCTTTACCGTCAATTTCGAACGTATGGATTCCACGAACGCCTCCCAAGCATTCTTCCTCTCTTCAGATTGCTTTCATCTAACGAAGAATATTACGATTTCAAAATGGATTAGCTATTGTTGCATTTGGTTGCATTTGCATTAGGAATCTACAGTATGGGCCAATTTACAGAGAATTCACAAAATTGTTATAAACCTGGTGCATACATTACTTTCATATAAAGAATCGCGGGGAAAAAACCATGCGATAAAACTATCAACAAGTTCAGATTCATTACTACGAAAAACTTGTCAAGTAAAAAAGTGTAAAGGTTATAAAATTATGAAAATTTGTTTAAGACGCGAGAAATATTTATGCGGCAAATGTATATTCGATAATAAGATAGTTTGTAAAAAATGCAGCTAAGTTGAATAAGATATATCTCTATATAATTAAAAATATAATTTTATTTAAGACTATAATTAAAATTAACCTTTTCACTTCGGATGACCTGTGGGTACGAGCGTCGCATATAGGCGACGACCACGCGACGAATCCTGGATTCGGCACCCCATATATCGGGCATACACCAATGCCATCTGTAGTCAATAATATATTTTTTCGTTATCGGCAGAACATTTTCTGTTGATTTTATTGACATATTGGATTAATCACTTCTTAAAAGTTACTCATTGTTGAAACAACACTAAAATGTTTTACGCAATATATTTCAAACATCCAAACGATCGTATACAGTTTCGTGCTAAAAAATCTGTTAAATCCATTGACAGTGAAACGATACTTCATATATGGTTCTTACAAGAATTATTGTTATTTAAGATTTAGAAAAACGTATATACAGCAACCACGCATACTGTGCACATTTCTGTCGCACGCTTCCGTTCAGTGACAGTACTTCGGCGGACTGGACTGCCGAAGTGAAAAGGTTAAACAAAAGTAAATTTTTGGACGAAATTTTATGTAAGTTCGTCATTTTATATACATTTGGTTATAAATTAACCATTATCTAGATTAGATCATAAAAATTATTACTTCCTTAATCATTGGTCACTCTAACCGCACATGGTAGGAACAGGTATACACGAAGTGTCGGTAGGTTTAGCGTTAAGAACATACATCCGACGATCTTCTGGCTAAATCATCCTTGATGGGTGTGGCACCAACGCCACATATACCGCTATACGTGCACTGAGTTGGAATTACGCTGGAAATTGTTGGAAGGTGAAGGAAGACGTTTGGAAAAGCTTCCTGGAGGGGAAATACCGAAGACATTAATTCACCTTACTATGGAGTTCATTTTCACGCCGATCCTCATTTCCGTGAGCCAGTGGAGGCAATTCTCGCATGGTTCCCCAGCTGGTACAGGAAATATCACCTTTCCAGAGAGATAAAGCCAGAGTAGGAAATGGAAATAATTAGCATTACTCTCTTACCTCGTAATACATGTTTTCCTTGTCCCTATACCAAACAACGTGTTCCACTTTCAGCTTCTTCAGCAGCTTCTCTAAGACCTTCGGAAATAATAGCGACAGATAAAACAGATAGAAGAAGCTTGTATCAAGTCTTCTGTCGTGCTACGTGCCTACAATAGGGCGATTCTCTTTTTCTCTCCAGTTCTCTCGGTTGCAAGATGTCTGTCTGGGTAATTGGATGCGATTTACTTTGTAAGCCGAAGCTATTTTATTTCTGTAGCTTCTTTAATATCCATTCGTTCTTTATTTTTCCAAATTTAATTTGTGCTTTGCTGTCAAATCGATAAAATAGTAAGTAATTAATATAACGGAAAGAGGAATAGTTAAAAGAAATTCCTGTTCTTTCAACTTGCTTCAGCCTCGTTATTCCTTTTTGTAAATTTAATTTGTTTTTTGGCATTAAACTGATAAAATAATCGATGTACTAGCTTGATTAGGTAGTTAGGCTATTAAATATATAATGCTTCTTTTGAAAATAAAGCGGTGGATGATATAAGAGATCGACGAGGTCAAACAACGTAAAATGTTATCCAGTATTGGAACTATACCATTAATATTCTGTTATTAAAATTATTGATACGCTATTACTGAAATTTACATTCTACGTATTAATAAACGAGATTCGTATTTTATGTATCGCAACAACAGTTCGTCGATATTCCAAAGCAGCCATATCATACGCTCCTAATCGAGGCTAGATAAACCGAAATTACCCAACGATAGTAAAAATAGAACGAAAATAAGGTTCGTCTATCGAACGAAATTTGAACATCGTAATAACTGAAAGCATACTATAGTGTTGTGATAGGAGCACACTAAATTTCCATTTAGTGTAAAGAAATCTTAGTTAGTTAGAATATATTCGAACCTCTATTATATCAGTAAAAAACCATAGATGCGAATTGTTTATCCCCCGATGGGCTCGTATAAAATACAAATGGAGTTGTGTAAGAAGCATTTTCAATTTAACGCTTAATTGCTATCGCGCAATCTTGGAGTGCCTCGAATGACATAAAAATTGTTATAATTTCGCTTGAAAATAGCAAATGACGCAAAGTTTCGCTAATCTTCGTTTAGATCGAACCCTATAATTATGAACTATAATAATAGCGGTTAAGGATTAAAAAGTATAATATACCGTTTCCATTGACACGCTGTCACGTGTCATTCAAATAAATGTCACGCTGACCGGAAATGCCACGTCCTCGACTTCGAAGATGTCACCTATCAGCCAAATCATCCTCGATATCGTTCGAATCGTAGTTATCATTCAGCCTCGACAACTGAGTCCTCGCTTTCGTTTGTCTAAGTCGTACATCGACTTTTGGTCCGACTAGCAATTCTTCTGGTTTTTCGATCTTCTTCGTTCGTTTCAAAGGCACAAGATCAACTCGTGCTCGTAACTAAACGTAGGTATGCAAACTAAAAATACAACACCGCCAGGCATTCACGCGTCAGAGGACAGAATCGTCCAGTTTATATTGACGTTCTCGCCAAGTTCGATTCTTTCTGATGTAACAGTTCGACCTCGAAAGGATCGTTGAAGCATCAGTTTCATCAACGAGTCGCTAATCGTTTCATTGCTTCGGTTTTAATCAGCGAGAAGTTGGTGACGAGTTGGTTGGAGGCTTCGTTGTTTGTCCTTGATGGTTTTTTTTAGTTTCGTTTATTATTACGCTTTTTAATTTCTATCTATTCTTTCCTCTTTTCATTTCAGTTTCAAACGAGTGGAAAATTGTGAATTTATCCTAAAATATCTTGTCCATAATGTTTCAAAAATTTCGCATTGGTTTTTATGATAATTTTTGGCAAGCTTTTACTTCAGAAGCTATACATAGATCTTAGAAAGAAGAGAAGCAATAATAAACCGTCAAGGTACGAAAAATTTCGCACAGTTTCGAGATTAGTGACCATTCTACTTATACGTTGTTGAAATGTATTTTATTCTAAATTGTTCGGTGACTTTAAAAACGTATCGGCGTAGTTTTATGTTTTAATTAGAAAGGAAGAACGTAGGATAAATGTAAGGCAAAGAATGGTAACAGAGATATGGAAGATGTCCAAGAAGGAAAGGAAACGTACAAGTGCCAAGATAATTGCAAGACGAGCACGTTATTTTTTTTTTACGAAATAAACATTTATTTTAACAAATCAACAGCGTAAAGACTAGCGTCTAGAGACTAGTCCGACATTTGTCTGACCTAGGTAACTAGAGGCCGCCAGGAATATATCGCGCGAAGGGAAATTTCGAACTCTGCCGCGATTTTTACGAAAATTGAGAATCGTTCTTTATCTCTATCAAAAAAACCCCTCGCTTTTCAAGCAAATATTATTCAAGCGAGATGTGCGTGAAAAATGTCCTCCCTAAACAACGAGTCTGAAGAAAACTCTACTGCCATAATTGACGAGAACTCTGTGACATCGCGTTAATCGCAGTCTTGGTCGAAGATACAATTCGTCGGATACTTTTGTTTCCAAGTAGAAATATCTTTCGTTCGATCGTGCAACAAGGGGAACGTTATCGTAACAAGGAAGCAGCTTACAGAGACATTTTTACGCGAACAATCGAAGATTGTTCGTAGATTGAAGAAGGAAAAGTTATCAGGAATGAAATTTTATTCGGATCAATCATGCTGTTAAATATTACTGAAAGCACTCGGAGGTGACTTTTAATACTTTTAAAATTCTTTTTAAATTCATTTGCCAGAAAAGCTTACTTCCGAGATAATTAGATAGAAAAGTTGTGGAATGAGAAATATTTCGAAACTTGGAAGCGCTAAAACTCCTATCGTGGAAAGTATCTTTCTCTTTCATACGTAAACACGTATATCTCTATGATTAATTCTAGAGAAAACGTACGTGCACGTGCGTTCGTGGAAGTCGTAGAACTTTATGAGAGCAACTTTTGAAACACCAGTTAAGACGCAGGATTAACGACGATTATGTCCACGCTACGATTATTTTCTACTATCTTCCAACGTATTCTGTTTCGTGAATATTTCTAAAGTTGTTCTTGAAGTCGACTATTAAGGTAATTTGACGTTTTAATTTCATTTCATATTTAACTTGGTTCGATTCAACCATTAATTGAATTTAATCTAACTTATTATCCGTTGAAATAATTAACTACCTATCGTATTTAACATCTTATATTAAATATTAAAGCAACTCGGTATACATATTTAAATCACTATTACATTTTCACGAAATTTCTCTTCAGTTTCTTCCATCTTTCTCGACAATCGTATTTTCGACCAATTCGAATTGATAACGCCATCGTTGACAACGTTAAATCTCTAAACGATCGAAAGCTAACAAATCGATTTCGTTCAATTCCGTAAGCATCTAATCAATCGTGAGTGCCAGTGTAGAATTATTAATTAATCAATGAATATCTTCAATTCTCATAAAAACCGGAATTCTAGAGTTTCCCTTGGCAGCTCCCCGCCATAGTTTCACACTTCGTCTTGTCACAATGTTTGTTTTATTCGTTTCGCGTCGCGATAAACCATCGTAACAAATTAGTCATCGCGATTAACTTGCTACCTTATCTTGCTAAGAAAAATTTCTTGTTTTTTTTTTTTTTTTTTTTTTTTTTTGGCTTTTCCCTCGATCTTCTTACGATCTTTCCTATCTTTTGTATCTTTTGTTTCTTGTCTCGTTATGTACATACGGTGGTTTTATTGAATGCGTTAAGTACAGACCTACGACACTTCCGCGACTGTTTTTCTACACGAGACTGTTATTTATTTACTTAGTTAGTTATTTTTTATTTTCTGTTTTCTGCTTCTTTTAAGGCCATACTTAAGGAGAGGAGGAGCGTTTCGTTTAAACAACTTTCATGTGTATGTGTGTGTATGTGTGTGTGTATGTATGTATGTTTATGTTAGCGAGTGTGTGTTTGCGTTCGACAGCGTGAAAAAGATTTCGACGATTGTAATACGTATGAGTATACGATGAGTTCTATTAGAGATGCTCGATATTCTTATTTTCCAGCATCTTTTCGACAGTTTGCTTTGTTATAGTTTTCTTGTTATAGTTTCGATCGTAGAGACTCTTCTTCGTCTGTATGATTCGAGAGATCACTGTGTTCGAACTAGTTTGATGCAGTGATCCTGGTGAATTTTTTTGAAACGGATAAAGATAGGCAAAAAGTTCTCTCTAAAATTTACGCGTACTTTTAGTATAATATCGTGTCGAATATACACGTGGAGACTTAACGTTTTGGATGCCGAGTGTAGTATTTTTTTTTTTTCGTAGTTGAAAATTCGCAAGAATCGCTGCAAAAAATCTAGCGTGAGAGTAAAATGAGTAATCTAAAGGGGGACATCGTTGTTTTTGAAAATACGGAAGTCTCGTTCGGAAGAAAAACGAGAAACTCGATAGAGCGAATGTTCGGTAAATATAAATAAATGGCAATCTTGCCTATTTGAAGATCAATTTGCATTTCGTCTGTCGGTCGTATATTCCGCGCAATTATTTTATTTTCGCGATACAACAAAGAGAAATTATCGAAGAATCGTTCTATTTTTTATTTTACAAAGAGAAGAGTATTTCGTAAAACGAAATGAACAAATAGATATACCCGAAATGGAGACAATCTGGAACTTGTCAATCAATGGTATTTTCAACTCTCGCTGCGTAATAATAAAAATAAGAATGTCAAACAAATTGAATAATAAATAGATTATTCTCTGAAACGAAGATAAATTGAAATCTATCGATCAATCGTATTCTTAATTTTTGTTACGCGAACCAATAGCGTTAGAGAAAACGAATAGCAAATAATGATATGAATAACAAATAAATCCTAGAAAATACTCTCTTATCAAATATCGAAGCAAAAGAACAGCCTGAAACATCTCATTCTCTTCTGCGCGACATTTCCATATTTTCGAAATACAACAGGAATAATTAATCGTCCCCATTTTTACTTTACATCAGTATATACGCCACATGGCGTGTCTAAATCTAGACTCGCGTCTATAAACTCGAAAGCGAATCGCACGACGATTTCAGCGTTGCGTATCGAGTATAATACCCAACTTGTACATATTATATATATATACATATATATATATATATGTCTTTGGTAACACCAACGCTAAATAGTCTTTCGAAAATGAAGTATATATATTTTTATATATATATTTTTTTTCTTTTTTTTCGGTTTCTCTGGTAACACCAACGCTAAATAATCTTTCGAAAATGAAGTATATACAAATAGTATGTATATATATATATATATACTTTATTTTCGAAAGATTATTTAGCGTCGGTGTTACCAAAGAAACCGAAAAAAAAGAAAAAAAAAAAGAAAGAGATCACCACGTTTACATGTCAATGATTTAACCGTCATTTAAACGCAACACGTATCAAGGTCCCTCGAGTTTTTCCCACAAAAACAAGTCATCCTTTCTATACCTTCAATCTCATTCTCCTTGTTTTTCCTCTTCTTCGTTTTTACAATATACCGGAAGGTTCAGAGTTGCTGTTAGGATATTTTTAGGAATCTTAAGGCCACGATACCAAGTTAATGAGCGATCGTTAAAACGAGTCGTCGCTATAAGGGATACACGCTATTATGGCGTCTAAGAGAAAGAAATCGCGTGCTTTTTCCGGTTCACGATCTTTCTCAGCACGCAGAAAGCGACACATCGACGAAGAATCGTCGGTGGTTTAAAAATCTTTCGTTCCTGCTGATCGAAAGCATCTGCCTTCCAATGGACGAATCATTCTTCTCAGGAAGCATTTGAAAAATCAACTACCAAAAAACGTTCCTCCAAATCTATTCGTTAATACTTTTCATCCATCAGTCGTGCTACGGAGGAAACGAGGTGTATCGCCGGTTTAAAAAAATAGCTCTTTCTCTCTCTCTCTCTCTCTCTCTCTCTCTCTCTCTCTTTCTTTCTTTCTTACTTTCGCTCTTTCTCTCGCTCTTGCACTCTTTATCTCACTTGTATCACTTTCATGATCGAATATTCAAAATGGATTCACACGATCACCGAGTATCAAAAGAGAACGCAACCTCGACTGAATCATTCTCGTCGAAAAATGGTAACATCGCTATATCGAAAATCACGCTACTACAACGTCAACTGTATTATATATCATTGTGTCAACGATTCTTTCGATTAAACCAACCGAGAAAATACTTGTTTGTCTCCTCTGAGATCGAAGAATTCTACCTAAGTAACGTATTAGGTCGCCTAATAAGTTCGTTCACATGTTTTTTTGATATTTAGATGTTCCTAACTTCGGTCCAGTCTCATCCTGTTTTAGATATCGATGGATAGTTAATTTTGGAATAGTCAAAACGTCGGACTCCTGGCCTGCCTTGTACTAGAATTTCATTCTCAGTTACGATTCTTAAATATGCAGGAATCGTTCTTTACAAGTGCTTTCTCTGGGTTGGCCTTGATCTTATCGAAGGTTGGTCATTGGTCATCTTGGTCGCTTATCGTTCTGTATTGATAAAATAACGTCGTAGAGACGACGAACTTATTGGACGATCTAATTTGGGGTGTCCCGAGAGATAGTCCCATACATTGATCAATGAATCATCAGTCGCATAATTTAATTTCTCTTTCGGTCGTGAATTTGTGTCAAGTAATCCTATTGTTCTCCAAATTATCAAACGTCTTGAAAATTCTCTCACCGTGGCTGATAGACCAAAGAGAGAGAAACGCAATTCCAATGATTCGATAAATTATTGCTAAAAAGTATCTACCTTGTTCCATTAAGAAATTATGCAAATACAAAAAGGTAAAGCTTCTCTTATTATACCTTGCACAGAGAACCAACCAATTTTTTATTTCCCTCGGATATTAAAAAGAAAAAAAGACAAACGAGAGACCAGTTTTTGGGACACCCCGTACAGCTCCAAAGCATTCGTTTCTGCGTGCGAATGAAAGCATCGGTAGTCAAAACGAGGGGTACTTTCCGTCATGTAATCTGGTCCTGTGGAAGAGAACGAGAGCTGTCAAAACAACTCGTCGTCTCCAGTGTGAGTTCTATTAAAGTGTCCATCCTCGAAGGGAGCGAGATCGGCGATCGTCAAAGGGGGAACAAATACTATTTTCGTTTTCGGTTGAAAGATTGATCGTATCTCCCTAGAATGGGGCGAAAGATATTAGAGGTACGTCCTCTGTTCAGACCGGAGCGCTAGGTCGTCGTAAGAGAGACGAGAACAACGAACGCCGAGGTGGCCGCCGCCATGGCCGACGAAGTCGACGCTCGTCGACCGCGAACGATGACGTCTGTTCCTCGACGATTCCCAAAGGTCAAGCTTTCTCTTCCTCCTCGTCTATCTCTTCCGACGATTCGGAGGAGGAGGTGATAAGGGCGGTGGAGAGACTGGGAACCTGGGCCGAGTATGCGAACGAGCTCATTCGGATACGTTGAGGATTCCAACACTCTGGCAGGGAATGGGATCCATCCTCCGTGCACTTGTCCGATTGCGACTTCTCTATGGAGCACAGCTCCATCATGGATACTCGTCTAGTGGGTCCCTTCTTGCTCTCTGTAACAGGGAAACTGTTTTGAGGGTTTTAAGTTTTTATGACGAAAAATTCTATGTTTATTACAATTTCACCTTTTACGTGTAAACTCGCACATACGGTGAATTCAGAATAGGATAATCGAACGTTTCATCAGGCGTTAATTTCTCCAAGGATTTTATTTATTAATTATTTATAACGGATTAACACGTTGACGCCGATATTTAGGGTTTTCTTTGTGAGGCAGCGCCGAATGCACGACGCTTCACGGGACAGACACGTGTCACGTCCACCGGTGGTACACGCCGGCCTCAACGTGTTAAACAGGAAACGATGGTTGTTTAACGTGAACTAAATACGATAATAACTACGCTATAACTAAGATAACTATATAGTTAATTTACAACTCTTGTTCCAACGCCCTCCTTCACACGGATCGCACTCTCTCGACAACGCAATTCACATTCTCCAACTTCTCGACTCGCACTGACCGTTAATTCCTCTTTCTCCCTTAGCATCCCTTTGTTTTTTCTCATAGCCCCATCACGCACGTGTTCCGCAATCGTTCGTGGCCAGGCTTTCTCGCGACATTGTTTATGGTTCACCCGGTATCTCTTAGGCTTTCGTCCACGATACTACGTTAGTTATTATCAGTTGGCTGCAATGCTGTCGCGACATAGCGATATAATTCGTAATATGTAACTTAAGTTGTATCAATATCACAGTCTACGAATACGATTACGATTCTCCAGGTATAAATTCGCGTATGAATAAGGAAGAGCGAGGAGGAAGAACGGAAGGGACGAAAAGAATAAGGGGAGGACCGAGAAACGGGTCAGACGAAAGAGAACGAGAAACGGATAGCAATTACGCCAACTATGTTATGTTACAGAAATAAAACACGCGTGTCTGCTAATTTAAATTACCGTGTGTTTTAAAGATAAAAAAGGTGTATTATCTTAATTTGTCCCTGAAGGTAAGCAGATATAGCATACTGCAAGAAATCTCGGCAATTTTTATCTTGCGTAAGTGGTTTTCGAATATAACTGGAAGAGAGTTGAATCGTAAATTCTGTGCGACGTTTATGTCACGTAATAAACTTGCATATTTAGTGGCAATGAAATCACGACTGATAATGTTACATTTCATGGTCCATAACGAGATGTAACTGTTTTATTCTTAATATCCCCCTTTTATATTTCCATCCTTACTCAATGTCGAGTATATTTAATACTTGGCTGAATTTACGACGTCTTTAACGTGGTTTATATACCTCGCTACACTTCATCTTTATTAATTATATCTTCTCGAGACACTCCAAATCTTTGTCGCTCATTTCATAAACAGAGCATTGAATTTTTTCTAAAATTGCATACATAGATTTTAAATGTTGCATCGTTTAAGCTTGAAAATTTTCTTTTAAAATCTAAAACTTTACATTATTGTACTGTATTATAATACACTATTATATATATAGTTCGATGGTTTTTACCGTCTTACCTTTCTCGTATTCACTGAAGGTTTTCGTGGGCGAATCCTCCGTTTGTTCCGTCCCCGTCAACGTGTACTCGTCACGCTCGTCCACAGTTTCCTGGCAATCGATACCATCCGGGGTGCACACACTCTCACCACGGAATAGACCAATTACTGACTGGACCTTTGGCTGCTCGATTCCACCTTTAATTAGAAGCAAGTGTTACTAACGAGGTTAATGAAGATTCAGCGAGTGTTTCGGTTCGACCACCTCTAATATCTCTCTCTCTCTCTCTCTCTCTCTTTCTCTCTTGGAATATCTGTGTTAAGAGAAAGTGCACAAAGTTGATCGTTTTTCCAAATTATGCACGTAATAAAGACCACAGGCGAGAAAGCTATGATAAGTCCATTTTGATTTTTCAAGTTTTATCTGCTTACACGCTTTGTTTCAAAATCTAATAAGAAGATGCAGCTTTAATAAAACGAAGAATGTTACTCGTATCGTAGTGCTCGTATTATCGTCTTTATTCTGTTTCTCTATTTTCGTTCATTGGACGAGGACACGAACATAATTTAAAGATCATTACATCGTATCTATTATACGAAACGAGGAAAATTGCATTTGTTTGAATAAAGTTTGAATATATGGCTGAGGATATTAGCCCATTTCTCATCGAATACACGTTAAGCGAATAAAAATCTATGGACCACCGCATTTAATGAATTACAGCCGTTATTAACCATTTGTGCTCGTTGCTGCAAGGGAACTTGATAACCGAACGTCAACACCATCCGGTTAAATAAAGATTAATAACGCTAGGACATTTAAAAATGGTTTGCATTCGATTGAAAAAAACAGTTGTCGTAAATTTTGAGAACCCAATGTTCCGACGTGCACTACTACCGTAGTCACAAGTATCCGCACCATTATTTCCTTCACGAGATACAATTTCACCTTTTATACGACAAAATCACCAAATTTTCAATATAACAAATAGGTGTCAAAAATTTGCATTTGCATTTTTGTTTTTATTCTCTGTACCAAACGTGTATTTAATCGCGAAGCTGAATGAAAAGAACGTTCTGTTATTCACAATTTTTTTAGCTACAGCGTGTGCAATTCGACAAATATATCTACAAACTTCATCGATTCTTAAATTTTCACATCGACACAGCAAGCCGATAGCAACGAACATCGATGTTTCAGCTGGCCAAAGTAACCGAAACACCCTGTACATCGTAGAAAAATGTGAAACACAGAGAAGTGCTCGTGGAAGAACTTGGCAACACAAAAGTGTTCTGAATCGATAGTTCGAGGCTGAGAATATGCACGAAAGATTCGATAAGATCGATCATGTGTGATGCACAATCAATCGTGTATTATGGTGGCAAGGTGCTTTGTGTATGTAAGTGTGTAGTGTACGTGTGAGTGTATTTAAAGAGTTCGAAAGGGGATTGGGTAACCCAAAGATCAAAAGAAAAAACGCATTCGCTTTGTAAATCGAGAGAAAAGAAAAGAACGACACAGAAATTTTGAGACGACTTGAAGATAACATTTACATGTTGTTCGGCCGGAAGTCCGAGGCTAGTATCCTCCGAGCTCGTTAAGCTGGCCCGCTCTCGCAAATACGGCTCTCCTGTAAAGCAGCGTTTTTTTTCAACATTTTACGTACCTTTTTGTCTATTAGCCGAATCGACAGTCAAAAATATTTTCCTTTCATGTATGAACCTACAATTAAATATTTTAGATATATAGATACAAATTTTAGAACATAATTGGATATTGGAAAAATTGTTGATTTGGTCCAAGATTATTATTATTTTTAACTAATATTGGCTATAATAGATTAATTAATATTTAGTTGGTGTATTAACGCTAGAACTACCACACCAGTCGAAATAACTGGTTTGACAACTTTATTTTAAAATTCCTACTTCATGTTATATTTCTTCTTCGCAATGATGTAAGCAATGACTTTTGCAGGTATAGCGATAATATAATAAACTTTAATTTTGTTTTATTCATTTAGAACGAAAGTAATTTTGTATCACGGCTACTTATACCAGTACCGAATACCAGTATCGGTACCAATATCGAATCAACCTTGGATGGAAAAATGGACGTAGTAGGGAATACCTGAAACAACGCGTAAAAGTTTCAAAATATATCTCGAGTAACTCGATGAAAATACATAGAGTAGATTCTTCTCTCTAACGCGAAAGGGGTTACCCGAGCCCCATAGAAAAGTAGCTGTATGTTAAGGTTTCTAGTAGGTGTCGGAGAGTATAATTTGGGTATTATTTCTAAAGACTGTCAAAAAAAGGATGATTCGATAATTCTTTCGCTACGAGTGACTCTATTTCATTCTCTAAATAGTTAATAATACATTTAATAATCCGATACGAGTAAATTTTGAAGCAATTTTTATTTCGTTCATTTTATGAATCACCTTTCTTTAACACTTTGTTGATTTAATGAAAAACAGAGTGCATGATGTAACAAAACTACGACCGAGTATTATCAGAAATTTGTATCTAATACGCGTGGCGAGACGACGTATTCGTGGTATCGAGTGGATTATTTAATCGATCGTACCTAAGAATGTGGCTGATGGGGAACTGTAAGCCAGGTACTCCTTGTTCGAACACCAAGCGGGGAATTCATTCTGTTTAATCGGGTGCCCGGAATCGTAATCGTCTTCTCGCTTCCATGGTAACATGGTCTCCGTGGCTGTTGGTGTCGTTACCCTGTAGGTTTCTACGATTCGAGAAATAATGGTATTATTACTAATAATTCGATATTACTGATACAAATCACGGGAAGAACTCGAAACTTTCAAACAACTCTGTCAGGTATGACGAAGATTTTAACGGAGAATTGATTATCCCCTTTTATTATCAAAGAATTTGGCAAAAATTTCAAAATCATTTAAGGAAGGATTTTCCTAATGCAATCGAAAGAAAGGAAATTCGAAAAAAAAAAGATTTTTACGCTTCGAAGATTGATATTCTACGAAATTAGAATTTCCCTTGATGCTAAAAGATTCGCGAATTCGTAAGAGATATTTCAAAATAGGAAGGAAATGCTTCGTAGGTTAAAGAAACTTTACGAGATTTGGCAGAAATTTTGGCAGCCGAACCGTCTTAATCTTTTTCGCTATCACAATTTTTCTTACGCTGTCGAAAGGAATTTCAAAGACGGTTGAATCGTGCAAAGTACTCGACACTTGCACAAGAAATGGGATTTCCATCGAAAGACGAACGATCTCCGGCGATATCATCAACAACGAGGAAGAACTCACCGTCGCGTCCTAATTTCATATCGGCATCGTCGGTATTTATGGTGTCCATTGAGGTAGTGGTGGTGGCGCCGTGGTGGTTGTCCACGTTCACGTTCAACGAGTCTACGGAAATCGAGCGACGGGAAAATTATAACTACGAATCGGGACAGGAATTAGCTGCTACAGCTTTTCTTCTCCTGTTTTATATTCAAAAGACACGTTTCGGCAAGAAGTCTCGTTGAATTATCTTCCGCGGAACTAATTTCTCAAAAGAATCGGCGCGAGGATGAGAGGATAATTCGAGAACTTTGTCGTTTTCTATCGACGACGCGACGTAGCCGAAAGCTTCGCTGAAATGAACGAAAAAGGTAGAAAACAAGAAGAAGAGAAAGGCTGTTCTTACCGGAAGTACGAGCTGTGAAAGTAATCGCCGAGTCCCAGTCCTCTTTGCTCGAAGGCTTTGAGGTGTCTCCGTTCTCCAATTCGTACAGGACGCCATTGATGTAATCTACGTTCAATGAAAATTCACGTATTCAAACGAGATCCTTTTTTTTTCCGCCGAAAAAAAGCGTCGATATCTCTTTCGCCGATTTTACCTTGTGTGAACAACTTCGTCGAGCCATTTTGCTGGAACTCCGGAAAACTCACGTGATTCTGCTTACCGTCCTACGGTTCGGTTGAGAGAAGGAACGACATTTTAATTGCAAATCGAATAGGATATATAATGGAAACTCGTATAAACTCGAAGAACACGCGTCAACGCGAGAACATTCTTACTTTGAGCAATTTTTTACTGCGCTTGTGACGATGCTTGTGCTCTCCCATCATCCGACGTATGTTCATGTGCATTTTGTAATTGACTTGGGTCGAGAGATCGCGATCGTTCACCGCGTGTCGGCTGTAGCTTAGACGCCGATGCTGCAACAGTTTTGTTCCATGCTGTAGAGAAACGTTTTTGCTCATTCGCCTTCGTTCTTTTCGTTTGTGCAGGATTTTTCTAACATATACATATATACGAATACATACATGCGACACAGTTCGACTAATCGTCGTGGCAAAAAAGCGCACGCAGATTCAATTGTTCGAGGCGGTTCGAAAGTCTCTCGGAGTATTTGTTATGCTTCTTTCGATCGCCACGCGTGCGAACAACTTAAACGAGTCTTACGTATTGCAAGTGAAACTAAGCGTTATAGATGGAACTTTAGCTGTCGATGTCGATTTTCATTTCATCGAGAAAGAGAGAGAGAGAGAGAGAGGGAGAGAGAGAGAGAGAGTACAAAGTATAAATTAACATATGAAATTTTAATAAGTTGATCTCAAATATTAATACTCTGTTTCACGAAAACTATGAATAAGTGCGAAATTTTTATTTCTGAATACGAGAAGAACAAAATTAAATTCAGACTATCTAAATTCTGACGTGGCTAACGTTGAAAAATAACGATAGGAATTTCCAATACAATTTATTCCATTCATTTTGTCTTATGCGCGCCTCTCTCGAAAAGCTTCGCAATGGACGAAGAAGACTAAGTCTTCTGGAATCCGAAACTTCCAAAGCTGCAATTTTCTCAAATTGCATCTTCTCGCCACTCGTACCACTTGTCTTCCAAGTTTCGCATAATACCATTAGATAATATGGCTAAAGGATAAAATCGACAGCTGAAATTCCAAGCAGCGATACGATTACCGTTCGAGAAAAAACCAGTCTCGTCGGCAAGGTTTTCAGGGACATGCATACACCATATGTATATATATGTCGGATCATCTTTGGAAAACGGGGCGTACGATGAGTTTTGCTGCCAGTTGTCCATAGTCGTCTTATACCAGATGATGCTCGTTTACGGGAATGTATTACAAAAGTTAACAAGTGATATCGATGATCGAGCGCTCGAGATGCCTATGACGATGAATTTAGGCTCGATAACGAATACACGGTCAACGGGATGACGATTGCGATTGGGAATTCGACGTACGCGTTCACTGGGCTGATCGAACTTATCGGATTGCACATCGGTCCAAGTGGAACTGCCCTTATACACTCTTCTCCGTATTCCTCGGGTCAATCCCTGATTTTAAGGAGAGTTCTTTAATTACTTTATACCTCTGTTAGGTACGCGTCCCTCCCGTGACCGTGGCTACGTTCACTGACCCGTTATGTCACTTCGAGGCCAAACCCACTGTCACAAATCTCGGACAATCATAATTGACTTGACTCATGAACAGCTATTTCTCAGTTTTATTGTTTAAGTACGATTATAATAAAAAGTCTGGACCAAAGTATCGGGGACCTTCTCAAATATTCCGAAAGAAAGGCTCCGGCGTCCTTTCATCTCCGACATATATATATATATATATATATATATACATACACATAAAAATCTGAATACTCAGTAAAAAGTGAGTTTCTTACCCTCTTGTATGGCTTGCAAAGTTCTTCGGCCAATAGGTGGTGGATCCTGGCGTCAGTCAAGTCCTTCTTGGAAGGGTTGTACTCCAGTTCTTGGAGATCAATATTCCAGCCCGCTTCAAGTTGGCTGCAACTCGGACTGGAAGGAGAAAGAATGAGACTACATTTTTATGACGGGCTGCCACTTGAAGATCGATACTGTGTTTCGAGGAGGGTCCACCGTTCAATCGAGATACAATGCAGACTTATCTTCGGTTATGCTCCTTGGCCTAGGGTGTATACGGGGTGAGTCATGGAGGGAGTCATCGACACCCTACGGCGTTTTCTAACGCTGCAGCATATAACAGGACATTGCACCGGATGGAAAGTTACTTCGTGTCGTGTCCTTTCTATCTCACCGATGTGACGGGACTTTTACAATAATAGAAATTGCTTCTTCCGTTTCTTTTTCGTTAACAGCGTCGTCGATCATAAATGTATGAAAGTGTATAAAGCTTCTACCAAAGGGATTAAAACGAAAGGTATAAGAAAATGTACGTAATGCGAGAAAGAAAAGAAACTTTCATCTATGTTTTACAAGATACCCAAAGGTAATGTACATTGTAAAGGTATGAAGCTTGTGCGACTAATTGGTCATAATTTAAACGAAACAGTCGACGCGTAAGCGATATTTTTATGATTATTCGACATGTACATCTCTATATTTGATACTTTTCCGTTGATACGATGAATAGGATTTTTACCGTAATAGAATTACTTGTTTAATTTGTTTCCAGGTTGATAAGTAAGAAAATCCTCGAATCAAATTTTCGCGTGTCTTAATTGATAAAAAAAAAGTTGAAGGTAAAAAGGATTATACGTGAAATAATTTTAACAAACGATTCGGTCAGAATATTTTAACTCCATTGTCAATTTTTTGTAACACCGAATTAACGGAAACAAAGCATTGGACTGGGAGGCGGATCGAGCTGAAAGAAATTTCGTTAGCAACGATTTCTTCCGTTTCATCGGGAAAACTTTCCTCGATAATTAATACATTTTTACCAGGGCGACAAAGGGACGGCGTACACATCTGTTACGATCAAAGAAGCATTCATCGTGCTCCTTATTGTGGAAGTAAACAGGTCAGGTACGAAGGAAGATAACTCAGCGTGCCAACGATTGGAAAGGATGGAACGAGAAGCGAAGAGTCGAGGGAAGAAAAGAATGTAGCCCTACCTTCCATTGAACTGTCCTGTGTTGCTATAGTTGCGGAATATCGCGGACATGCTTTCAGTTCCGCTGATATTGCCAATGGTGGACGCGTTCCTTCTAATGTAATCCAAAGCGTCTTTCATCGCCAGCTTCGAGTACGTTTCCAATATTTTTGGTTCCGCGCCACAGTGATCCCTCACTAGGTACGGACGAACGAATTTATTATCGAACCTCTTGAATCTGCGAAACGAAAGAATGAAAGAAGATAACGAAACGAGGAACGAATATTCAAAGACGAAATATCAGATTACGCGATCAAAGAACGAATAGATTTAAAAGATCGTTTTAAAAGGACCTCGTTAATATAGATATGTTGGAGTTTGATTATTATGATATTTCTCAAAATAGCGTCGTTTCTCTTCTGATTGGAATTTAAAATGGATATATATTACAATAAATAAATTAAATTAATAAAAAGATTAGGAAAATCGTCGATCGTGAAACCGTAGCAAATAATTTATGACGGTGAATGTACTCCGGTGATCAGGATCATCCGCATCCCGCATCACCATCACCATCTTCAACGACTCGTGAGTCATCCTACTAGGGGAGAGAAAAGTCAATAAACTTTGCTCGTGTTTTTCAACGTACGAGAAGAATCAGAGGCCGAAAGAACGCAAACGCCGGAGAAAATGTTATCTTCGATGTTAACAAACGTTAAACGCTAGTTTGTTGCATGATAAGTGTCACTTTTCAACAACATCCTATATTACGGTCATTTTACGATGAAAAAATATTCCACGATTATTTTCATTCGTAACTTGTATGTTTGCAAAAGGCCTATCATTTCATTCAACGACTTAACGATATTTTTTAAACAGTTTACAAAGATGTTCGACTTTACGAGCGTAGATTTGGTTAAATCATTTCAAAAGACAGAAAAAGAACGCTATATTTTACTCCGAAATTGAAATCAATTCAGGCGGTGATTACTTTGAATTACGGCAATAAAAAGCGTAATTTCGTGTTATTCTTTAGCCTGCGACGATATTCGTTATACAGCGTAATATATTCAGAAATTATGCATACTTGTCTCGAACATGGTAATTGCCGTGCTTGCCCAAAATGTCCTCGACCCCAGCCATCACGTGGTCCATTATCTGTAAAACGGAGATGCCATTTTCCTTTACTCCGCCGGATTTATCACGCGCTTGTTATTTCCCTTATCCAGCAAGATATTTCAACACCGGTTTACGAAAACATTCCCACATTTGTCGACATTTTCTACGAACGTATTACGCGTGTTATACGAAACAATCTGAAAGTTCATCAACGCTGTAACAACATCCAACTATCGTCGTTATATTGGCAAAATTTTAAACGATTCTCAAAATGTATACATTTAGTTACAACACAATTAGTACGACGCGTGCGTTTTCCAGAGATAAGAAGAATTATTGAACAAGTAATTATCTACGATATTTCTTAGTTTCCATATTCAATTAGAGTCGAAAAGAATGACCTTGGAAGAAAAAAAATCATTAATCACGATATTCGCCGTTCTGAACCGAAGAAACTTTTTCCTCGTGCATCTTGCTGTATCTACAAAAGTAACGAAGATATTATAGCGGACAAGATTTCTTTTTTATTTGGAAGAATTTTACAATCAATTCTCGTCGAGAACTATAAGTCAATTATTCTGGCGTGGTACTATGTCGTCTTTAATAAGTGTCTATCGTTTGTTTGATTCTAGTTCTAGCGGATCCGATCCATCGTGTCAAGTAATCGAGTAACTAATGGGTTTTGGTGGTTGTTAACTCTTATGTTGTATCTGTTACTGAATTTGGATATTTCTTCTTTAACCGCGGGTATCTTAAGGTCGCGATGTATCGTTTCGTTGGTGCGTCTATTAAGGATCCTGGAATTTTCGATTGGAATCGCTGAAGAATTTCTATGTTGGAATTACTCGCTGTTCCCCATAGTTGGATCTCGTAGGTTCAAACAGATTTTAATATGACTTTATATAGCATTATTTTACTGTGCGTGCTCAAGTTGGAGCGTCTGTCAATGAGGCAGTGAAATTTTGTAAATTTTGATTTAAGTTGTTATCTACGATGCGTCGTTTCCATATCATTCTTCTGTCTTGTGTCATGTCCAGATATCTGACTGAATCTTTGTTCGAAATAGGAGTGTTATTTATAGTCACCTGTGGACAGGATTGTTTTCGCATCGGTAGCGGACAAGATGAACGAAACATCCTGTATGATATCGGACTAGCTTCAAATTTTGCCAATAAGTACGATCATTACAGCGCCAATGAAGTTTGAAAATACTTCGCATTAACGCACATAGTATAGGCATAAAAATTTATTACGAATAGCATTCGCAAACGTAGGCAAACGTGAAACGAAGCGTAGGAAATCGCTCTTTTCGTCCAGCAGCGTTCGTTTACGAAAATATGGCTACCGGTGAAAATCAGTGCAATCTTCTCGTACACATCGGCCAACGAACGATTATTGATTTTCCCGTGTATCGTGGCTCGTTGCTCTTTTTTAATATTTGCACGACCGATAAGGGCGTATAACCACGCGTCCTCTATAATTTATACAACGCGCCGCTGTTCTCCGCTCTTCGTTCGCCACTCTTTTTCCCCGACGCAACCTACTCTCTCGCTGCTTTTTTATTAAGCGATCGATCGCAAAGCGTGGCACTTCGCTCGTTATGGCTGATCGCCGGTTTCGGACGTTTCTTTTTTTCCAGACAAATACAAATAGTAGAAGACAATGAACAACTTACCCGTTCGTGGATCCTCTCGTTCATGGTAGGTTTCTTCTTTTCTGCCCGTTTCACGTTCAGGATTTTTACGAGCGGCTTGATCGTGATTCCCTGGAAATAGAGTTTCCGACAGTGGATCTTTTTTTAATAGAACCATCGCAAATGAATGTGTTCGATGGACGAAGGGTGATATTAAATTGTCGGTTGGCAAATGCAGATTAGATCACATCGAGCTAGGATTCAGATCGATACTGTTTGTTAGCGAGACATCAAATCGAAGATTATGCGATTGGTATATTTTTACGTAGATTTATAAAATGATAATGAGAAATTTTGAAGGTAAAATCCCTTTTTCGCAAATATTCATTACGTTACTCTAACGTGACGGAGTTCAATAGTTAGAATAAAATATTTAGGTGGCTGGATACTTTTGTAACTGATTGTAAGTGTACACGAGTACTAGGTAGACGATCTTCACGTAGAAATAGAAAAAGGACGTCAGAAAGAAGATTTAAATTTAGGGGTATTGCAGAAGAATATTAGATTTAAATGTGGGGCTCTAAACGAGGAAATTTAAATGTAGAAAGAGAACAGGAATGTTAAATTGAAGATTCAAATGTAGAAATAGAAGAAGAACGATGATTTTTGCATTGCGCCCAATTGTACCTATTTTTGTGATATCTTTTGTGGTTGCAATTACAAATTTAAATTGCCAAATATCTTATCGCACAATTATACGTATTACTTTAGACACGTTTTCAAAAAATTTGAATACACCGTCAGATGTGATATTACACCGATGGCTGATTAACCCTTTGCACTGCTATGTCGAGTCTGACTCGACACGAGTTTTTATCTCAGGAGCTCCTTTGTCGAGTCCCACTCGACATTCTTTCAGTTTCGCCTTTTTTGTGAAACGTGCGAAAGAAAAGCAGGATTGCGTCCTGGAAATTATTTCAAGATATATAGTACACTTGAAAATTACAAAATACAACGATAGTGTGAATAAAACTGGTATTCAAGTGAATTTCTTTCTTCCTTTATTTATTTCAATTCTCTTATTTTTTATTTCAAGTAAATTTCAAATAAAACACTTAAAAGCGTTGGGTGCTGCCGCTAACGAAATTGAAATAAAATTCCGAGGACAAAGGGTTAAAGGGTCGTCGTTTAACTGGCAGGATAGGGTCGAGATAAACCTCGCAATATTTTTTAGTATTTCTAACGTATTATAGTTATCTGCTCACGATATGTAATCTATATTTAAAGGAAGCTAAAATTAGAAATTATGATTTATTATATATCAAGCTTTCATATTTACGAATCTATTCACACAATTAGCAAGGAAACGAATAGTTTCAAGTCTAACTCTAAATTAATCGTTCAATCCGTCTATTTAATATTTAGATTCCGACATTTGCATATTATCAATATTCATACATCGAGCATGGTAGTATTTATGCCTCCAGAGTCAAGAGTTGACGTTACTTTCCATTGATTTACAGTGGCGAACGAAAGAAAGTTTAACGTGTAAACGTCAGTGAATTACAAAATGGAACAATGTTTAACAAAAGTAATGAATAAATATAATATATTTAAGGCGTTCCATGTAAAAATAATCACCTAAATATTGTCATTATGTTACGATGATACAATCAAGATATCAAAGGGAAACACGCTGCAAAGATTATTATTACCCAAGGGTCATTTCTTTCAGAAGTTTTCAAAGTCCCTGAAGACTTTTCGCACATATTTGAGTGCATCTCTTTTTCTTGCAAATTGCACGTCACGTTAAAGTACATGCAGAGACGCAAAGTGACATGAACAAATATTCTTGAAATAACATATGATGTACCTTTTACAAACGCTAAGAAACTTTCTAATCGTAATCAATCACCATACTAACACTTTCTTGTAGTAAATTCACTATTTTTAACGAGTGAACTTTCTCTTATTCGCCATTGTTTATGGAATACTCTTCTATCGATCGTTCGATGCTGTCCTTAGAATCTTGGGAGTTACATCAAGTGCACGTGTATTCGATAAACTCGCAAATTCGATTTTCCCGGAAATAAAGCTTCGTACGGCAAAATTTTTCTCCAGATCTTTCACTTAATTCTATACGAGCAACCATCTTTGTATCACAATTTTTCATACACCTTGTATATACAATTTAGAAGACGCGGCACGCTTCTTGGACGTGTGCAGCGTGACTTTTTGTTAGCTGCGTTATAAATACGCAATCGACGATGACCTTTCTTTATGTCGATACTCATCGATTGCCTGGCTCTATTATAAATGTGTACTATTAAAGCATAGTGATTGCGCGTATTATATTCGAACGCGTTATAGGTCGGTACGAATTGACAGGTGGTTCTTTACTCCAGTGGATCGCAGGAAAGAAGGTTTAAAAATTTTAAAAGATGAAAGGTGCAGTAAGATTATTAGAGGGAAGATATTGAAGACTAACGTAACGCGTAATTCAGGGAAATTAATTTCATTCGATATTCCAGCGTTAATTTTGTACTTCTTGAAGCGATCGCCACATCTAAGAAAACTCTACACCTGGTCTTCGGTTTTCTCAAGCACCGAAGCCATCGACAGATGAAATGCGGATCTGGACCAGCTTACATTGTATTCCACACTTTGTACTTTAATATTCACAGTATATATATACTTACAATTTATCCACGCGTTTCTTTGTATCCACCTACATCAAATAACCTTAACAATTCTATACAAAGTTATTGGAAATGTTCATGTTCGTACGTAGAGTTTTCAAGATTAGGGGACGGCTATTTATTAAAAACTTCCGTGAATGAAGTAGATGACGTATTTAGATAAATGTTTCTATTTATCAGATATTGGGCATTAAATGGAATAATTGACGAGGAAAGGAATTGACCATATTCGTATATATGGAAAAGAGATGACAATTAATCGAGGTGCCCATATTTATCTTTGTATCCACCTACATCAAATAACCTTAACAATTCTATACAAAGTTATTGGAAATGTTCATGTTCGTACGTAGAGTTTTCAAGATTAGGGGACGGCTATTTATTAAAAACTTCCGTGAATGAAGTAGATGACGTATTTAGATAAATGTTTCTATTTATCAGATATTGGGCATTAAATGGAATAATTGACGAGGAAAGGAATTGACCATATTCGTATATATGGAAAAGAGATGACAATTAATCGAGGTGCCCATATTTATCTTTGTACCCACCTACATCAAATAACCTTAACAATTCTATACAAAGTTATTGGAAATGTTCATGTTCGTACGTAGAGTTTTCAAGATTAGGGGACGGCTATTTATTAAAAATTTCCGTGAATGAAGTAGATGACGTATTTAGATAAATGTTTCTATTTATCAGATATTGGGCATTAAATGGAATAATTGACGAGGAAAGGAATTGACCATATTCGTATATATGGAAAAGAGATGACAATTAATCGAGGTGCCCATATTTATCTTTGTACCCACCTACATCAAATAACCTTAACAATTCTACACAAAGTTATTGGAAATGTTCATGTTCGTACGTAGAGTTTTCAAGATTAGGGGACGGCTATTTATTAAAAACTTCCGTGAATGAAGTAGATGACGTATTTAGATAAATGTTTCTATTTATCAGATATTGGGCATTAAATGGAATAATTGACGAGGAAAGGAATTGACCATATTCGTATATATGGAAAAGAGATGACAATTAATCGATGTGCCCATATTTATCTGCCATAAATACTACTTCTTTATTAAATACATTATTTATTCTAATTTTTACGTAGATTCCTTTAATGGAAAGAAACACAGTGCATATTAGAAGATAGAAAAAAAAATTTGGAAACTATTTGTATTTGATCGAATTAATTTAAACGAAGAGATAACTCGATACGAATAATTGTAATATAGAGATCGTATCTTTGCGCGTGTCTTGGGACAAAAATATCACGAGACTGGAAAAGTCCAGTGCAATTTATTAACATTTCCTACATAGTTATTCGTTTTCATTTCGTCGAATCTCTTCGCTGATGAATTAAATCGAGTTTAAAAGAAGCGTGGCCAAATAGAATAGCAATGTAATTAAACTGCAACGGTTAAAGCGCCTCGAGCAAAAAACGACTGGATGGAAAAACATGCTCCTTTCATCCTGAAGGCGCGTCCTGTTTGCGACCTCCGCGGAACTACCGCTCTGGGCCTCCATTGAGTCTAGAAACACCATCGACTTTGTCGTGCAGTCGATCGGAAATTCGATATCGACGGTACGCTCCGCGATATCCGGTACGATCCTTTTGCATAGCGTGATAACTTACAAGAGAAATGTCGGAGACATTGTAAAATTTCTAAGGCAACGCTGGAGAAGACATCGTCAAATTTCTTGCACATAAAATGGCGGACAAAAGAACGTCTCGCTTACAGTAGGCGTAGAAATTATTCGTCTAATGATCAGTTACGTCTAAAATTTTGTCATTAGGTTTATGATGCGATATTTCTGGAAAACGTATGTTACACTATATGGCAAGATAAATAAAAAGATACAGAATGTAATTGTTTCTTTTAAAGCTTCGTTCTCGAGAAGATCGAAGATTTGTCAGGTATACAGACAGAGGAAAGTTTATAAGATAAGAGGTATAGGAAGACACCATGATTTGAATTTTGACAAATTTCCAAGATTCGAGCAATCACCTGCCTTTGGCTTGTACCGTGATTTTCGATGCGCCCTATGTATATATGCAGCATAAAAGAAAAAAAAGGAATTTCCTCCATGTGGTATATTCACGCATATATCGATATTACGATCGGAAATATTATCACGACCTCAAGATACCCACGGTCAAAGAAGAAATATTCAAATTCAACGATAGACACAGCACAAGAGTTAACAACCATCAAAACCCTCTAATTACTCGACTACTCGACACGTCGGAACAGATCCGCAGGCTAAAAAGACATTACACCTTAGACCTAAGCACTAGATTCAAGTAGAATCAAACATACTATAAACACTTATCAATCGTGTCATAGTACCACGCCAGAATAATTTACTTATAATTCTCAACGAGAATCGATTGTAAAATTCTTCCAAATAAAAAGAAATTTTTTGTTCTTCGTTCGACTCGAGATATTCTTTTGCGTTTGCACGCTTCTTCTTGTCGGTCGAGATTTGATTTTTATATTATTCTATAGGATCTTTACTACAATTAGCTTATTTACAATAAATGGATTGAACAGATGTTGGTTAAACAGGAGACAATGGGTGTTTGACGCGAACTAATCACAGTGGGATATCTTTTTGCGTTTGCACGCTTCTTCTTGTTGGTCGAGATTTGATTTTTGTATTATTCTATAGAATCTTTACTACAATTAGTTTATTTACAATAAATGGATTGAACAGATGTTGGTTAAACAGGAGACAATGGGTGTTTGACGCGAACTAATCACAGTGGGATATCTTTTTGCGTTTGCACGCTTCTTCTTGTTGGTCGAGATTTGATTTTTGTATTATTCTATAGGATCTTTACTACAATTAGTTTATTTACAATAAATGGATTGAACAGATGTTGGTTAAACAGGAAACGATGGGTGTTTGAGGTAAACTAATCACAGTGGGATATTCTTTTGCGTTTGCACGCTTCTTCTTGTTGGTCGAGATTTGATTTTTGTATTATTCTATAGGATCTTTACTACAATTAGTTTATTTACAATAAATGGATTGAACAGATGTTGGTTAAACAGGAGACAATGGGTGTTTGAAGTAAACTAATCACAGTGGGATATTCTTTTGCGTTTGCACGCTTCTTCTTGTTGGTCGAGATTTGATTTTTATATTATTCTATAGGATCTTTACTACAATTAGCTTATTTACAATAAATGGATTGAACAGATGTTGGTTAAACAGGAAACGATGGGTGTTTGAGGTAAACTAATCACAGTGGGATATTCTTTTGCGTTTGCACGCTTCTTCTTGTCGGTGGAGATTTGATTTTTATATTATTCTATAGGATCTTTACTACAATTAGTTTATTTACAATAAAT
Organism: Bombus dahlbomii; assembly: GCA_037178635.1. Taxonomy (NCBI): domain Eukaryota; kingdom Metazoa; phylum Arthropoda; class Insecta; order Hymenoptera; family Apidae; genus Bombus; species Bombus dahlbomii. Next base: position 1,570,586 of record CM074104.1, on the reverse strand, counting down.
GGATTGAACAGATGTTGGTTAAACAGGAGACAATGGGTGTTTGAGGTAAACTAATCACAGTGGGATATTCTTTTGCGTTTGCACGCTTCTTCTTGTTGGTCGAGATTTGATTTTTGTATTATTCTATAGGATCTTTACTACAATTAGTTTACTTACAATAAATGGATTGAACAGATGTACCACGCCAGATAAATTTATTTAAAATTCTCTAATGAGAATTGATTGTAAAATAAACGCAAAAAAGAAAAAAAAAATCGTCGCCTGTCTACCGTTTATGGTGTGTCTTCGTCCCAGTCTTTTGTCTATACGCTGTCGATGGCTTCGGTGCTTGAGAAAACTAAAAAGACCAGATGTAGAGTTTTTTTAGAAGCGGTGACCACTTAAACAGTACTAATATTAAAAATTAGTACGATTAATGCTCAAAGACGAAGAAATTGTATTTCCTCTTACGTAACTTCATTTCCTGAACATTTTTGTTTTATCTAAACCGCTTTTTAATTTTACAAACGAGAAGAGACCTTAAAAGCTGTCATCTTAAATACTTAGAGGTAAAAGCTATTTAAGTTTCTTCTTTCTTGGAACCTTTTAACCTGCGTGTTCCAATAATTATTAATGCCGGAACCTTTCAGAGTTTCGAAAAATCATTCATTTCCGAGAAACTTTGGTCCACCTATCGATGTACCCGGTATATTAGAATCAGAGGGAATGGAGAAAATTTGTAAGAATGGCTTCGGCCCAGCCGAGCCAATGAATGGTTCTCGAGTCTGAATCAACATTTCTCAAAGTTTACTTCTCACGAACAACAGGCTCTCGGGGTGAAATGTTGATTTAGAGGTAGGGGATGTTCCTACTATCGCGTCGTTCTCTCCTGAATCGAGCAACCTTTCTTTATTGTTATCTCTTCGTATGGCATAGGTAGGATGGGTTATTTGTGTCATCCGAGCTACAACATCTTAAAAATCAATCTTGAACTTTGCACAGAATAACAAAGCTCGCGATATTATGAAATACTACTAGCTTTTAATATATTAACGAAAGAACGACAAAATTTGTGTCAGTGAGGAGTCTATTGTATAAGAATTAATAAAATAATGGAGTAACATACACAGGCTACTGGATTATGAAAATTACAACGGAGAATATTAAAATTAGTTAAGCAGATTTCTCTTCTTCTGACAAGTAGAAATTATGTCTCGTAGAAAATTATGGCTGTCGAGCTGCCAACGTACGAGATATATTTCACTGTTTATTACGTCATTAACGATTAAGTCTGTTTTCAAATATAAATCGCTTATAAATTTCATCGTAGCTGAAATTTTACGAGGCAAACTATTTTTTAGTCGAATTTAACGCGACTCAAATATCCAGCCGAGTCAAATAACTCAACGGAATAACTTCATATTTAAACGTAACATAACGAAAACACATTGGAGCGTACCGTGCGTTAGATTACGGTGAAGTTTAATTTAAAGTTTTACGGAAATGGAACGAGACCACGCGGGAAAGTAACGTTGAACCTCATTGGTTTAAACAACTGTTGTCTACGAAACAATTCTGGGATGTATTGGGACAATCGAGACGAAAGACGCAAAAAGGAGAGGCAGCATGAAGTTATAATGGCAAACGTAAAAGCAAGCATAACCGAGGCCATAGTACTCGATGGAAACTGCACGTAACAATGCTCGCAACGGAGATGAAAAGAACGTAATGCACAAATCTCAACTATTTGCTTAAATGTCTTCTTTTAAGGCAAATATCCATGAAAAGTTCGCCGAGTTATTCCACCACTCGAAACACAAGAAAACGTTCTGACTCGAAGACTCGCTTGCTTCCATCCTTTCTATTTAATTTCGCGACTCTAATAATATCTTAGAATGACGTTAACAGCGTCATTTCGTTCATGACGTTTAATATACTTAATTATAAAGACTACCTCCGAGTTAAGAGATTTATGATATTTAATATTACAAAGGGGTTGGGAGATTTTGATATTGTAATCGTTAATGGTTAGAGGGAAACCTGAAGAGTATGGAAATATTAGTATTATCGATAATACTTGGTCGTATTACTAGTTATTATTAATAACGTTAATATCTGTAATAATAAAAGCAAATACGATAACGATTGCGATTTATCTTCTTCGCGAATGTTGGATTTATTGTTCCTTCTATTAGAGAAATTTTGTTCGTGATCTGACACGAACAAATATTAAATATATAATTCGAGATATTTCTATGTTATTTGTATCGAATGGTAACGTTGTTTCGAGCTATAGACGTGAGACGAATTTTTTTTACTAAATACACGTTTTAATTAAAAACTGATAGCTGGCATAATAAAAGAGACATTTAAACTAATCCCTTTATCGAGAATTACAAAAAAAGTATCGATATAAATTTGTATAATTTCACTGATTTATTTTTACTAAAAAAAAATGATTAATCGATCTTCTCGATTCTGCTAATAACATTCCTTCTACGAATTACCATATTAAGTTACTCTATGTTTTATTCTAAAGTAGTTTATAATTTGTAAAAATTAATTATTTCCTTTTATTTTTCTAACAGGCCAGATCAACGATAGTTTCTAATATTATGGCAGTCGAGATACGAATTGTTTCCCGAGACGTAAACCGTAATGTTTGATTTTCCTCGGTCTATTCGTTATCGTACTGCGAGGTTACTTGATTGATCGTGTTATCGTTGTCTTACCTGTATGAACACCGTGAAGTAGATGACTGCTATTGTAGTGGTGACGAACATTGGCTGCAAGGACACGTGCTTTGGGTCGATCAGCAGGACCAGAGCAAACGCTACAGCACCTCGTAAGCCACCGTAAGACATCACGAACTTCTCCACCTTGTTCAGCTTGTGCAGTCGAAATTGATTAGCCAAGGCTGTCAGTAAGATCACGCCTGAAATTCGATTTCGGTCTGACTCAATGCGTTTGCCCATTTCGTCGTTGATAATCCTCCACGGATCCGACTCAAAAGCTAATCACGTGCCTATTTATACGTTGTGAGTTCTATGTCCGTTTCCAATAATTCTGAACTTGTACCTTTGACGTAACACTGAAAAACTGTGTTTGATCGTAGGAAAAAGAAAATTTCTATTTACGATAATTATCTTTGGCGTGTAAAGAATTTTGTGTTCATACTGTTGTACACGTTAATGAAAAAATTTCCATCTGAAAAATTTCTCTTCGCGTCTCGCGCATCAAGAAGAAACGAAGTTAATTGCGATTTTTTTGACAATCAAAAAAATTTCGATTCAAAGAAATCATTAATTTCCAATTTGTATGTAACGTCGCAACTACGAGCAACTGCAAGCCCTTTTTGTAAATGGAAAATATATTCACGATAAATAGAAGTTTCCATTTTCTACCCGACAACGAAGGCCTGTGATTAATCGTAATGGAAAAAAAGAATAGAAAATTTCTATTTACAACAATTAGTAGTCGACACTTTTTTAGTCCACGTATACATCGTGATCGAATATATTTTTTATTCGAAATAGATGTTAGTTTCCATTTCTTATGTGACAAGCAAAAACCTGTATTTAATTGGAAGATTTTTGAAAGAACGAGCAGTAGCTTTCATATTTTATCTGGGAATAAAAAGCTGCGGTTAATCGCATCTTTTATTTCGCAAAATAAAAAAGAAAGAGTCAAGAGGGAAAAAAAGCAAATACCGAGCTGTAGATGGTGGAAAGCAGAATATTCCCAAGGTATATCTATAGAGACAGCGATGAATTTTTTAAGTGTCGCCGCTGGCTGACGATTTGGCGATAAACCGCCGATGGAACAGGAAGCCGTAAGTCCGTGACAGTAATCCGTGATGTAAACTGCCGGTTGTGGAAGGAGCTAGACGAATCTTGTTAAGTGTCTTTCGATATATTTCGCGTCTTAAGAGAATGGGGATAGATCGGAAAAATTCGTGCTTCTTCAAGATTATTCTCTCCGTTTGTCTAATGGCCAATATCAATTTTCGGGATTAGCTATTTGAATAATCGAGATCGCGGGCAAGGGAAATAAACTACTTAGGGGTTGTAACATACAATTCCATGTTTCCTAATTTTTTAACTTTTTTTTATCTTGCAGTTACTCTTTTCGCTTCATTTTTTAATCTATTAATCTTCTGCGAGATATTGGTATATTTAACGCTCTTGAATTTTTTGAATTTTCTGTCTGATCTAATAATCAAAAATGACGTGGATTATTTTTCTCAAGCTTTTTGAACTATTTCTTAACATTATTCGTCTCGTATATCCTCTTCAGGCATCTAATTTCCTTTACGATAAGTACGAGAATAAAATTCTTTCCAAAAAGTAATTTTTGACACCATTTTATAAACCTAATAAAATAATACGATAACAAGAGATGTCGTAGTACGATCCTGAACTTTGTGATCTCTTAAGAGGTTAATATACCAGATGAGCGATCATCCACCTAAAACAGGGCTCCATCCGAAGCACATATTCCATCCTAATCTTCGCTCCTTCTGCCAAATTACACCAAAAAGCAAGAAACAATGCTTTCCACCGTACACGCCAAATTTTCCGGATCGATATTTCGCAAAAGGACAAACAGCAAAAGACGAGAAACGCCTTATTCTTGGCACGATCGCGTAATCATTCTCTAAGTAAGTGACACTCGATAAGCCATGATCGGTTTAGCTTAAGACTCCTTTATCTCTTGATAGCATTAACAACTCACTCACTCTCTCTCTCTCTCTCTTTCTCTTTTTTTCTGTCTGTGTCAAATTCGAATTGTACAGCTCGATAGCTGAAGTCGCGTGACAAGATTACCGTCGCGAGAGTTAGTTACATACACGACAGGAAGATTTCTAACGAGAGCTAAAAAAACATTCGATCAGACAATTAATTTTTTACCACGAATAACTTGACGAATATTTTATCGAAAAATCTTTCGTCTTTCTCGGCAATGAATTGCTTCAACCAACTTTCACGGGCTTTTAAAGTATTAGAACGCGTTGATTGCCACGAGAATTCGATATATTTTGCTCTGTGAGCCGCAAAAACATCGAAATATATTATTTTCCGAAAGGTTTCTTTGTTTCATATTGGTTTATTAAATTATGCACGAACATAATAAAACCTAATTCAGTAAAATAATATAAAACAGAAATTGTTGTTCATCACCTTATGAATCGGACAACTTAATACATCGTGCGCTTAATTGTTGCAAAATATGATATGTCGTATTTGCGTAACCTCTCATTAACAATATTATCCGTAAGTCATTCGCGTCGTAGAAGATACTTTAGTCCGTGAAATTTATCTTATATCAATCGTTTTAAAAAGTTGAGTAAAAGGTCACCGACGACCACGGTCGCAGTCAACTTTCTTGCCTATGTCTTCCGAGTAAGTTTCGTAAAGACCGCCATAAATAATAACAAGGTTCTATCAGTATATTTGGCGAACAGAGGCAGATAGAAGTGAAAAATATAGGTTCGTAAGCGTATCTACAACTTACGTTCCGCCCTTGTGTGGTCATCGTATAGGATACAGCATTGACCTTGACATTACTCACCAACGATTCGATAAATCGAGCAGAATACGATGGTCATGACGACGAACCACGTGTTCCAATCGTGACGATTGTTCACCGTAGCGACTCCGAGGAACATAAATATGATGGTTTCCGAGCTGCTTGACAACATCTTCATCGTGTATTTGACGGTTGTGTGCGATTTGTGCGAGATATTCGCCTCCACGTAATTCTTCATCGTGATGCCGCAGAAGGTGATCCTGCGACAAAGGGAGGTCACGGTTAATCGACGAGGGTGGACGACACGTAGAGGGGTGGCTCGAGAGATGTTAGGATACCCGTGTATCGATCGCCATTCGGCCAGTTTCCCAAACGTCGTCGAAATTAATTCGAACGTATACGATCCGAGGGGTTTACGAAATCGACGGGCCACGGGCCAATGACGTCGATTCGATTTACGATAGGGACGTGACCGTTTCACAACCCCTGCAAATTCGTGCCTACGTCTGTCTACGTACGTTTAGATGGCTCGCAGACTGGATCCGCGACTCGTTCGTTAAATTAGTCTAAGGGAATTTGGGAGCTTGATTTTCCAATTTGCAAGTTTAAAGTGTTCCGTTACATTTGTACATCTTACGTTTCTGATCTATTGGCGCGCGGATACAGAATTAACACCATAGAGAAGTTTAGTTTGCCCCATTTCTTCCTTTCTTTAGAGTACAGAATACGTTGTTTCGTATTGAGTTCGATCGAAATACACGAAGATCGATGGATTATTGGTTACAAAAATACAAAGATATAATCCAATCATGAATAATAACAGGTTCTTCGGGTAACTTATCGAATATAAATTATTTGGAATGAAACGTCGAAAGTAATTTAGAAGGCGAAACTTTCGTTCTTCTCGCGGTATGATAAATATACGTACAATCGTATCGACGTTGATTACATCCGATCAATTCTCGATTGATCTAAGATGGTCTGAAGGACTAGTAGCGCTATTAAAATTCTAGTCAAGAATTTTTCATCAAATTTTCCTCAAAGCAAAATTGAAACAAAGAAGAAAAGAATACAAAGTCGTGAAAGCAGTTAAAGTTCTCTTTTCTTTATCGAACGATTCTCATCGATTTCGCTTCGCTGTCCAAATATTCGCACATCTTAAACGTCTTTAAATAAACAGATCGTCAGTTTGTACTAATCATGTCGCGACCATCGGTCGTATAATCAAAAGTCATCTGTTTGTCAATCAAACACAAAAGGAGGCTCTGTTCAATCGTACGAACAAAACTCACGGTAAGCGGAACAAGAACCGAGAGATTACGGGTCAAGCATATTTGAATAGTTATCACACAGGAAGCATTCTTTATATCGCGATCGATCATCGATTTCGCTGGAGAAACGTGTAAATAATGGATTTAACTAGAATCGCGTCGTTGTCGTAAAGTTTTCCACAACTTACGACGACCGTTTCTTAGCCTTTTGTTTTTTTTAAGATAAAGACTAGCTTTGAGCGAATTATCGAACAAATCGACGATCGCGAGAACGTGCCATGCTTTCGTTCGATCCTTTTTCTTTCTTTCGTGACACGTTTCGCACCTTCCATAATAAATCGCTGGGAAAAATGTGCTATTTACAATTCGTCGTTTAACGAGCAGGTTCCGCGAGGTTGCTTGAAAGCGCGTCGAAATCGTTGCGTTTGTATGTGACGCAAAATGTGCACGCTTCGCTCGATATACAGGGTGTTTTGTAATTGACAACACGTAAAATCATGTATAGCGTGATCCTACGTGAAAAATAAGCCGAGACTATACAAGAACATTTCCTCGTGCGGGGCATAGCTTTTGAGAAAATTGCGTTTGGAAATTTTGTCGGATACGCATACGCGAACTTGGTCGGCTTTCAGCCAAGGAAAGAAGAAGGATAATCGACAGGAGATTACTTTATTCTACGCGTGTAAGATGAAACAAGCAAAACGTATGAAACATAAAATTCGTTCGTTTAAATTGCTGTTTTCGAGAAAACAGAGTTTGATCGTATTAGGCCCTATACACGCGTACTAGACACCTTGACACCGAGACACCGAGACACCTTGTAGAGGTAACGATTCGCGTGAGAACTGGAAGGTCCTTTTTGGAATTTACCGCAGGTCGAGAGCGTGTCGAGGAATGAGCTATGCTCGTGCTACGAATTTCTAGGTCGCGGTGGCCACGTGCGGCCTATTTCGTTTTATCGATGTAAACAAGGGAAACACAATGGAGAAATTTACATATGTTCTTCTGTTTTCATGGTAAACTGACCTTTCAGAAAATTTTATGCTCATTTATTACGAGTCTGCTAATAATTTCATTCGCATAAAAAGTACAGCAACCTAGACAATAATAATCATCCATAGTTTTCTTAATAGAGAAACATAAACGTTCAAGTGTACACAGAGACAACTAAGAAGCATCTTCGGTAGATGTTAAAAACAAACGACAATTCGTTTTCAATTTTGCCGAATCTTCGATCGATATGATCGAACGATGACGATAAAGTAAGACGTACAAGCAATTTACGCGTTGCCTTTGAATATTCTCTCCGTTCGTATTCGGACAACTGGCTAAAGAACTTGCAGAAGTAGATCTATTAACTTACGCCAGAATGCTGGACATGTGAAAAATCTCAGCGTTTAGGTAGGCCAAGTAAGCCATGACGAATATGAAGATGGGCTCGATCACGCGAACCTGATGAGTGAACCTCGTAACGAATCCAGTTGCGATACCCCATATCACTCCTATTATCGTGCCGCCGATCGCCACCACGAAGAACGAAGCAAATCCTGACAGGATGTCCGTGTAGAGTATTTCCGTTGGTCCTATCTCGTTGTATGCCTCGAACATGTGGTACAGCACCTGCGTGTCATTAAACAACTACAATTTATTCAGCTATTCGTTCGATTAAGTGACTGCACGTGATGCCATCGAGTAGATAAGAATTCTTCGGGTATATGAAGCGGTGTCTATGAAACGGAGGACACGTGAGATCGAGTAATATTTAAATGATGCAAGCATTGTTCCAAGATAAGGTTATAAGTCTGATTGAGCTAAGATTAGGTTCGAACTTTTATTTATCAACTTTCTGCGAAGAAATGTGGTTACATTATGTTTTTCGACTATCTGTTGGGAGATTTTATTAGCGTTTAATGATGCGTGCAATCCTATTAGCGCCCATTTGTGATTTTGTATTTTAACTAAAGCTATCGATACATAAGACGAAGTTATTTCTACCAAAATCAGTGAAAATGACTGGTTTTTCAAAAATACGTAATAGAATATTTTTATATTTATTGATTCATTACTTTCTCACAGGAGGAATTCCATGTTGTGTAGTAGATTTTTGGTATTATTCATCCATCTGGCATCCCTAAACGAGGCTTGACGAATTTATAAAATTGTACAGCCAGTCATTTTAATTGTCGTGGTATTTCTAGCGTTAGCATCTAGCGATCCAGCGATCGATCCGGAATTTTCCTGATATCCGATATCATCGTATCGAATGATACGCAGTACAAATTTTGAAAACGTGTGGCAAATTGTACAAAACGAAGAAACTGGTTAATTGAGGTTCGATAAACAGATTGCAGGATCCTTTTACACCTTGACAAGTGCCAGTCGTTTTGACACAAAATTATTTTCACCTTCAATAGATAGAAAACAAAATAAAATTCATTATATTATTCTTTCAGTTATCGTTGCGAAAGTTATTACATCAGTGTGGACAAAAATACAACGTGAAGTAGGAATTGTAAAATAAAATTATAAAACTAGTCGATTCGACTGGTGTGGTATTTCTAGCGTTAGCACCTAGCGATCTAGCGATCGATCCGGAATTTTCCTGATATCCGATATCATCGTATCGAATGATACGCAGTACAAATTTTGAAAACGTGTGGCAAGTTGTACAAAACGAAGAAACTGGTTAATTGAGGTTCGATAAACAGATTGCAGGATCCTTTTACACCTTGACAAGTGCCAGTCGTTTTGACACAAAATTATTTTCACCTTCAATAGATAGAAAACAAAATAAAATTCATTATATTATTCTTTCAGTTATCGTTGCGAAAGTTATTACATCAGTGTGGACAAAAATACAACGTAAAGTAGGAATTTTAAAATAAAATTATAAAACTTGTCGATTCGACTGGTGTGGTATTTCTAGCGTTAGCACCTAGCGATCTAGCGATCGATCCGGAATTTTCCTGATATCCGATATCATCGTATCGAATGATACGCAGTACAAATTTTGAAAACGTGTGGCAAATTGTACAAAACGAAGAAACTGGTTAATTGAGGTTCGATAAACAGATTGCAGGATCCTTTTACACCTTGACAAGTGCCAGTCGTTTTGACACAAAATTATTTTCACTTTGAATACATAGGAAACAAAATAAAATTCATTATATTATTCTTTCAGTTATCGTTGCGAAAGTTATTACATCAGTGTGGACAAAAATACAACGTAAAGTAGGAATTTTAAAATAAAATTATAAAACTTGTCGATTCGACTGGTGTGGTATTTCTAGCGTTAGCACCTAGCGATCTAGCGATCGATCCGGAATTTTCCTGATATCCGATATCATCGTATCGAATGATACGCAGTACAAATTTTGAAAACGTGTGGCAAGTTGTACAAAACGAAGAAACTGGTTAATTGAGGTTCGATAAACAGATTGCAGGATCCTTTTACACCTTGACAAGTGCCAGTCGTTTTGACACAAAATTATTTTCACCTTCAATAGATAGAAAACAAAATAAAATTCATTATATTATTCTTTCAGTTATCGTTGCGAAAGTTATTACATCAGTGTGGACAAAAATACAACGTAAAGTAGGAATTTTAAAATAAAATTATAAAACTAGTCGATTCGACTGGTGTGGTATTTCTAGCGTTAGCACCTAGCGATCTAGCGATCGATCCGGAATTTTCCTGATATCCGATATCATCGTATCGAATGATACGCAGTACAAATTTTGAAAACGTGTGGCAAGTTGTACAAAACGAAGAAACTGGTTAATTGAGGTTCGATAAACAGATTGCAGGATCCTTTTACACCTTGACAAGTGCCAGTCGTTTTGACACAAAATTATTTTCACCTTCAATAGATAGAAAACAAAATAAAATTCATTATATTATTCTTTCAGTTATCGTTGCGAAAGTTATTACATCAGTGTGGACAAAAATACAACGTAAAGTAGGAATTTTAAAATAAAATTATAAAACTAGTCGATTCGACTGGTGTGGTATTTCTAGCGTTAGCACCTAGCGATCTAGCGATCGATCCGGAATTTTCCTGATATCCGATATCATCGTATCGAATGATACGCAGTACAAATTTTGAAAACGTGTGGCAAGTTGTACAAAACGAAGAAACTGGTTAATTGAGGTTCGATAAACAGATTGCAGGATCCTTTTACACCTTGACAAGTGCCAGTCGTTTTGACACAAAATTATTTTCACTTTGAATACATAGGAAACAAAATAAAATTCATTATATTATTCTTTCAGTTATCGTTGCGAAAGTTATTACATCAGTGTGGACAAAAATACAACGTAAAGTAGGAATTTTAAAATAAAATTGTAAAACTAGTCGATTCGACTGGTGTGGTAGTTTTAGTGTTAAGGTGGAAAGGCGAATGAAGGTATAGTACGAGTTATAGTAAGTTTTCATTTGATCGATTCATGTGGTAATAGGATGTTAATTTGATCAACGAACGATCGATTAACGAAAGTTTATAAGCCAGTATATCTATAGTCTGGGATTAAACGATATATATGTAATATGTCGTGTACGAGTATCTTAACCCTTGCACTCCCATGTCGAGTGTGACTCGACATGAAGTTCTTATCTCGGGTGCTCCTTTGTCGAGTCCCACTCGACATTCTTTCAGTCCCACCTTTTTTGTGAAACGTGCGAAAGAAAAGCAGGATTGCGTCCTAGAAATTGTTTCAAGTTATATTATACACTTGAAAATTACAAAATACAACGATTGTGTGAATAAAATTGGTATTTAAGTGAATTTCTTTCTTCCTTTATTTATTTAAATTCTTTTATTTTCTAGTTAAAGTAAATTTCAAATAAAAAATAAAAAAATTTAAAAGCGTTGGGAGCTGCTGCTAACGAAATTGAAATAAAATTCCGAGTGCAAAGGGTTAAGGTGTGTTTTACTTGTAATATTTCATACGTTTATTCTTATCCTTCTAAACTTTGTATGTTTATACCCGTTGCTTGATATCAGATGTTTATGCAATTTCATATTATAACCAGAAAGTAATGTTTATATAACATTAGTCATGAATATAACTAGAAAAATTCATCTTAAACAGCAATTCGTTTCTTCTGTTAGATATCACTGCCTTGAATATTTTATATATTTTTACATGTTACTGTGTACAATTTCTCACCCCTAAGTTTCTCAAAATTCCGAGTGCAAAGGGTTAAAGTGTGTTTTACTTGTAATATTTCATACGTTTATTCTTATCCTTGTAAACTTTGTATGTTTATACCCGTTGCTTGATATCGGATGTTTATGCAGTTTCATATTATAACTAGAAAGTAATGTTTATATAACATTAGTCATGAATATAACTAGAAAAATTCATCTTAAACAGCAATTCGTTTCTTCTGTACAATTTCTCACCCCTAAGTTTCTCAAAATTCCGAGTGCAAAGGGTTAAAGTGTGTTTTACTTTTAATATTTCATACGTTTATTCTTATCCTTGTAAACTTTGTATGTTTATACCTGTTGCTTGATATCAGGTGTTTATGCAATTTCATATTATAACTAGAAAGTAATGTTTATATAACATTAGTCACGAATATAACTAGAAAAATTCATTTCAGACAGAAATTCGTTTCTTCTGTCCAATTTCTCACCCCTAAGTTTCTCAAAATTCCGAGTGCAAAGGGTTAAAGTGTGTTTTACTTGTAATATTTCATACGTTTGTTCTTATCCTTGTAAACTTTGTATGTTTATACCCGTTGCTTGATATCGGATGTTTATGCAATTTCATATTATAACTAGAAAGTAATGTTTATATAACATTAGTCATGAATATAATTAGAAAAATTCATCTCAGACAGGAATTCGTTTTTTCTGTTAGATATCACTACCTTGAATATTTTATATATTTTTACACGTCGCTGAGTACAATTTCTCATCCCTAAGTTTCTCAAAAATGCACGGATATCCACATTGTACTCGTCAGAAATGGACATACAGCAGCGTAATTACGATGAAAGAGGTATGCGTAAAGATCCTTGGAACTGGCACAACATTAAAGGTAGTTAAGCTCTCTAAGATGAACATAAACGGTACTTACGACGGTGACAGCGTCGTTCAACAAGCTCTCCCCGAATACGACGATGTACAAGATTTCGTTCACGTGAATTTCTTCGAAGACCGCTAGCACGGCGACAGGGTCGACGGCGCTGATCAACGCGGAGAACAGGAACATTTGCAACAGCGGAGTTTCGAAACCGAAGAGGCCGCTTTTACCTAACACCCACAACGAAGCTCCTATAAACAATTTACAAAAAAAAAAAAAAAAAAAAAAAAAAAAAAGAAAAAATAGAAATATTAAAAATCAACCATTTTAATGAAATTTTAGTTTAATCCAATCTTAATTAAGATCGCAGTTTAAATTGCCATTGAAATGCAAGTGATTGAAATTTTCAGCAGTAGTTTATTAAAAGATCAAAACTCGAGTTTCTGGATTTTCAATAATTGATAAAACGATTCATTTTGAAGCTCGTTCAACTGTTTCGTATTATGAAGTATTCTACAAATGTAATTAGTTTTTAATGAAATCCAATCGGAATCAATGGTGAATGTAAACTTCATTTCTTTGTGCTCGCAATGAACGCAGGTGTTTAGGGGGAAATGTACCACATTCCTTTTTATTAATTTAATTACAAATTTAATCGAAAGTTAAAAAATGTCGTAACCATTCGTTATATTTAATCGTCTGCCCCTATCTTCTGTACATTCAGTTGATCGTCGTTCAATAACGATTATATATTATGTAATACTGCTCGGTTTAAACTTCAAATATAGAAAATGCAATTTTGTAAAATTGCAAAGCGTATATCGATGTACAAATAGTAAAATATAAAAATGTTACATGTCCACAGATAAATTCATTCAATCAGCATCGTAGCACTCCCCGTTAACAAAGTTCTTTCGCTTTATAACAAAATATAAAACCAGAATCTCCATCGCTTTATTAAATTTTCATGTAAACTTTTATCCAGTATTTTTTAATACTTCGCGTATGAAATAACATTTCCAACTTTTTATATATCCCACTATTTTCAACGCGTCAATGTCATAATCGTTTCAATTATATCTCGTTCTGTAAAAATTCTAAGTTCTAAGCGGCACGTTTCGAAACCAATCGGTAACTCGGTCGACAAAAAGATCGAACGTAAAAATCGTTGGTATGGAAATTTTTGGCAAGGATCGCGCTCGTACGTTAGCGGCGTTTAATTCATCGATATTAATAACAAACGCGGATCACCGGTTCCACGAATGTCGCGTTCTCGCGAAGTCTTTAATTATCGTCGACATGGAGGAAGTTGCGGACGTTTCGTAACGAAGAAACGTCGCACGTTCACGAGCACGTTGCGTCATAAACAGAATTCGCGTGGGCGCGTTCGACATCCGCGCGTTTCCATACTCGATACACCTAGACGTTCGCGTGCACGAGTTTCTATGTTTGTATAGGTGGTTGCGAAGCGCGTGGTTGAACTTTGCGAAAGGGTGAACGCGCGAAACGGACAGCTGGCATGAAAATACGAAATGTTGAGTTAATATCTAAAAAGAATACGTGGTAAGAATGTCCGTAACTGGCGACTGCGAATGCGAGTGTGTGTTTTGGATATTAATAGATTTTAACGTATCCTCTAGGATGGGCTTCGATGTTCTTTTAATAAGAGAAGAATTTTCCTCTTAAAATTTACTCTGGTTGCTATAGACACGGTGGAACGTCGATTTTGATTATTATGATATTTATAAACGTAGGATGAAGTCGGTGCACGGTTGAGAGTATACGTGGAAATTTTCGAAATTAATTCCGCGAAAAACTAAACTGCGAGCGAAAGAGCTTTTATTTCATATATTTTCCACGTGTTTTAATAGGCTTTACTAGGAATTATTAAAAAAATATTTTCAGATTAATTAAAAAATGTATTTACATTTTCATTCACCGTCCCGTATAGAATTAATTGACAACTAAAATTTCTAGATTTCTAGATCAAAGGGTATATCGTATTTTTCTTCGAGAAGCTTTCCGCTCTATCTAAAAATAGTTGGAAAAATAAAATTCCTGCAGTAATGTGAAAAACTATGTTTCATTTCAGAAATAAACAGTGTGAGATTTAAACCGATCTCTTTGAGATCCGTCAAAAGATGAATTGCGCTAACTTTTAAACGCGTTCAGCTATTTTTGTAGTACGGAATATTTTAAGAAAAATTTACATATACGCTCGATATAAAGTAAAGAATAATATTAATTCGACGATTCCTGTACCTTATAGTTATATCAAGACCATTGAAAATGCGTTCAAATCATCGAAGGTACATAAAAGTACTTATATGTTGCCGTCAGTGAATATCGCTCGAATTTATCGTTTAATCGACAACGAATCTTTTATTCCACTACGAGGTCTAATTAACTCCGTAAAGTGCCCTTGCGCGATTCTATCGCATCGAACGCTGCCTATGTTTGAGAAAGAAGTATTTCTGGACCAGCATCAATAATCTCACAAGTAGTTTGAACACCTGCTGCACGATTACTCTCGTGCACTCAACACACTCGATAATACGTTTCTTACAAACGTAAAACCTTTTACATTGGTAAAAGATAGACAGAGGTGGAAACGTAGAAGCTGCAGAACATGTTCAACGAAAACACCTAACCAGCGTAAAAACGATGTAACATAGGAGGAAATAAATATTTACGTCCTTAATGCGAATTCTTAAAAAAAAAAAAAAAAAAAAGAAAAACCAACTTCTCTACTGTTTTTAAAAAGTGCCATCTATCTCGGTTTACATCGAAAAACATCCGCATCAGCGATCTCTTTAAATCATCACAACCCACATAGAAGAGGCTAAACGAAAATAAAAAAATATCCTGCAGATCGTAGATCGATGTAACTGAAAAGCTACATTAGCGAGAGAGAAAACCTAAACAAATATATATATATATATATATAGAGAGAGAGAGAGAGAGAGAGAAAGAGAGAGAAGAGCGTATCTTGTTTGCGTAATCTTGAAGGTGGATCTTAAATTTTAGCCGATTCACCGTGACTTGTATTGGAATGGAAATACAATGCTAGAATAATAAAATAAAAAAACGTATCAGAACGATAGATCCCTTCTGGAAGCATGTCTTATAAATCAGAGACGTAAAACAAATCTTTTCATGGTTTACAAAGGATAACTCGCGACATAATCCGCTTGAAATATATCATTTCTTCCAAGTATCGTAAAATTTACGATCCAACATTTATCGATATTTATCAATCTTATTATTTAATGAAATAATTTATAATGGTATCTACGTAGAAGAATAAAGATATTAAGAAAATTAGGATATTGAGAAAAAAGTAACTCTCGTTTCTTCCATACCAATAATTTGAAAAGAAAGAAAAATTTCCAATATAAATCGACTAATTGACCCTGTAGACTAATACGTTGCGGCAAAGAAATTCCTTGCGATAGACTCGAAGTCCAAGGTACGGCTAAAAGACATTACGATATCAAAAATATCACAAACGAAATGATTGCTATCGCAGGCTAAGAGCAATCGGTGCAATTAATTACGCGAAACATCGCGCTTGTTAAACGTTTAATACGTTAATATCGGAAAATCGAATGGATTGCTTAGCAAACAACAAGTTGAAATGAAATTTTACGGCTCTACTTTTCGCTATTTCGTAATAGTTTTGAATCTTTACTAACCTATCGACAAGGTGTTAAATATAGTCCCAATGACGGCGAACAGGAGTATCGTTCCCAGATGGTCGAAGAACAGTCGGTTCGGCATGAAATAGCCAGCATCCAGGATGATGGGCGGTAGCATGTAGAGGAAGAACGTGTCGGGAGTTAAGGGTGACACGTGGACGCTGCTCGCCTGGAACAGTAAGACACCAACGACGACGCCGACAACGATCAGCAAACAGGACTCCGGAAAGATCTTGCTCAGCTTTGACGTCATGTGGAAGCCTGCACGTACGCGATCATAATTTAACACGGCCTCGCTTTACGTACATTATCACCCGTGATAACTGAACGACGCGAAAATCGCAGTGGTGTAAGTCGAGATATCGGCGACTTGAACTTCATCTATGAACTATTTTAACTTTCACAAGTATCGTCCCTTTAGTTTCGCAATTAGTTAATAAGCTGTAACTTTATTCTCGACCGTGATACATTTTTCAGGGCTTGACAAGGTACAATGAATCTTCTAGAATAATAAACAGCGAATACTATTTCATCGAAAGTAGATCGTGGATTGACTTATATCGCTATGATTCACAATTCATATTGCAATTCATATTGCAATTATTCCAACGATATTAATAATCGGTGGACGTTGTTGGAATAATTTGAATTCACGGTATATAATAAGACACGTGAAAATAGTACTCGTTGTTCCAATAAAGAATTATTTGCGTTAACAATGATAAAGATCTTTTATATTATAATTTGTATAAGATGAAAGACGCGTGCTTTTCGTGTTCGAACAGTTATGAATAATATTGCACGTAGGTGTATCAGTGGAACGGGCAATGTGGCGGAAGCGTAGAATCGCGAAAAATCGTTTCGTTGGTAGATCGTAGCACGCCAACGTTTTATTATTAACGCTCGTTCGACGAACGCTGTACTTGGACCGGTTTTTAAACCGCCTGTTGCAGCTTATCACGAAACTAGTCCTCTTGTCTTCGGTTTTCGTATCGACCAGGTTATCGCGAGATAACGAGAATCTTGTGAATATCGTTTAACGATCGAATTCTATTAAAATACGGATACGACTCAAATGTTTGTTTCGCGATAATGTAATCTCCGATACTCTTTGACATAGTATTGAATTTTTAAATTGCTCTCAGCTATAAGAGATAGACACGTGACGATATTTTGCAAATTCTGTCGTCGAACAGAAGGAAGGGAGATGCAATATTGGCTGTTATTTTTGTAAGATGTGTTGAATCTATAAAAAGCCTCGTTGTATACGGACTACAGTAGTCGACGAGCATGTTGCAAACGAGATCGATATTACCGAGAAACAAGTAGAACCCTCGTTATTCGAACCTTTGGTTCGTAGTTGTTACATCGAGTTGTCTGACCACTGTATTATCCACATGGTTATATTATATCGTCCCTCTTCGAAATGGAAACGTTTTACATTAACTCGAACACGATAGAATGCGGCACAATGCAGCCTTATTTATAGAGTTTAATGCGAATCTAATATTCAATAATCATTTATATAACAGAGTAGGAGGTAATATTCGGAGATTAATGTTTACTAGGTGGAAATAAACTATGAGACAATCGACTAGTTTCATAATGGTTACAATTATAATTCGAATAATTGAGGCTATTAATTACTAGACTGCAGATGTTCATGCAATTCCGACTTTTTGTAAATATCATTCTAGAAATTAAACGGAGATTTATTTCAACAAAATAATACCGAATATTATCGAATTATTAAAATAATATTAAGATCAATAATAAATAATACTAAATTATTCGAGCAACAAAATATAATATTAAATAACGTTTAAATTATTAGAGTAAGTAAGTTAATAATAAATAATGCTAAATATTATAACGAAACATCTTTGGATATTTAATAGATGATAAAGAATATTTCTTCGAATATTTGCTATAAATTCTAATAATTACGTTACTCGAATTATCTCTCAGACAAGAAAGAAGAAATATTGAAACGATATCGTAGCAAAAATGTAAATTTAGAACGTAAAATGTATTACGAAGATTATTTTCTCTAGCTTGAATTTTCCAAGCGATTGAAAGCAAAATGCGATTGCAAGCGTTTAATAAATACAAAAACCGACACACAGAGAAGCATATAATCAAATAAATCGGATTAAGAATCGGTCGAACGTTTCTACCTCGATAATTTTCAATATTTCCGATAATTCTGTTCGAAATTTACAAGTAATCATTTCGTAAAATATTATCTCTTATCTTTCCAACCAACCAAACATAACGCGAATTTAACAACAAATGCCAATATTATCGTAAAAAGTAAGAACGACGATTTCTTAGGCGAAAGATAATAAAATGTTAATCGTGTTAAACGATGTAGATGCCAAAGGGATAGAAAGCGACTGTTTTTAGTAGAATTTAATACAATGTTAAACATTGCAAGTGCTAGAATAACTCATTGAAGAATTCATTAGGTTTTAGAACTATTAAAGTAGAGCGTCGACTTTAAACCAGTATATCGCATTCATACTGAAAATCTCCACCTTCCGCACTTGGAGTGATTCGCGGAAGTATTTGAATACTTATTACAAGAACCTCTTACGTGTAATACTGCGTGCTTCATGGAAAGCATATCAAATGTAACGATTAGTATTGAAACGAATTGAAAAACTAGAAGCTATGATATATTTATCGAAAATTATCGATATTAAATTATCAATATATATATAAAAATCGTTCTATAAGCGACTACGATTAATGTTTCTCCTTTTTATTTCAAATCCGTATGCAATACGATATTAATCTATTTAATTGTACGTTTAATCAAATTATCGTCGATGTTGGAAGAAACTTTACAGCTAAACGTTCGTGTTTTTATTTCGTGTACGAAACTACAAATTCGAAGATAGTGTGAAATCCGAATACGAGTGCGAATAACTGTATATGCGTGTAAGTTCGGATTGATCGTCAAACTTTATCGATATAATCGTGCTTCGTGAATCGTACATATGAAACTTTAAAAGCTCGCGCAACACGCATAATACATTCGTCAAACTCTGCTACGATAATTAAGCCAAAGTACTATCGCGAATCGCTGCAAATAATTAAACATCTCAACTCCTCCGTTACGTCTCAAAATTCCTGCGTCGAATTCGCCGAACGAGGGTCAGAAGCCATCGGTTTACCGAAATTACCACGCGGCAGCGACAAGAGTCGACCGCGCAACGACCTACCAACGAAACTAAGAAACAATCAATGCCTGAGTCAAGTTCAAGCTCCACGCATTCCGTACCTATTTTCGCGAGACTCGCGAAGAAGATCCAGATTCCAATGATAAACGGTGTCTCGACTCGATGAAACTCCACAGACATGATCTTATACTCCGGTTTCCTAGGCTTAGATTCATCTTCGTGCCCTTCCATCGCCTGATTCGACGACAAATGTTCCATGGAATTCGCCGCTTCGTCTTGTCCGGAGGCCAAACTTCGAAAGGACACGTCGTCGGGCAACGAACCATCGATGGGACCCATGGGACCGAAACTCTTGCCTGGATAAGGCTCCGTGAGATCTCGAGGGAACTCGTGATCGTCGACGATCGGTCCATGAATCGCGTAGTCGTTGTTAGGAATTCGTCTGTCCGGTTGTAGATCGGGCACGGATTCGTAGAACCTCGCTAAACCCGCGTGACCTTGAGCAGACCAACAAGCAAGGATCAACGCAAACGCGATCATCGTCGAGACGACGGTACGTGGAGCCATGACGATGTCGTTCGACGACTATGATGCCGATCTTGGGTACGGGGACCGCGCTGATTTTTCGCGCTCGTCCACCGATGCTGAGTCACCCTTTGTACCATCAGAGACCTCCGACCTCGAGAAACCTTAGCTTCAATGGCTCCCGCTGTTCGAAGGGAGTGCACCCTCGTGTATCTACCTCACTGCACCCTTCTCGTGTTCTTTCTACCACGAGTTTTGCTCTCACGGTATAATCTTTCGAGTCTTCGCGAATTACTTATTTATTCAGCGTCGAAGATTTCGTTTACTTATTTACTTATTCGTTCGTGCACTCAACGGCGCAGATTTATTTCGCAATTATTCTATTATTCCGTTTGCTGAACGATGATCGTTTAAGAATCGTTCGAGCAGATTGTATTGTATTGTATTGTATTGTATTGTATTGTATTGTATCACACGTGGAAGACGATCGTTTCACACCATCAGCAGTACCGTCTGATCTCTACGACGGTAGTCCTATTTATCAAAGTTGCAGATTAAACGAGCCAGACTCGCTGTTTGCTTTTATGGCAGGCATTTACTCTCAGATTCTGTTTTCTATCACTCGTTGTACACACGGTTCGCGATAGGAATAACAACTTCTTCAAACTGTTTTCCCAAACACACATGAGATTCTCAAGGTTCTTGCGTACATTCGGATGATTCGTTCGAGATTCTGTTTAACAGAGGAGGAAAATTCCTATCGATTCACAAACGAGACACGGCAGGGATCCTTTAAACAGCCGTGCTTCCGTTCTGCTCTTCGATATTGCTCCACTGTCGGCCTCGTTCCACGACGTTTCTATATTTGTATCGTCGGTGACCTTTTTCGGCGGCCCCAAACGACTTCCCAAGCCGATTTCCTAGCCACGGTGTCAACGAACCCTTTGGAGTGCAGCGAAGAACAGAGAGACAGAGAGACAGAGACAGAGAGACAGAGAGACGTGGTAGAGCGACCTAGACGTCGGACAAAATCGAGATGCATTTTCGTTGCAGCGGAAAAAAGGAGTGGAGGTCGACGGCGGCATATTTGTTTTGGTACTTACCGCGGGTCCGACGCTGCTTCTCGCTGCCTCGCGAGCGTGCTCTCCCCGCCGTTTATTGGCTGGTTATCGACGAAGAAGAGAGAGCGTTCTCGGTACGCAGCTGCAACAGAACCAGACCAGGGGGTGATCAGGTACTCGAGCAGCCCTTATCGAGCCTCCATTACTCAACCATTGTGTTTATGTTCCTTGCACAAGCAACGGCCTTGCGATTACGATCGATCGAGCGCACAGATTCGCCTGATCACTTTATTAACAATATAATCAGAAAAATACTTCACTGGAAACAGGCTTCTTTATTCGACTCTGTCCCTCTTGCGATAGAAGAACGTTCCTTCTACCTTCCTTTCGTCATTCGTCAACGAGACTCGAAATATTCTAATTCAACGAGAAGTATCTCCAAAAGGTAGATACGCTACTGTTGGCGAACGAGTCAGGAAACCACAGGGTGGATATACCGCTGGTTCGGACGAGTTTCTGGGCGGCAGCTAGCGTAGGAGGGTTCACGCTGGTACTTGTCGATACACGAGCCTCCTATAACTCAGATAACCATCCGGAGACTCGAACGGAGGGCACGGGACGGCGACGTGGCAGCCGGGCAGATGCATCGTGGAGTCGTTAAAATGGAAGGTTGCGTGGCATTCCCAGGTTTCAGCGGTGCGCTTCGATCGACCGTCACGGCAGCACTGCGCGAACAGGAGTCGTGGAGTCGCGCGCGCCGGCTCTCGGCAGCTACGTCGACGTCGTGCACACGATCAACACCATTGCCACGATCAGAGCTAAGGGCATCGACGTACGTTGCCAAAAACGTGCGTAGCTGCCGACGAGACCACCCACGACGTCGCTACTGACACTACACTCCACGCATTTTCATCCTTCTTTCTCTAACTTTCGCCCATTTAATGTCTCCTGTCTCTCTCTTATATAGCGCTGTCCCGCTTTGATTCACCGGTATCCGATCGTTCTGTCTCCTTCTAGTTGGCTCTCCTTGCCCCTCGTCGGCCAGGTTCCAGCCAGCTGATCGTTGCAAGAACCCGCGCAGGCGTCGCGACGCCCCGATATAGTATCACGCGGTGGCGGCGGCGGCGGCGGCAGCGACGACGACGACGACGACGACGACGACGACGAGGACTGGGTGTGCGATGCGTGCTGCCAAAGCTTCGACGAGGTTTGTTGTTAAACGCGGCCGTCTCCCTCTTTCTCATTCGCTCTCTCTTCCTCTCTCTCTCTCTCTCTCTCTCTCGAGGCCCGGACATCACATTGCGAATATTGCGTTTGAAAGGGATTACTGGAATTCTATGCGGCTAGAATGATCGATAATCAGACTGGATAAAGGATAGTCGGAATGGGATATTGAATTGCGGGCCGCGGGTGCAGCTTCGTTTGCAAATGGCGGGAATTGGAGACGCGTAGCGGGATGTTGTGTTTTGTTTGATTTCCACCGATTGTTTCTTGATTGATGATCTCACGCGATAATGAGGAAATTGTGATTAACGAGCTGCATATGTATTTTTACGAACAAGACTATAACACGAAAAAGAGAGTCGTATTTTCGATATTTTTTATACCTTTGTCTATTTTTATACATTTCAATGTCATTTCAATGCATAAATATTCTCATCTCGAGCGATCGTTTCGTTTAACTTTTGGAGACTGTATCCTGCGAGTGCGGTTTGAGACCAAGTTGCAAGATGAGTTATATTTTGGTCGATCGTTCCATTAATTTTACTCGACTATCAACTATTTCATGTAACTGTTTTATTTATCTTCCGATGGTCACACGTCGTTCGTAGCTTCGTTCGCAATTGTCAGAAATGGAAGGCGAGCAGCTGAACTTTGTCGTTGTCCCTTGACCGATCGTTTCAAATGAAAATTAACAATAAATTTTAGATGATCGTTCGCTTTAATTTCCAATGGATATCGAGTGTTCTTGTACGTTGCATGGGTAAGTTAGATTGACCGAGTATACCGTACGTCGACGTCACGAGGTACGATCGAAACCCGACCTTTGGATTTAAAGGAGAGAACACATGTAGGCTTCCACTGCCTTGTTTCTGTTTCTTCGGGGATTTTACCAACAATTTCGTGGAAAACGCTCGTAAGAACGTCTAATGAAACGCATCGCCTGTAGCTGTTTATTTTTCGCAACGAGAATCGGACGCAAAACGTTTAGTCGATAGGAAATATCAGGATCCACAGTGTCGCTTTAACGTTTCTTTCGATCACTTGTAGTTAAATATCTTGTAGAGTACAATAAGTCCGAAAAATACTAATTATACAGAGAAATTACGTCTATACACAGAGTCACGGAATTCAAGATTTCAGGTTTAAGATCGAGAGCGACCTTAAACCAGCCGCGTCACGTCGTTGAATCTTCGAGACATCTTTAACCTTGACCTCGTCGCTGTTGCGCTAGCAAAATGCTGGGCTGTCTCGACATTCAGCTCGCTACTTGCCAACCTTTTCCATCATACGGTGTGCTGCGACACTGCGACCCAGTGCTCGCCATTTCCTAGCCTATTGCGCGTGTCGGTTCGAGAGAGACGGTCTGATCAGTTCGGGATTGTTCTACTCGATAAACCGCGGTAGTAACGGATCAGTATCGGGGCTTTTTCTCTTGTTACAAATGGAAAATCGTACACTATACGGCCGTCTCTTCGTTCTCCACTGACCGATAACAACACGATAATTAAACGTACGTGGCTATTCGCAAACGCAGTCTGTTCGATTTGAAACGAAAATGGAATTGCTTCTGATGCTACCAACGAATCTACTTTCGTTGAAAAATGCTAGAATAATCAACGATTGCAATTACCGTATGTAGGCTACCGTTTTCGATTATTTCTTTACGTATCGAGAAATTTGCCATGACATTCGTTTTTTTTTTTTCTTTTTTTTTCTTCTTTCTTTCATTTTCACTGCCCTTCGATTTGTTAAGAATTACGTTCCTTTAGGACACATTTGAGCAATGTGATAATCAAACGGTAGATCATTGGGCAAATTTAGAGTTTTACGCGCGTTTTTAGGAAGTTGAAATTAGAGAAATTATAATCGGTATTCTACTTTTGTATATTTTTATGTACCATATGTATCCAGTGTAATTTTGCATCTTTAAATTTCTATCCGCACTTTCGTCTCTATCGATTTTCCGACTTTTACGACACTCGATGGTTAGAAAATACATTGAAAAACGAAATCTCGTCTTATATATCGCGATCATGAGTTTCTGTTCTCGTAATTCCTGTCTCCCGATCCGCGAAGTATAATTTAATGCTGCACGGTTTTCGTAATAAATTTGATTTGAAATTTTTGGTGTTCGAATAATTCCTGCGTCTATAAATCCTCATTTCCCTCGGTGTTCGAAGTTCTGAAAATGATGAAAATGGAACACGAACGTGTCGTAAACGTTAAAACGTACGTCAACGTTTGATTAATTACCTTGTTTTATGGAAATCTTAAAAATACTATTCGCTTTGAAGCTCGTCCGAATTTATCCTACTTTTTTTTTTTCTCCAATCTTTTTTCCACTTGAAATATCCAAATTAATTTTATTATCGTGGTAAAGCTATTGCTACGCGTTCGTAAATATCGTATCTCTAAACTGTGTTACTGTATCTCTCAGCTATATTAACGATTGCAGCCTGCAATATCGAAATTAATTTTATTATCGTGCTATGCCTATCACAATGCATTCGTAAATATCGTATCTCTAAACTAGAGGTGTACTAACGATTATAGCGTGCGATCCAGTTGGAATTAAATTCACGTAATTTCGTTCGTCCAATCTATAAGACGACTCGATAAATCACACACGTTAGTACACTCTGACAAACTTCGATATATCCTTGACTCATTTCGTCTCTCCATTTCGTCAGGATCATTAGGTTGTCAACGTTTTCCTCGATATCCTATTAATCGTATTGATCGTATTCATTTGGAATTTTTAGCATAAACTTTCCTCGAGGTCCCTCGTTCCATTCGAGATGTAATTGATCAACGATTCTTTGCTTCCAAAACGCAAGACAGGATATGACAAATGATTCTTCGGCTCGCAAACAATCAACGCTTCAAACTCTACCGTCGTTAAACAATTAGCGACCAAAATTCAAACGCCACAAATCGAAAGTTTGAAAACTTGTCGAAATGAAAGACGAGTTGACACGCAACGTTTTCGTCCAATGTTAACACACACCGTACAGTGTCCGATTTAATTTAAGAAAGCGCAGAAAAATCAGAAACAAAATATACGCAAATCGATTCGAAAGAACATCAATAGCTGCGATATCATTTTCCGAACGATCTGTCGTTGACACGTGGTGTGTTTTTTTTATTTTTTCTTTTTTCATTTTTTTTTTTTTTTTTTTTTTTTTTTTTTATCAACGTGCGACATCGAGCCAGTCAGTTTTCAGGCAGATAATAAGCCGATTGATAAACGGCCTAGCATGAAATCTAATACGATCAGGTCGAATCGAACGGTGTCATCGGTTATTCGTTGATAACGCGTTACGTAACGTTTCCGATATGAATTTCGCGATGATTCGCAGTTGGATATATTCGACAGACGTTTAAATCGTTTTCAAAGCGAAGAGGCTCGGATAACAGCTTATTCCAACCACTGGAATCGCGAATCTATTATGAACCAGCGAACCAGTTACGATCGACACGTTTTATTTACACGAAAGGTATAAGGAGTGGGCGGGATTTCTTTTTGGAGCTTTGGCGAACGTGTGCCGATCGACTATCGATGGCGGTAATGTAAACGACGCACATGCAGCGAACGAGATCGTTTCGATATCGAAAACGATCCTCCCGCTCGTAAATAATTCTGCCTTTACCAGAAGCGTTTGCCTTTCTTGAGCAACGAAACGCTCTCTCGTAAGGCTGTTTCTTTCGTGTACTCGCGAGTAAAGGGAAGTCGAGAAGGCTGAGCTATGGCGCCGTTTTAACCTTGTCCTGTCTATCAGTCGTTATTCAAAGTTGAATTTGTAGGGGATTGCCGGATTTTCTTTTTAAGCAGAACAGGGAAAATAAATGGACTGTGGCAGATGGATCCAGATAAAATTTATTTATTTCGCCAGAAAGAAATATACCGTGGCGATCTTCAAATTTATATAATGTATCAGGAAGAGTTAAAAATACAAGAGTACAGGCGACTGTTGACGAGTTTGATAATAATATTTTTACAACCGAAACTTGGATTTCGGGCAAAAGTCCTAAGAATAATATCGACATAAATCCGTATAAAAAATATTTGAAGATCATACAAATGCGATTGTATAGAAGATCTTCGTAGTGGGGAATTCTGGAATCTTCAAGATGATGAAATCTCGAAGACGTGTTTTTTTTTTTTTTTTCAGAAAAGGTTCGAATAATTTATCCCTGGTTTGAAAACGTAAAAACGCAATATCAATTAAATCTATTGACCTTGCCGATTGTATCGTCTCTCTTTTAATACGCTGCATACATATTTCTCAATCGGTTGATGCGATTAATAGTTCCGAGTGTCGTTTGGTATTACGACACTGAACAAACGGAATGAGGTCTGCTTGGAATTGGATTTTAGATTAAAAGAATAAGATTACAGATCGGATTACAGGATGAGACTGTCTTCGATGATGCTGAAAAGATTATTACTCGCTGGTAATAATTATTAATTGGTAAGTTATTAATCAACGACAAATGTATAAACATAGATTTGATAAAACCGGTCTTCGATTTTATCGCAACGTGTCTCCTTTACGAAAGGATTCTACTATTAATCATAAACGAAAACAAATATTATCATTCGTCGATTATCTTCCTTGTAAACGAATAAATTTTCTGTTTATTATTAAAGATGGTTCGATCGTGTAAGGATGAAGTTATTTGTAGTTACTTTGGTACAATCGCATTTCACACGTAACTGAAATTAATAAATTTCAATGAAAGGAAATTTAAGTGAAATGGAAATGAAAGAGAAGAAATTGAATCTCATTTCTCTAACTAGAAAATATTAGTCCTCAAATGGGCGAAAAATCGATGTTCTCGGTGTACGTCGGAGACAATAGTTGCCACGATAATAGAAGTTGATTTCCACTTTATTTGAAATTCATTCGAACAGCCTGATACATAATTGTATTTGCATATTCTTTGCGCTCTGTTTCTCTGCTACGCTTTTCCTCACCTTTGTCTTCCCTCACTTTGTTAACGTACCTTTCATCCGTTTGTCTATACCGTCGTCGCAATTCTCACTATTATAAACGAAGGATCGCTATCTCGTTTGTAAATAATAAATAGAAAAGGCATTATTATCGATTTTATCATTCCATGTTTGGTTAACGACGCGATAAATAACACCAATGGAAAGGAAATTCGAGCAAACGCCAAATGAACATCGGCTCGTTATTAAATGGAAAATTACATTTTGAAGATGAAAGAAACCTGGAAATAACTTCATCGCGCGTCATTCGTACATTATCGTCGATTATTGCGATTCTCGAGGGTGCATTGATTAAATTTACAAATCTTACTCCGTTCTCATGGAATTTCAGAGTTCGGGAATACCGGTTCTGCAATATCAATCAAACCATGTCTAAACAAAGCCTTAATGCGAGGCTTATCCGTCCATTTATCGCAAATAACCCACCGATACATTATCGTTTCATCGAAACGATCAAATAGCCGTTATTTTAATATTAATGAAACATTTCACGAGAAACCTCTCGAAATTATACATGTAACAATTACGATGATTTACGCTGATGTTTATTTAATCTGTCCGATATACACAAACGCGTACACCCTCGTTCACAAGTAGCCGATTATTAGGAGAAACGTAAGAAAACTTGAAAGAAACATTGGTTAACAATGATTATAATAAGATAATATACAGTTTAATAATTACGATAAAATACTATATATCAAAACGTTCAGAAATTACTAATTTCATATAATGAAATTTCCTTTTCTCTTTTATACGTCCGTTAACATTATTATCGTTAATTTTTCCACGATCCAAGAATTGCCACGTTTCGTAGAAAACAAGTTACAAGTTACAGATCTCTACTACGATCTTTCGTAAAATAAGAAAATCAGGTGACTCGTAACTTGTAACGTTCGCTTGTAAAATTTCGTTCGCTTCGTTGTCAAACTTGTTCCATTAAACTATCCCGAAAGGATATATATAATTGCTGGTAATTCGAAACTTGTGAAATTTCGGTAACAGTATCAGTTCGGTCGTACAAGACGGCCCGATACTTGTGAACGAGAATGTACGCAATTGTAAGAAACGATTTTCAACGTAGCAAAGTAGCGGCGGTTCAACGTGATGTATGATTCATGCCGAAACTGATAAGGATTATTTTGGAAGCAAGAAGTACACGGGGACCGCGTTTATCAAAAGCTTTTTGCTTCGAGCTCTACCCGCCGTTACCTGTGAAACTTTCAGCCAACTTCGATTCGTCTTTGTACGATAATAACAATAACAAACGACAATATTCTTTCACGGTACAGGCACGGGACAAATCGTGGTCGTTTCGCGAGTGCATAATCGATTTAAAAAAGAAGAAAAAATAAAAAGAGTACGAGATAAATGGAACCGCACCTTGTCGAATGACGATAAATCTTAAGTCAGCCGCTATTTAATTCCACTACTATTCGAGACAATTCGCTCGATCGACGCCGTGGATTGCATGAAATACTGCAGTCAGCGCAGCAAATCCCATCCCCGTGAAAAACCATTATGGATCAATCGCGATTACACAACAATGCCTTTTAATTTTATCGAATTGGAAAAACGCCAATCGCCGGATAAAGTTTTCGTTGACAAGTGCTAATTGCTGCAGAATGAAAAAAAAAAAAAGGTATCATTTGTTGGTTAACGTCGGTGAACCGAGGAACGTAGCAGTGTAAATCTGGCCGATGCCATTTTTTCGTGAAACGACCCTTCGTGTTGATTATTTATTTTTATTTATTTATCCTCCTGCTATCTATTTACTTTTTCACATTTATCATCTAAAAAAAAAAAAAAAAAAAAAAAAGAACAAAAATGCTAAAGATAAAAGAAAAAAGGATTTACTACCGATCTATGTAACTGATTATATTCGGATAATTTTTATGAAGCGATACGCGAGTATAAATTAATTGAATTAATTCTTTATGCCTGTACCGACATCTCTATGTGAAATTCAAATATCGTACATCGTTATAGTTACACGAGTTTATCAATTATTACCTAAGCAGGGATACAAATAAATAATGAAATTAAATAGAATTATCGAGCGATCTGTGATTTCAAATCTGTCAATGATCACGTGAATAAGTAAAACGAAGTATTTTTTTTTTTTCGTTTATTTGTGTCAAGATTTGTGTTTTTCAATACGTTTTATAAATCACAATAAACTATGAATTTTAATAAGATAGATTAGGCAAAAGTACCGATGCGCGGCGGTACCACGTAGCCATACTATATTACGTGTCGGAGTTTTTACCATTTTTTGTGTTTATATTATTGCGTTGAATTTTTTGTATTTAAGTCGCTGGAAAGCGGAGCTTTTGTGTGGTCTTGTTCTTTTTTTTTTTTTTTTTTTTGTTGTTGCTTTTGTCCTGAAAAACTTGGCCGTAAAACAGGACGCTAGTAAAACGAAGTATAATTACCGCGTAATGATCGATTTAGAAATTAGCATTAAGGTGTTTCAATTTTTCTACCTGGTAAGTAGAAGGTAGGTAAAACAAGCTGTGCCATTTCTCTGCGGGACAAAACGCGCAGTATGGTAATGCAGAAGAGTTCTTGTATTACGCGACAGGTGATTCTCGCTGTCGCTGATAAAATTTGAGAAATGGAGGGTCTGATGGCGTCGAGTGTCTTTGCGCCACCGAATTATGTAAGTTTCTTCGTGTAGATCCTCCGTTTTAAATATTTCAAGACCATGATTATTTCCTTTCTGAAAATATATTTCGTTTCGTTGTTAACAATGTCCGTAATAATAAACAATTCCGGGATACAAGATCCGA
Source organism: Bombus dahlbomii (assembly GCA_037178635.1). NCBI lineage: Eukaryota > Metazoa > Arthropoda > Insecta > Hymenoptera > Apidae > Bombus > Bombus dahlbomii. The sequence continues at coordinate 1,540,274 of CM074104.1, read as the reverse complement.
CGTTTCACATTTTCTCCGTTCGTCCAATTTATATAGAGAGTTCATTGTACAGGAGAAGTTGGAAAGATAATTCGTCGTGTATCTTGCAGACACGTTGCGCCAATTGTAAACCAATCGATATTGCGACACAGCCTTAATTTCGCTCGGGAAATGTTACAGCGTTCGCTGGTAACAGGGACAGAACGTTCGAAATCGAAATAGGTGTATATCGATTCCATTGTATCGCAATTCGCGTTACACAGGCACAGATTTACCAAAAATATAGTACAAGACGGTTGGAACACGGTGGCGTTAATGTCCAATTTATTTCTGTTATTTTGGCGGACGATAGAAAAATCAGAAAGGCAGGGATTTTTTTATTTTTTCACATCGCTAACATTTTTCCAAGATATTCTTGAAAATTGCCGACTAAAATTGTTTGCAACGCTCGATATCGACTCGATATCGTGGAAATATTATTTGTCGCGTTTCAAGTCACTGCAACGTTGAAATTACTCGATTTCGCTTATAAAGATGATAATGGAGAAACTTTCTTGTAAGATTTCTTTTATATTCAAGTTGTTGAATTATTACGACCTTTTTATTTATCCTTTAAGTAATAAAAAGAACGTAGTTCCTTAAGCGCCATTATAATTATCAATTCAAATATTGAAAAAACTGCAACTCGATCTTTCGACGTAATTTACTCGATTTACCATTCTGTTTTACGGGCTCTCTTACCAGAAAGTTTCTCTGTTATTCTTGAAACTTGCCATTTCTTCGTCACGTCACGACTTTTTCTAGTTTCCAATCTGTTTCGCCCTCGAATTGTATCTTTCCAATATTTTCACGTTTAATACCTTCATTTTTAAACTTCGTTCACTTTCAGGTTTGTCTAAAATTCCTCCAATTTTCGTTTATTTCATTTTCCAAATTTCCTCCTCGGCTCGGACTCAAACCGAACATTTTCGTTCCACGATGCCTCCAACTCCTAACTCTTGCTACCTTCGGATTTTATCAAAAGTTCCACGACTTACTCAAATTCAGTTTTCTCGTTCCACGATACCTTCACCCTTTAATTTCAGTCTTTTAATCTTTAGATTTTACCAAACCCTTCTCGATCCTTCCTCGATCCTTCCTCGACCTTTCAAACATTAATCCAAATTTACCTACCAGATTTCCTACGTTCTGTCCACGATTAACAAGGCGAGCTTAATCCTTCCATTTTGCCAACATTCACCATCAGATTTTTTCAAAAAAGTTTCGAGCTTTTAAAATCGAACTACCGTTCTTCCTATCCCATATATTTCTGCACTTGTAATTCTTTCGCAAACCAAAATCAGAGAATCTGGTACGTACACTGCCATAAATATCGGAAAACTTGGCCAGATTTCGCTTCAATTTAACATTTTACATCGTAAGACGTACAAACACGACGCGCATAAAGCAAATTTATAACGAAAAAACTAGGAAACACGGCCAACGAAGAGCATTCGATTCTATCGAATGTCAGAATTCTCCACGAACATTAAATTAATATTATTAAGAAAATTTTACAAATTTCGTCGTTTCCAACGTTAAGAAATTCCCTTGCACACGGTGACGAGTCATCGAAACCGATAATCTAATTATGCAATTACATAATAAATTATCGTGCAAGCTGGCTCAGGTGTCCTGATACTTACGGCCGACAGTGGATGTGCAACGTCTCACGATCATCCGGGGAAAATCCGCTCGTAAGGTACGCTGGACACGAAGGAAAAAGCGAAGATGAACGACGAACGATCTTCTTCGGTCGACGAGATTTTTCACCGTCGAATGACGAAACGTTCAGACATGCCAGTCTCTCTTCGCTTACATCCTCGTTATCACTCTGTCCGACAAATCGTGCTAACGTACGATAAAGGTGTCCGAGCGGCCGAAACGGGACCAGGAAAACTGTCCACGTTTCCACCGCGAGCCGATATCGATTTCTCGTTAGGCCACGTGCAGCCTTCGCTGTAATAGGTTGTGCGCTTATTTTTCAAGATGGCAAATCCGTTTCCGCGTGTGCCGACAAGTTTCACCGTGAAATTCTCAACGACAACGACGACGACGAGGACGACGAGGACGACGACGGCGACGACGACGTGGAAGCACAGCGGAATTCGCAACAAGCGTTACTTCGAACCAGATACCTGCTTGGGAATGTCTCCTATGGCAAATTCGACTCGAAGAATGGGAAAATGTTATGTATCGTACGATAGGTATGACGAGGATGCGGTGACTGTTTCGCGACTGTGTCTGCGCAAGTTGTATCACGGTGTCTGTAGATGAATTTACTGGGAGAATTGTGATTCCACAACGAGGACGTGTTATACGAGTAACGGTGTTTCGTGTTTTGCGACCGATGTTCTTCTCGTTTTTCAGCTGTACCAGGTGTTGAAGAGGTTTTGCAACGCCGGGCGGCTGAATCGCTGGCTTTCGGTCGGCCGAAGTGGCTCTGATACCAAATTCGCGGCTGCATGTGTATTCTACTTGATACGTGTAATTGGTCAACGATTCGCGTTGAATAACGTTATCCGGATTTTCTAACGATTATTATTTTGTAATTGTTTCGTTGTATGAGAGAGATCGCAGGCGTTTACGTATCGTTGGAAAGTCGACGAACGCGTAATAATACACGCAATATATAAAAATATGTAAAATATTTGAATGTATATTACTCGAGATATTTAATGAAACATATAAATCTTCTTTATAAAATGGGTTTCATTTTTTAAGTGTATTCACGAATATATCAATTTCTAGAGACATTCGTAGAATTTCTTGTCATATTTTGAAACACCGTGCATAAACGTTTAACAAATATTTCTCATTTTTATCCACCGAAGGAAAAAGCTATTCGTCTATCCGTCAGAAATGGAAATAGAGTGGAATTCCGCGAGCCGTGTCTCAATTACGGACACTCGGAAACACGGCAAGAAACTTCCCGTGTTCTTCGATGAAACTGGAAACAGAGATGACCTAACGCGATATCAAAATGACAGAAACAGCGGGTGTAACCGAAAGGACGAGGGAAAAAGAGTTGGCTGGTCTGGCATGGTTTCTAAAGTGCTGGATTTATAACATTAATTTCCGTGATGGACAAGTTAGCCCGGCTAATGGCACTTTAATGACCGAGAACTATATCGAACCGTTGCTCGTTGGCCATGCGTACCGTGACGCATCTAAAATCAAGATTTACCCTCGTGACGCTGATCAATGACCGACTCTCCGGCCGATACACGAAACCGCGTATTCGATGCTTGCGGATCCTTGGAATTCCTTCGCATCATGCAGATCCGGCTTGAGTTTCGGTTAACATCTCACGCTGAAGTGGCTTTCTCGCTTCCCTTCTCAAACTGCTGATCCTGTTTCACAGAATTGTTACGAGAGGATATTGCCAGAGATGGAAATTGCTTGACAAAGTGTTCTTTACTGTTTGACGATAATAAATGGCCGGAGAGACACGAAGAAATATTTGCGTGTACATTTGGTCAGATTAATCGATTACCTGGATTTCGCTGACTTGAATTTCACGAGTTTCGAATTTGTTATTCGTTCAATTTTGTCTTATTTTTCCTTCTTTTTATTAGCATCACACTCAGACTCGATAATTGCCTCCTCTATTCTACAGCGAGGTCTTCACTCTATGGAAAAGTGGTTCCACAAATGGCGCTTCAAAATAAATGAAAATAAATCTGGTCGTATAACCTTGACGTTGCGAAAACAAACCTGCCCACACACGACCATAAATAATATTCCAATTCCAAACAAACAGTCAGACAGATATCTGGATACGATTCTGGACGGAAGAATGACACGGAAACGACACATCGTAGACGAATCCAAACAACTTGAATCAAAATTTTAAAAATTCTACTGGCTCATTGGCAGACGTTCCAACTTGAGCGCGCAGAGTAAAATAATGCTATATAATAAGGCCATATTAAAACCTGTTTGAACCTATGGGATCCAACTATGGGGAACAGCGAGTAATTCCGACATAGAAATTCTCCAACGATTCCAATCGAAAATCACCAAAACCCATTAGTTACGCAATTACTTGACACGACGAATCGGATCCGCAGGCTAAAAAGACATTACACCTTAGACCTAAGCACTAGATTCAAGTAGAATCAAATATACTAAAAACACTTATCAATCATGTCATAGTACCATGCCAAAATAATTTACTTATAATTCTCAACGAGAATCGATTGTAAAATTCTTCCAAATAAAAAGAAATTTTTTGTTCTTCGTTCGACTCGAGATATTCTTTTGCGTTTGCACGCTCCTCCTTGTTGGTCGAGATTTGATTTTTACATTATTCTATAGAATCTTTACTACAATTAGTTTATTTACAATAAATGGATTGAACAGATGTTGGTTAAACGGGAAACGATGTGTGTTTGAGGTAAACTAATCACAGTGGGATATTCTTTTGCGTTTGCACGCTTCTTCTTGTTGGTCGAGATTTGATTTTTATATTATTCTATAGGATCTTTACTATAATTAGTTTATTTACAATAAATGGATTGAACAGATGTTGGTTAAACGGGAAACGATGGGTGTTTGAGGTAAACTAATCACAGTGGGATATTCTTTTGCGTTTGCACGCTTCTTCTTCTGGGTCGAGATTTGATTTTTATATTATTCTATAGAATCTTTACTACAATTAGTTTATTTACAATAAATGGATTGAACAGATGTTGGTTAAACAGGAGACGATGGGTGTTTGACGCGAACTAATCACAGTGGGATATTCTTTTGCGTTTGCACGCTTCTTCTTGTTGGTCGAGATTTGATTTTTATATTATTCTATAGAATCTTTACTACAATTAGTTTATTTACAATAAATGGATTGAACAGATGTTGGTTAAACAGGAAACGATGGGTGTTTGAAGTAAACTAATCACAGTGGGATATTCTTTTGCGTTTGCACGCTTCTTCTTGTTGGTCGAGATTTGATTTTTATATTATTCTATAGGATCTTTACTATAATTAGTTTATTTACAATAAATGGATTGAACAGATGTTGGTTAAACAGGAGACGATGGGTGTTTGACGTGAACTAATCACGGCAAGATATTCTTTTACGTTTGCATGCTTCATTTTGTTGGTCGAGCCACTTGATTTTTGTATTATTCTATAGGATTTTTACTACAATTACAATATTTACAATAAATGGATTAAACTGGTGTTGGTTAAACAGGAAACGATGGGTGTTTGACGCGAACTAATTACAATGACGTATTATAATTGGGACAACTAAATAGTTGATTTGCAACTCTCGTCGCTACGATTCCAACGTTTCCTCTCACGCGGACCACACTCTCTCGGCAACGTAATTCGCATTCTCTGACTTCTCGACTCGCACTGACTGTTAATTCGTCTTTGTCCCTTAGCATCTCTTTGTCTTTTGTCTTTTGTCTTAGAACATCACGCGCGTATTCCGCAATCACTCTTGGCCAGGTTCATGCGGGCCTTTCCCGCGTATCTATTCGATCGAAGACCGGACGATACATCGTTGCACTTCGGCTTTCTCGCGACATTGTTTATGGTTCACCCGATATCTCTTAGGCCTTTCGTCCACGATAGTACAATTCATTATCTTTTTCTACAGTTAACACGTTTTAACAAAGTGTCGGATGCATCAGGATGACTCCATTTGACAATCTATTTCTCTATTTAAACTAGCCAGTTTTTAGAAATATTATTTCCTTTATACTGTCTTTCTTTTTTCTTAATTTTTAACCACTGTGAGACTCGTTTCAAAATTCTTAACGATACATCTGAACAACAATACGTTTTAATATTTAGAAGCATACGTATTTTTCTACCAGATTTCGAATTAAAAATATCGTCTCGTGGCAAGAAATCTTCTTTCAATTTCATCCCACATATCCGCCCTCCAATAAAATTATCCACTTATATAAAATCATATTCACGAATCCGAACGATTTCGATTCGAATAATCCGACTTGCATAATCCGCCTAACATAATAATTTAGAAGCTTAAGACACAAATTGTCAGTTATCGCGAGGAGTCAAAAAATATCCTCGAACGTAATTATCCTGATTGTACGTAGCTGGTAAATCGATACGGTGTCTCGTTGGCGAAAAGATTCTCTCAGAGTGCTATAATAGCTGAAAGAGAGAGAGAGAGAGAGAGAGAGAAAGGAGAGAAGTTGTGTTGTGTCGGGGCTAATGAAAGAACATTGTAGAACATCGGAGTTTCTTCATTTTGGTGTTCTTCCCGATGCTTTTACCAACAGCATTGCGTGTTACAGTAATCTACCCTTATTTATCTTACCATTGTTTTTCATTGTAGCAGGCGATGTAAATCGATAACGGGTGAGCGTTTTAATAAAGCAACAAAAATCCCCACCCGTACGTCGAGATTGCCTTTTTATTAAAGAAATCCGGTGAATTGCTGGCGCTTGGATAGGTACACGAGTTATAAAATGAAGGGCGCGAGCGAGTAAAAGAATCGAAATAAATTTCGTCTGGGCGGAGCCATCCTCGTACGGTTTTTGTAGCTTTGAAATCTTATCGGTTAGGCTCTCCGGGTCATTTTTTTTTTTTTTTATTTTTTAAGGGAACGTGAAGTAGAAGCACCGAGAGAGCCGTGAGAGGGTGACACTTCTACATTGCCACTTACAGTCTATTACACTAAATCTAAGGGTCGACGGAACTCGATGAGCACAGCGTTTCTCTAGCTCTATGTATCGTGCAAGCACGATTTCGCTGTTATCGCCAGCTTTTCAAGGGAAATTCCGCTCGACGATATCGATCGATGCTTTCCTTGAAAATGATTATCGCTAACCTTTTGATAGTATCGTATATTGTAAAAGACTTTGTGTAACGTATATAGCGTTTCTACGCATTGCGACGGATGTACAGGATGGTCCATCTTAATCGATCTCCTTGCGCATTTCTTTACCGTTATCTTCGTTTACTAACGCTTGTTTGTTCAGTTTAATCCATTAAAGCTTAATTTAAAATTAGGTCAACATTGCACTCGCCACTTTTTCTTCCGGCAATTTATGTTATTGCTTTGGTTTTTAATATTTTATGGTTGTTTCATCGTTGTCGATGTCTACACGTATTTTTATATCTTCGATAATGTACACTTTTAAATGAAAAAATTGCCTTACTTGCCTATTGTTAAGCGAGAGGTTGTATAAAAAATTACGAGTTGATAGCTTTGATCACTCTACTAGCTCGAGTGTCAGCGGACAGTAACCGCGACTACGCAACATTTCATTCGAAATTTCGTTTCGATAATCAACGCGATATTGAATTCCGTCGTTTAACATTCCGATTACAAAGAAAATTCTACGATTCGTACATACAGATTTTACAATATTACGAAGCTAACGGAAATAAAGATTAGAACAGAGAGACGGAGAAAACGTTCTAATAAAAATTGTAATAAAAATCGTTCAAAAGATTCTAAATAAACAAGTTTCTCCGAGCTCGAGCATTCTTGCCAATTGAAAAAGCACGACGAAGCGAAAGAACTCGTGCCATACAAAATTCATAACTGATTTAAAACTTCCAAAAGTGTATAACGTTTATCTGTAAAAAAAACACCATCTTTTCCTCTCTGAAAATCGTATCACGTCCACTACTCGTACAAACGCAACACCTTCCCATTGCTCTAGTTTCGTTCCAGCATGACCGATATTTTTTCTAAAACGAACATATTTTCCGAACACCCGTAGCATCGGGTCAAGACTTGGCAAAAAATTACCAACGCTCGAGCAATGAAGCGAACGCTTCAAGCTACTCCGTCAAAACCCGCCCCAAAATTCGTTCCTTCACCGTGTAGCGCTGTTGGTCGGTGTCGGTTTGCCTGCTTCTACGAGAAAATCACGAGTACGCTCCATCGCTCGTTTCCCTCTTCGGACCGCGATGGTTCGACTATTATATACACCGCGAGCCTAAATTCATGCTTCGAACGAAATCAAAGAGATTCTATGGTTTGGAACAGAAAGAGAAAAATAAAAAAATCCAGCATAACGAAATTATGTCGGAGACACGATCTTCGGACGCTCGATTGTACCGACAGCTACTCGCTATATTCATATTGGAAGGATATGGCAAATTTTACTTCGTCTAGCGTTGTACGTGTATTTTTAGCGCGTGACGCAAATTAAATAAAATATTTATAACACAAATAAACAAAAGCAACGTAACGTGTATAATTTGCGCTAAATATTAATAGCTGTTTTAATACTTACGACCACCGGTGTACGTATATATGAATAATCCCTGAGTAGACAGACAACTGTGAAGAGATGAAATTTTAAGCCTGTAATTTTTACAGACACGTTTCATACATTCTATGTCCGGGTTGATAATTTATAGATCGTAATGCGTTCTAGCAAGCCCAGTTTAGTATCTATCATATCTCGGATATACTTGGAAATTTTCGAAAATTTCAATTTTCTTCAAAATTCAGCTCGCGACGCAATTTCGTTATTCTCCGGTCATGGAAACTCTGCTAACGTCGCGTTAAAAGACTTGGCGCCACGTACTGAACTCTCGATAGAAACGGTAAAGTAAAGTCGCATCGCTTGGCCGTTTTTCTTTTCGATTCCCTTCTCGTCTTCCTCTCGGCTTGATCACGCTTTGATCACAGGTTGGCCGGCGTTAATCAAGGCGTAAACTGCGCCTCGTTTCTTTCTTCGACGCTTCAACATGGCCGACAAGGCTGTGCTCTCATTTCCAAGTTCAAAGAATCCGAGTTTTTACGACGGCTTGTTTTCCCTTAATACTCGATGTAACACGACCTCTCGCGTTCTACGCGTTCCGCGCTTCTTTGATCACAGCCAAGACTTGCAACAATCCTTCTCTTTCCCTCTTGAACCATTGATAACGATAACGAGAGGGTGGATGTAACCGGAGGGCTTTACAAAGGAGGAGAAAAAGAGGAAAAAAAAAGAAGAAAGAAAGAAAAGGAACGAAAATGAAATATGTTTCGGCGGTTGGTCTGTTCCGCGAAAATGGCTTGTTCGCGTGTCGAATTTATCGAGCACGATTGAAACGTAAAATCGACGTTACACGGCTGAAGAATCGCGTAGCTTAAAACGTTTTCGCGAGCAACATCCAGATAACGAGTCTCCTTCCTCTCCTTTTTGTTTCCTCTCTGTTTTTACCGGCTCCTCCTCTCGACTTCTCTCGCTTCTTAACGGCAGGGTCTATAACGATATTACGGTTCTTCGACTTCCGGTTCGAGTTGCTACAGCCCGGTAGATTGATCCCTGTGAATTGGAATCGTTGCACCTTCGAAAGTCGAGAGAGTCGAAAAGTCATTCCACAGAATTCGAGCAAGTTTTAAGTATCGAATAATGTTTCCGTTTCCTCGCTGATCGTCTATCTTACGTTCCAATTTTTCCACCAGAGATAATGATACTTGCACGGTAAGTAAGTGTTTCGACACTCTGATCGATTTGTAGTAAGAATGTGCCAGCTTTGCTAAATCGTAGAAGTTAATGACGAATTATAACGACTGCAAGCTACTGCTTACTAATACTTTGTTACAGAGTTAGTGGAAGCTGTAAATTTCGGTTACTTTGAATTGTCTAATTATCCGATGTAAACGAACAATAGTATATCATAGCTAATATTAACACTAGAACTAACACACCAGTCATTGGTTTTATAATTTTATTTTAAAATTCCTACTTCACGTTGTATTTTTTCCACACTGATGTAATGAACTTCGCAACGATAACTGAAAGAATAATATAATGAATTTTATTTTGTTTTCTATGTATTGAAAGTGAAAATAATTTTGTGTCAAAACGACTGGCACTTGTCAAGGTGTAAAAGGATCCTGCAATCTGTTTATCGAACCTCAATTAACCAATTTCTTCGTTTTGTACAACTTGCCACACGTTTTCAAAATTTGTACTGCGTATCATTAGATACGATGATATGAGTTATCAGGAAAATTCCTGATCGATCGCTAGATCGCTAGGTGCTAACGATAGAAATACCACACCAGTCGAATCGACAAGTTTTATAATTTTATTTTAAAATTCCTACTTTACGTTGTATTTTTGTCCACACTGATGTAATAACTTTCGCAACGATAACTGAAAGAATAATATAATGAATTTTATTTTGTTTCCTATGTATTCAAAGTGAAAATAATTTTGTGTCAAAACGACTGGTACTTGTCAAAGTGTAAAGGGATCCTGCAATCTGTTTATCGAACCTCAATTAACCAGTTTCTTCGTTTTGTACAACTTGCCACACGTTTTCAAAATTTGTACTGCGTATCATTCGATACGATGATATCGGATATCAGGAAAATTCCGGATCGATCGCTAGATCGCTAGGTGCTAACGCTAGAAATACCACACCAGTCGAATCGACTAGTTTTATAATTTTATTTTAAAATTCCTACTTCACGTTGTATTTTTTTCCACACTGATGTAATGAACTTCGCAACGATAACTGAAAGAATAATATAATGAATTTTATTTTGTTTTCTATGTATTTAAAGTGAAAATAATTTTGTGTCAAAACGACTGGCACTTGTCAAGGTGTAAAAGGATCCTGCAATCTGTTTATCGAACCTCAATTAACCAGTTTCTTCGTTTTGTACAACTTGCCACACGTTTTCAAAATTTGTACTGTGTATCATTCGATACGATGATATGAGTTATCAGGAAAAGTCCTGATCGATCGCTAGATCGCTAGGTGCTAACGCTAGAAATACCACACCAGTCGAATCGACTAGTTTTATAATTTTATTTTAAAATTCCTACTTCACGTTGTATTTTTTCCACACTGATGTAATGAATTTCGCAACGATAACTGAAAGAATAATATAATGAATTTTATTTTGTCTTCTATGTATTGAAAGTGAAAATAATTTTGTGTCAAAACGACTGGCACTTGTCAAGGTGTAAAAGGATCCTGCAATCTGTTTATCGAACCTCAATTAACCAATTTCTTCGTTTTGTACAACTTGCCACACGTTTTCAAAATTTGTACTGCGTATCATTAGATACGATGATATGAGTTATCAGGAAAATTCCTGATCGATCGCTAGATCGCTAGGTGCTAACGCTAGAAATACCACACCAGTCGAATCGACTAGTTTTATAATTTTATTTTAAAATTCCTACTTCACGTTGTATTTTTTCCACACTGATGTAATGAACTTCGCAACGATAACTGAAAGAATAATATAATGAATTTTATTTTGTTTCCTATGTATTCAAAGTGAAAATAATTTTGTGTCAAAACGACTGGTACTTGTCAAAGTGTAAAGGGATCCTGCAATCTGTTTATCGAACCTCAATTAACCAATTTCTTCGTTTTGTACAACTTGCCACACGTTTTCAAAATTTGTACTGCGTATCATTAGATACGATGATATGAGTTATCAGGAAAATTCCTGATCGATCGCTAGATCGCTAGGTGCTAACGCTAGAAATATCACACCAGTCGAATCGACTAGTTTTATAATTTTATTTTAAAATCCCTACTTTACGTTGTATTTTTTCCACACTGATGTAATGAACTTCGCAACGATAACTGAAAGAATAATATAATGAATTTTATTTTGTTTTCTATCTATTGAAGGTGAAAATAATTTTGTGTCAAAATGACTGGTGTAAAAGGATCCTGCAATCTGTTTATCGAACCTCAATTAACCAGTTTCTTCGTTTTGTACAACTTGCCACACGTTTTCAAAATTTGTACTGCGTATCATTAGATACGATGATATGAGTTATCAGGAAAATTCCCGATCGATCGCTGGATCGCTAGATGCTAACGCTAGAAATACCACGACAATTAAAATGACTGGCTGTACAATTTTATAAATTCGTCAAGCCTCGTTTAGGGATGCCAGATGGATTAATAATACCAAAAATGTACTACACAACATGGAATTCCTCCTGTGAGAAAGTAATGAATCAATAAATGTAAAAATATTCTATTACGTATTTTTTAAAAACCAGTCATTTTCACTGGTTTTGGTAGAAATAGCTTCGTCTTAACTATCGGCAGTTCAAGTGTTAAGTGGTTACATTAGATTCAGCCAGAATCAAACATACGATAATCGTTCATTATTCACGTTATAGTAGCACGTCAGAATAATTTACTTATAATTCTCAATGAGAATTGATTATAAATTACTTCCAAATAAAAAAAAAATATTAAGTAGTTCGTTCGTGTATTCCGTAATTCTAAGCATTACTTCTTGAATTAACGTCTGTCGTATTTTTATCGATTTAGAAGCACTTTATTTTCTTTGCCATTAATTCAACAATGTACAATTAGGAAAAATTAAATTTGTCGCATAAAGTAATCTCGGAAATTGAATTTATTCACCCTTTTAGGGTATTATATATCCTTTCGTCTTGTATATAATTTTACGAAATCGCTTTCTGCCAAAAGCACGCGTCTATCTGGATACTTGTAATCGATTTTTTATTTAACGATCTATCGATAATGAATTTTCGACAGGAAATTCTGCATGTATCGTAATATCGGGTAATTTATTTCTACGTAACATTGAAAAGGCGAACGGTTGCCAGCAATACTCTTACGTTGATCGTGTTTGTGCATCGTTCTGTCGCCTTTAATCCCACAATACCAGCCGTTCTATACTTGGTATGAATTCTCCTTTCTTCGTACCGTTGCCCTGCATACCTGATATAGATTCTCGTTTCTTCGCGTGTCACTGGCCTCCATACGCGATATAGATTTTGCAGGCAATTACAACCCGTTGTTTTAAGGGTAAAACCTCTGGGTTATAGAGTTAATTACCATCGAGGCTCGAAATTCAAACTTTCCACGTACAAGCTCCTGTATAATGCGCTCACGTGTATAATAAAGTCGTAGATTGAAAAAGAAAGAAAAAAGAAAAAAAAAAAAGAGGAAAGAGAGAAAGTAGACAAACGAAAAGTAGGATCGTTATTTTAAGGGCGAACTTTATCCGGTTTGAAACTGGACGGTAATTTCGCGAGCAAACAACAGATGCAAATTATAAGGTGTTTCAATTATAGAATTAAATTAACGGACAGTTTATTTACAAAGTATCCGGGTATTTGGTAATTGCAAGTTCTTTTTTAAATGTCACCGTGCGTCGAAATTAATGGACGCTCTGAAAAATGCAAGCAATCCGAGCCACAAAGCGTGGATAATGAGACAACTGAGCTGAATTATGGACTCGACCATGCGGAATTCTCGAAACGCGCGAATCTCGCGTTACGCCACAAGAACTCGCGTCACCGTGTTTAACGTGCGCCAATTAAAGCGAAATCGATGATCTCGTTGATCCATCGATCGTCGATACTCCTTCGCGCGATCCGTTTACCGCGCGGCTAAGAAATACGTCGAGCGAAACTTGTCGTTTATCGCGATCACGAGTACTCGTATCCGAAATATGCTGATTTAAGTAACCGATATACTACACTCTGTGTAAGTCCAGTTTCAGGCTTTAGTTTTTGATGATTCGTTAAAAAACTTGGATAAGATCCTTCGGTGAGTTCGCGATGGAAGAAGTTGCAGCTATTTTCGTAAGACACCGATCAGTACGAAAGAAACCACTTAAGAGGGTGTCCTGAATTAGCGTGCTCTAAAACAGCGTCTTTTTGTGTTTTTTTTTTTTTTTTTTTTTAGAAGGGAAAGAAAGAAATAAAGTTAGCGAATTTTGATGTATGGTTTTATACATGTTCAAAGAATACAAAAAAATTTTTTATAAAGTAAAAAGAAAAATTAGAACAGATTTCTAATCGGTTTTCAATCGGCGGGAAAGATCCACCTCGTAATTCTTGACCGAAACAAAAATCCAAAAAAGGATTATATTATTATATATTTTTCTTCTCGATGAACTAAAAAAAAGACAGGAAATAGTATGAAATTAAAAATTTTGGCTGGTTCGAAGAACAAATGTGTTTTATAAAAAGGAAAAATAAACTTCAAGGTGCTGCAACAATTATTTAAATAAACTTTATTAGTTCATCGAGGAGAAAAATATATAATAATTTGATCATTTTTTGGTTTTTTGTTTCGGTCAAGAATTACGAGGTGGATCTTTCCCGCCGATTGAAAACCGCAGCCCAAGAAATAGGCTTAGAAACCTGTTATAATTTCTTTCTTTACTTAAAAAAAATTTTTTTGTATTCGTTGAATATATATAAAAGCATACCTCAAAATTCAATAACTTCGTTTCTCTCTTTCCCTTCTAAAAAAAATCACAAGAAGACGCTGTTTTAGAAGATTCTAATTCAGGACACTCCCTTAAACTCACCGTCGAAGAACGTTGTTAGCAATAAATTTCTCAATCAAAGATATTAAGCCTGTAGCTTGTTTCAGATGTTTTGCCTTTTAGAAAGATGCAATTTGAATATCGAATCTCCTTCTTCACACCAAAGGATGAAAAATCACAATTAACGATTACGACTACGTAACGTTAGTTTGAGTCCGTCCAATTAAATTTATCCTAACAAACACGATCGATGGAGATTACGTCGTTCGAAAAGTGTCTTTCTTCTACAGATACGTCTTTTACAACGATGCATCTTTATACAAACGCGAAACCTAATCCGTCGAACGTCGTGATCTTCGTTTCGATACAGCAAAATGGATCACACGTGATTCGATAAAATAATCTAAAACGGAAAATATTGCGCATCCATTAATTCCTTGTAAAACGAAAGAACCTTTTCAGACGACTTAGTAGAAATAATATTCTGTCAGCATTTAACGAAATACAAGTTTGTAGAGCGAATTAATTCTCAAATTTGTGTCGTCTATGGTGTAAAACATCTTTCGTGCACCAAGCGAGAAAACATGTTTCTCTTTCAAAGATCGAGACAGTTGGTGCTTTAAACGTTATAATATTTAGTCGACGAAAAACGAAGTGAGAAGGCGAGATCTTCGAACGTTTATCGATTCAGTATGCAACGATAGATCTGCGATCGTGGAAAAATCGTTGACATTTCGACGCGTTGCCAGCGGAAGTGCATAATGGCTGCTCGAAAATTTATAGCGTCCTTCGTGACGGTAAACTTCGCATGCATAAAGCGCGGACACGCGGCTCGGAACGATCGCAGGCGAATTTGAAGAAACACTTCAGGTTCGTCGTAGCCTGGCATCAACTGGAATCCCAGTTTGCTCTTCTATCAACGAGACTAGATTCCTTGGACTCTGTAAACACGAAGCGCACGGTAAATCTTAAACATTGACACAAGATCGTTCGAATAATCCCGGTATGGTGCCGGGCAAAAATTCCATGATTTATAGTTAAAAGCGATCCTCCGTTGCAAGGATACAGAGCGTTTCGTTTAATTCTATATTCTCCAATTTCTGTTGAATATATTTATTTATTTATTTACTTTTTCTATTTTCTCTGGTGTCGGCTTCGGACAAACTTCCGGCTTTCCACTGTGTTACACTTTTTACATTTTCTTAAAATTTATATTTCACTTCGCATACACCGTAAAGTATAACATTCTGAACAATTGTATAGCACGTTCTATAGGAAATAACGATATGTTGTTTAAAAACTTGGCAGAATAAGATGGTGAAATTGAGATTCTGATTGATCCGTTGAACGTAAATCAAATAATATTATTAGAGAAATTTCACGAGTCGCAAATTTTCAATGTTAATAAATGTTTCTTTTATGTCAGTAACAATAATAAAGTAAGTAGGATTTTACAAATCAATTTCACGAATCTAAATTTCGCCATATTAACCTGAACTGTCGTTGTACAGTTTGTTTTCGATAAACGACACGTTATTTTAGTAAATATTGTCATCCAGTTTTATTACTATAATTATGTACACAGCCTGTTAAAACGATCGAACGAATCTCGTAAATAAGATACACGAATTGTATAAAAAGAAAAAAATGTCGGTCAGCGGAGTAGAAAGTTATAGTACGCTCGATTACGTACACTTATTTACGTGACATTTGAAAGAATGACCATAATCACCTGTGGGACATAAGAAGCGCCTAGCGACTATAAATAGTGACTTTTAATGCAACCAAGTGCTCGACATTGAGCGGCTATAGTCATCTTTAGCAACGACTCAACTGCAGCGCTATATTTCATTGCTCAGTACACGATGGTCGCTTCGAAGGACAAATTCAAGATACCCACAGTTAAAGAAGAATTATCCAAATTCAGCGACAGACACAGCACAAGAGTTAACAACCATCAAAACCCTCTAATTACTCGACTACTCGACACGTCGGAACAGATCCGTAGGCTGAAAAGACATTACACCTTAGACTTAAGCACTAGATTCAAGTAGAATCGAACGTACTATAAACACTTATTAATCATGTCACAGTACCACGCCAGCATAATTTACTTATAATTCTCAACGAGAATCGATTGTAAAATTCTTCCAAATAAAAAGAAATTTTCTGTTCTTCGTTCGACTCGAGATATTCTTTTGCGTTTGCACGCTTCTTCTTGTTGGTCGAGATTTGATTTTTGTATTATTCTATAGAATCCTTACTACAATTAGTTTATTTACAATAAATGGATTGAACAGATGTTGGTTAAACAGGAAACGATGGGTGTTTGAGGTAAACTAATCACAGTGGGATATTCTTTTGCGTTTGCACGCTTCTTCTTGTCGGTCGAGATTTGATTTTTATATTATTCTATAGGATCTTTACTACAATTAGCTTATTTACAATAAATGGATTGAACAGATGTTGGTTAAACAGGAGACGATGGGTGTTTGACGTGAATTAATCACAGTGGGATATTCTTTTGCGTTTGCACGCTTCTTCTTGTTGGTCGAGCCGCTTGATTTTTATATTATTTTATACGATCTTTACTACAATTAGCTTATTTATAATAAATGGATTGAACAGATGTTGGTTAAACAGGAGACGATGGGTGTTTGACGTAAATTAATCACAGTGGGATATTCTTTTGCGTTTGCACGCTTCTTCTTGTTGGTCGAGCCGCTTGATTTTTATATTATTTTATACGATCTTTACTACAATTAGCTTATTTATAATAAATGGATTGAACAGATGTTGGTTAAACAGGAAACGATGGGTGTTTGACGCGAACTAATCACAGCGAGATATTCTTTTGCGTTTGCACGCTTCTTCTTGTCGGTCGAGCCGCTTGATTTTTATATTATTCTATAGGATCTTCACTACAATTAGTTTATTTACAATAAATGGATTGAACAGATGTTGGTTAAACAGGAGACGATGGGTGTTTGAGGTAAACTAATCACAGTGGGATATTCTTTTGCGTTTGCACGCTTCTTCTTGTTGGTCGAGCCGCTTGATTTTTATATTATTCTATACGATCTTTACTACAATTAGTTTATTTACAATAAATGGATTGAACGGATGTTGGTTAAACAGGAAACGATGGTTGCTTAACGCGGAGTAATCACAGCGAGATATTCTTTTGCGTTTGCACGCTTCTTCTTGTTGGTCGAGATTTGATTTTTATATTATTCTATAGGATCTTTACTACAATTAGCTTATTTACAATAAATGGATTGAACAGATGTTGGTTAAACAGGAGACGATGGGTGTTTGACGTAAATTAATCACAGTGGGATATTCTTTTGCGTTTGCACGCTTCTTCTTGTTGGTCGAGCCGCTTGATTTTTATATTATTTTATACGATCTTTACTACAATTAGCTTATTTATAATAAATGGATTGAACAGATGTTGGTTAAACAGGAAACGATGGGTGTTTGACGCGAACTAATCACAGCGAGATATTCTTTTGCGTTTGCACGCTTCTTCTTGTTGGTCGAGATTTGATTTTTGTATTATTCTATAGAATCTTTACTACAATTAGTTTATTTACAATACATGGATTGAACAGATGTTGGTTAAACGGGAAATGATGGGTGTTTGACGCGAACTAATCACAGCGAGATATTCTTTTGCGTTTGCACGCTTCTTCTTGTTGGTCGAGATTTGATTTTTATATTATTCTATAGAATCTTTACTACAATTAGTTTATTTACAATAAATGGATTGAACAGATGTTGGTTAAACAGGAAACGATGGGTGTTTGAGGTAAACTAATCACAGTGGGATATTCTTTTGCGTTTGCACGCTTCTTCTTGTTGGTCGAGATTTGATTTTTATATTATTCTATAGGATCTTTACTACAATTAGTTTATTTACAGTAAATGAATTGAACAGATGAGCCACGCCAGATAAATTTGCTTAAAATTCTCTAGCGAGAATTGATTGTAAAATAAACGCGAATAATAATAATAAAAAAGGAAGAACTTGACTTTCGGTGGAATCCGATTTTTTTTCTTCGTCATCCCTCGATATTCCCACTATTCGCGTTAAGCGTTTTCGAAGATTCTGCGAAAGGACCGTTGGGATATCGAGGGTTCATCAGACACCTGGCTTCGGCGACATACATTGTCGCCGAGTGCCGTCACATCTTTATTTCCGTCATCAGCCCATCGGTTCCGAAGCGCGGCCTGGTCTCTGACGTGAATTGAAATGTGGTTCACGCTACGGTATCATCGATATCCCTACGGTTCTTTCGCCGAATATTCGGAAGAATGCATACGCAGCAACTGTCATGGGAATATCGGGGGACAACGAAGAAAAGAATCCGTTTGGTTTCGAACAAGGATTCATTCTGTCCCGAGCTGCCAAGCGCGAAAGGCTTAGCGTCATAACGAAGCAAACACAAGCCGAGATACGTGATTATTAACTCTCGATTGTTAATCGTTAATCGTCGTCGATAGTTAATCGTAAATTGTTGACTGTCGATTGTTAATAGTTTAACAAACATTTTTGTTGAACCATCAAGAGTACTTTCGTGGGCACCTTCGCCAGCAACCACCTCAGACAAGGTAAAACTATGTAGTAGATTTTGTAGAAGAAACATTTTCTAAAAATCTAAACAGTAATTTTCGAAGAATTAAAAAACTATAATCGCACCAAACACGTGTTATGTCGCAACATGTTTCGATCAAATTCACCGTATTCGTAAACAAGTGGTTACAACCGAACAGTTTCGAGCAATAATTGAAAAAGAGGAAAAGAAGCTCGAATATTCCTCGATCGGTTTCCCACTACAGGTAAAATTTCCCAAAAGATTTATCAGTCGTCAAACATTCGTCGATAAGCAAAAACTAGTGTTAATTAGAAACGAAGTATCAAAGTGTCGGGAACGTTTTCACGGGCAACGCTCGCGACGTCAAACGCAGCCACTAAATCGCTAAGGAAACAGGGCTGAAACGCATTCCAGTAATTACAGGAGTCAGGCTAAAGCTGTTTTTAAATACGTGGATCGGCTGAATCGCCGGTTGGCTCGCGTCGTTTTCCGGAACGCAATTACCGCGAATATTCTTCGTGGCCACGTGGCTCTGCAGGAGTCGCGCTTATTCACGCTACCGTGCTCCCCTTTCATTACAAGCTTCATTTCATTAAGGGGACATCTCGCTAGTCTGTGCAACGATTATGGGAATCGAGAGGAAAGAAAGAAAGAAACAGAGTCCAAAGGACTCGAATCGCTCGCTGGTTGACCGTTTTCTTACTCGAATCTCCTGACTTATCGTCCGATACACGTATATACAGTCAGGTGCAAAGAGAAAAGAACCAGGTGATAGTGGAACTAGGTTTCAATGAAGTTTAATGGAACTAGTGGTACTGGAGTTTAATTTATCGAGTGATAAGTTTACTCGCGTTTACTTAAACGAGATTCTATTATTTACTCTCGCAGAAAATCTATTTTAGAAAGTTACGAATAACGCGTTAAGGGAGTGTCCGCGATTGAAACGTTCTAAAACAGCGTCTTTTTGTGATTTTTTTTAGAAGGGCAAGAAAGAAACAAAGTTATTGAATTTTGAGGTATGGTTTTATAACATATTTAACGAATACAAAAAAATTTTTTTTTAAGTAAAAAGAAAAATTATAGCAGATTTCCAAGCCTATTTCATGGGCTGCAGTTTTCAATCGGCGGGAAAGATCCACCTCGTAATTCCTGATCGAAACGAGAAACCAAGAAAGGATTAAATCGTTATATATTTTTCTTCTCGATGAACTTAAGTTGCTCCGAAAGTATCTTTCGTTTTGTAAGGAAGACCGTACGACACTTTTTGTTTTCTTTGTTTCATTGAATTATGTACGATCCGTTTATATATGTCATATATATTCGAAGAAACTTTTCAAACAGTCTGATATATTTAGGCGGTTTATTTATAAATTCGGATGCATTCACATTTTCTGAACTATTTTTGTAACCAGACTGGGAATTTCTATACGATTATGAAATTTCGGAGGCACAAAATTGCGCTAGAACGCGCGTAATATGATGTACGAAAACGTACAAGATATTCAAATTATAATTTGCTTTTTGTGGTACTTGCTGGGGAGTAAAACAATTTCCTACCGAGTTTCTACTTTTTTAATTATATTCCCAAGAACGTGAATTTGCATAAAAATCTGCATTCTACTTAAAAAATTCCCTTTGAATGTATACATTAATGGAAAACGAACCGACCTATTGTCCGATCCGTTAGATTATTCGGTAAAAAATAATGGAAATTAGTATTTACATTTTTGTTTAAACAAGTCGCGTTTCGTTTCAATTCGTCGATGCCTATTTCCACTATCTGGCCGCTTATTCTTGTGCCCGACTGTATACACCTACGCAGAAAGAGAAGCCTGGGAACGTTGGAAACGGAGAAAAGAGAAACGACCGTCCAGCTTAAGCAATCACATTTTCAAGATCTTAATATAGAGACACGTCATCGTGCCGCTTTTCCACTGCACCCCCTCAACCCTCTTGCTTTCTCTCTTTCTCTCTGAAATCGACGACTTTCTCCCAGTGGAACTGAGCAGCGGAACCCCGAGAGAAGAGGAGAGGTTGAGAGAACGCAGGCAAGCAAGGGAACGCAAGAGCACAAGGGGAAACGGAATGGTACAGCAGGAGGGGAGAAACTGTAGTGAGATAGAGGGTGGCCTGGAGGCGAAGCACCGTAGGAAGGGTGGAAATAACGGTGACTGCAGAAGTTTTCGCATTGCACGTAAATTACAGACGACATCGATGCATCCACCAAGTTTCCTATATTTGCAACGCTCTCCTCCGGGCGAAACAATCGCGGGATCTCGATACTCCTCGCCGGATTCCAACCCTTCTACTCTTCCTCCGTGGATCAGGCCGTTCGTTTGATTTACCAGGGAAGAACTTTAATCGCGATACACTACGGCTAATTTTATTCCAGCAGCTGGGCTGCGATCAATTCGATAAAAGGGAAAACACGACGAGGAAGGAGAAGCAAGGGAACGCGAACTTGGACCGTCTCGACGATGGATTTTATTTTCTGATTACGTAGGAAGATGAGACGAGCGTCTGGTAAGTTGAGACTCGAAGTTGATCCAACGGGACGACGTCGCAGCACGGCGTGCAGCGGACAAAAATCGAAACGATCGTTGTTCGATTTTGATTTTATTATCGTAATTCCTTGTAAACGATAATTCCTTGTTTATTAATTCCGATCAAACAGTACCTGTCACGCTTGAAATGTGGAGAATTTGAATAAAGAGGCGTATAATTGTAATTTCCAATTTAGAGGTGTCTTTCTTTCTTCAAAAAGCGATTTAAAAGAAAGGGTTCGCACCGTCCTGTAATTCAGATTCTTCCGCGTCAAACAGGCATTTCGTATTACGTTGCTGTATAATCTATTTTCTGCTGCAAAAACTGCTACGCTTTATTTTCTTATATTCTTTATTTTTCTTTCTTTTTTTTTTTCTATGAAATCTATTCGTAATCGCGACTAAGCGATTTCACATCGGCACTGTTTATTCAAACGTCACCGTGTGCGCTTGGACGAAGAAACGAATACTCGAGATATTTCAGTCGAGCGAGGGAGTAGGGAAAATGCTAACAAAGATTCGATAAATAGACTTCTACTCGCGTCCTATCTCCTGATATCGAGTTTCCAGAAACTGCGCATTATATGCATTTCTCGATCTTTGTCCGGAATCCTCGTTCAAATGCCGCTCTGTAAGACGCGAGACCGTGCACTCCGAGTCTGTCCAGTGAATTTTGATTTTTGCCCCGAATCCTCGTTCAAATACCGCACTGTACGACGCGATCATCTTCTCGAAATAACTTCTGCTTGGATTTGGCTTCAGTTTTACGTTATCCACGGTTAAATCGTGAGTTATGCGGTGGATACGAGACGATTTAGCTCCTCGTTCTGTTTAAGGATATTTCATTCGAAATAAAAATCGTATTTTAACAGATATTATACACTACTTTATTAATTCTATTCTTCGATAAAACGTTGCGTTCTTTGAATTCCACAATTTCAATCTAAAATGGTCGAAAGTATTTTAGCCAATTTATGCACGATCTTTTATATACTGATTTGTCATAGTCTGCAAAATAGTTCGCCTTTCCCTCGTTGATATTCGTTGCTATATGCATCGTGTATTTCATACTCTTCGCCAATGAAGCCAGGTGATGGATCGTGATAGTTAAAGGAAGAAACACTCGAGTATATTTAACAAAGAAATTTATTACAATATATTCGAGGTGTACACTTAGCGTAGGACTCGCGATTGTTATATCAGCGGTTCGCGATTCGCGATTACAAATTCGGCTTCTGGTCGATGCGTTTGGATGCGCGATAAAAGTTTGGATAATGATTGCCTTAAGATTCCGAGGAACTCTGATCCGATATGTAACGACGACTTACTTTCCGTCACGATGATGACGCGAGGGAAAACTGTGATGGGGTGTGTCTAAGGATGCGAGATCATCGGATTCGTTAAGAAAAGCCTTGGTTCGAAAAGTGAGAGAAATGGACGTCGTTGTTAATTGACTAATTTTTGTGTTTGTGGTTAGAAAAGGATGCTAACTGCCCTTGAAAGAAAGTCGCTAGAAACGCGAGAAAAGCAGATTTCTCGTATCTTCCCGTAGGAGGTGATAGGTTTAGGTGTTGGAATTTAGTCTCAAAGTTAAGATTAATAATCTGTGGAAGACACAATGTTTGTGCTAAAATAATATTCGGTGATATTTGTCAAACAGAACTACAGAACCAAACGTGTATAAGCGAGTGATATAATTAACAACGAATGGAGATTGTTGACAGTTGGCCAGTTACTCTCGGACTAGTCGTAGGTAGTGACCCATGATCCTTTAAATATTTTGAACCTCACTCTCTATACCGTAACGAGTATGACCTGTGTAAGTGTCCCGTTCAAATGCCTGTGTGGGTGTCAGTGTAAGAGCATTTGTGCCTATGCGTGTAATATCGTTGTATTCCAACATTGGGGACTGCTAAGCGAAAGACTGTTTGTCCCTTTGGAGAACCATAGCTAAATGAATCCTAAGATTTATAGCAGGTCCTTAGATTAGCTGAAAATATTCCGCGAGGATGCATCGACATCCTGCAATCATCTTATCCGAAGAATAGGGTCTTTGCGTAGCGAGCCACGGGACAGAAACCGTTGGGAAGTTTACCGTCGAGTGTCGCTACAGAAGTATAACGTATGTCGGGTTAACATTAGGGCTAGGGACGTGTAACGAATCTTTCTTTGGATCAGACGTTGTTATGCAAGAGCGAAGATACTTACTAGTACAATTACGATCGTGACAGAATTTGACAAGTAGCCGTGGTACTTAGATACTCGAGACGCGAATGGCAACGATCTTAGACTCGATAACGAATCCACGGTCAACGGGACGACGAATGCGATTTCTTCCACGGTCCAAGTCGAACTCGACTTACCGATCCACGATTCGAGTGTGACTCGACGTACTTGTCCACGGTACGAGTAGAACTTATCCGACCGAATCTCAGTCCAAGTGGAACTGCCCTTACATACTCCTCTCCGTACCACTCCGTGACCCGAGGGTCAATCTTTGTTTTTGTTAAGGTTATCGGACGTATGCGAATACGAAGAAACGCGTGGATAAATTGTAAGGTAGAAAATATATATATATAGTTTGAATATTAAAGTGTAAGTACAAAGTTTGGAATACGATACGAGCTGGTCCAGATCCGCACGCTACCAGCGTTACCCCATGACTGAAAAACCCTGAAGTCAACGTTGCACGTGTACCGTTTACGGTTTGCCTTCGACGCAGTCTTTCGTCTATGCGCTGTCGATGGCTTCGGTGCTTGAGAAAACTAAAGACCAGACGTAGAGTTTTCTTCGAAGTGGCGACCACTTCGACAGTTTTTAAGGAGAGCTATTTAATTACTCCATAGGTACTCTGTTAGGTACACGTCCCTCCCGTGTCCGTGGCTACGTTCAGCGACAACTTATGTCGCTCCGAGTCCAAACTCTTATTAAGCTGTCATTAATCTCGGGCTCCCATACTCGGATTAAATCACGCACAACTACTTCTCAGTTTTATTATTTAAATACAGTTATAACAAAGTGCGGACTAAAGTATCGGAGACCTTCCCAAACATTGCAAAAGGAAGACCCCGATACCCCTTCATCTCCGATATGTATATTTTGAAATTTACGAAGAAAGAGTGTAAACGCGAAAAATAAGCAAAAAGAACGAAAGATAAAGATAGGGATCTTCCGTGGGCTTCTTATAAATTCGGGAATTTCGTGTGTGGTAATCGATATATTATACAGATTGTCAGGAACATGGAACGCACGAGTATGGAACAAAGAGCAGGTAAACTGTAAAATCGTGGTTTTCTTGGAGGTAGAGCTTTTGTTGCAGTTTTAAGTAAAATTCTATGCTTGCTTTCGGTTGTACTGTGCGTTCGAAAGATTTAAGAATATTGTATTAAATCGTATAGTTACGAGCGGATTGCCAATGTTCATAGAAATTCGTACTTTTATGCATGCAATTAGAGAAACGAAAGCTAAACGGATGTTCGTTTCGCTGTTCAAATATCAGAGTGGATTCGTTTTACGTATTTTCCATATTTCGTACATTTTTGTATATTTTTGTATCCCTAAATTTTCCTCCACGCGAATGCATAAGAGTTCGCAGTCTAGTTATTAGCAATGGCAAAGCAGTTACAATTCACTCGACCAGACAAATAGCTGGGACGTTGCTCGAGAGTCAAACGAATAACCGCTAACCACGAGTCCGTTTTAGCCAAATAATAGGAGGCTTGTCCCATCCGTAGAACGATTCCGGATTAGCCGTCGTCGCGGCTTAAACAATCACATTTTCCAGGTCTCAAACAAAGACCCTCGTCCCTCGTTATTCCCCCCGCTTTTCCGTTTAGATGACAGCGGCGAGACAGGGTACACAGACGTGGGGTTGCTCGAGGCCAGGCTTCAACATCGTCGAGGAGAAGAGTCGAGCTCGAGAGCTCTTTCATCCTCTTCGTTCCATCGTTTAATCGACAAATGAAAGTTTATTTATTTATTGATATCGTCCTTGGTGCGATAACGACTCACGACAATCGATAAAAATATATGAGTTTTATCGCGTGCATCAAAGTGATATTTGCTGAATAATTTACGATTCACATCGTTCATCGGCGACTGCCCTTTAACGATCAATGCACGAATATACCAGTATTTTAATATCAAGTTGGTTTTTGTATTACAAAGGAGACAATTATTTTTCAACGTTTTAACAACATCTTCAAACTTTTTCAAATCTGGCTTATTTTTTTTTTTTTTTTTTATAACCAGCTTTTCACTCGTGATATATATGTCGGAGACGAAAGGCCATCGGGACCTTTCTTTTGCAATGTTTGGAAAGGTCCCTGATACTTTAATCCGGACTTTTTATTATAGCTGTATTCAAATAATAAAACTGAGAAGTAGTTGTTCGTGATTTAATGGGTGCCCGAGAATTATGACACGCTTAGGCTCGGAGCGACATAAGTTGTCGCTGAACGTAGCCACGGGCACGGGAGGGACGTGTACCTAACAGAGTACCTATGGAGTAATTAAATAGCTCTCCTTAAAAACTGTCGAAGTGGTCGCCACTTCGAAGAAAACTCTACGTCTGGTCTTTAGTTTTCTCAAGCACCGAAGCCATCGACAGCGCATAGACGAAAGACCTATACGTCGAAGGCAAACCGTAAACGGTACACGTGCAGCGTTGACTTCAGGGTTTTTCTGTCATGGGGTAACGCTGGTAGCGTGCGGATCTGGACCAGCTCGTATCGTATTCCAAACTTTGTACTTACACTTTAATATTCAAACTATATATATATATATTTTCTACCTTACAATTTATCCACGCGTTTCTTCGTATTCGCATACGTCCGATAACCTTAACAAAAACAAAGATTGACCCTCGGGTCACGGAGTGGTACGGAGAGGAGTATGTAAGGGCAGTTCCACTTGGACTGAGATTCGGTCGGATAAGTTCTACTCGTACCGTGGACAAGTACGTCGAGTCACACTCGAATCGTGGATCGGTAAGTCGAGTTCGACTTGGACCGTGGAAGAAATCGTATTCGTCGTCCCGTTGACCGTGGATTCGTTATCGAGGCTAAGATCGTTGCCATTCGCGTCCCGAGTATCTAAGTACCACGGCTACTTGTCAAATTCTGTCACGATCGTAATTGCACTAGTAAGTATCTTCGCTCTTGCATGACAACAACGTCTAATCCGAAGAAGGATTCGTTACACGCCCCTAAGCCTAACGATAATTCGACATATAGCTGTACAGATGTACAGAAAAAGTTAGTTAAGATGTTAGGAAAGATTGCTATTTCTCTGCGTGTTTAAATATTTCCACGTTCATCCGGATTTAAATTCGTATGAAAACGTAGCTGCACTCTTTGAGGAGACAAGGGGGTGGCAAGTGTTCAACGTTATATTCATACGAGGGAAAAAATCCAAGCAATTTCTATATCCTAAGCCTGGACGTTCCCTGAGTGGCCAATTCCGCAGGTTGCTCGACCCGGGCAGGCGTTCTTCTGGTCGTTTCGCTTCTAACGCGGTTCTGCTTTCCGCCAAAGCAGCGCGCCACGGTAACAGATAAAACCGGATAATGGAAAAACTAGCAGCGGGGAAAAAAGCGACGAAACGACGAGCAGAGATGGAAGGGATAAGAGTAGCAACGGTAGAGGCAGAGTCGTGAAAGTTTTGCATCGAGCTCTGACTTCGTAGCCAGAAAAACCCGACGCGTTTGAAAGAAGCTGAAAGTTTCGCTTAATCAAAGCAACGCTGATCCGAAATTGCAAGGTGTCTATGTATGTTTGTATATGTACGTTACCGTATACTACGTACTACTGGTCGAAAGTGCGTAAACGTTTATTTACTTCTTAGCAGAATATAATTTAGTTGCAAAGTTAACCAGCTGGAAACGCTCGTACTGATTTTAGCTTTATTTTATTGGAATATTAATTAGTATTGTAAAATTTACTTTTAAAAGTTAACGGATAATAATTAAATTAACATATGTAAATGTCAAACATTGTGGAGAGGTTTTGTCATTTAAAGAGTTCCTTGTTCTCGGATCGTTTCGTTGTCGAACTGTGAATAAAATAGGAGGAAGATGCTTCAAATCGATAAGCCATAGCAAAAGATCCTTTTCTTTTTTTTTTTTTTTTACTTTCTAGATAACGTTAAATTCAAAGTTAAATGGTTCTACGAGAATGATATTTATCGAGGTTCGACAATTTTCTGAGTTAAATAGACACAGCTCGTTTATGATATCGATATACCGATATACTTACAAACATTGTGCAATTTCACGAGTATTTCGTTTAAAAAAGTTGAAATATACGAAGCATGTCCTGGCGCGTTTTTCTGGGAAAACACGGGCTAGAATCATTTTCGATATTTCATTGAAAAAATTCTAAATAAATAATTTGTATTCCATACGATATACATCTGTTGATTCCACGATATTTGTCATAACTGGTTTACCATTAATTCGTATACTTCGGTAACATTCGCGTTTGTCGTTGATACGAATCGACCAAAAGTGTCTACATATTTATGAACGCGGTGTATGCAGATTTATATACAACCAGAAACGACAGTAATTATTAGTTGCGACGAGAACGAGCGAGAACACCGTCGATTCGTACAAAAGCATCGCGTGCCTTCTACGTCTGTTTAAATTAAAAAATGCCTCGTCTAAGCTAATTAAACCGGACGCGCTGCCGCTTCCTTTAAAGCATCGCTGTCTAATCCGCTCGAGAAGAGCAAGTGGAACGTGTTCGCAAGTTGCTGTTGCGTTTGTTAATTAACCTCGACGCCGGTATTTCGGCCGTAACGAGCAAAATTTTTCGCGTGTCAGGGACTTTTGATTGTTTGTTCTGTCTACCGACGAGATACTACGTTCTCCCCTTTAGCGGTTAGCACAAGAAATGGACGCATTAGCGATTCTCACACACGTAACGTCGTACGCGCGTGTATGCATACGTGTAAAGTACAAGAAACAATCAGGCCGTGATTCGTTTAAATTCAACGCTTTTGCATGAAATAAGAACAAACACGTTACGTATACGTACTGTTTACGTGATACAGGGATATTTGTACCACGTGCATAAAATTTCAGATTACCGCTCAGCGAAAAATGCTGCAAACATACGATTCGTTATAGCGTTTGGATGGTGTTTCTTCGTGAAGTGAATAGCACGAAAAGAAAATGAGAAGAAACGACAAATTTTCATGTTCGAGATTAGTCGAAAGTTATGACACGCCGTTGAATTGTCGTATCGTTGCTGATTCAAGGTCGTTAAAAGATGGAAAAAGCGAAGCAAAGTTTCCCGAGTTTCTTCGATGTTCGGTGATTATTGTCCGAAGTTTATTGACTGGTCTTCCCGAGAGTTGAAAAGTTTTTAATGAAAACAATAGAAACTCTGAGGACGATACAGAAGATAAATGGAATCGATGCAGTTATGTTAAACGCTTTCCGAAAACTGTCCAGCTACTCTTTAACTGAAACCTGTAAACTTAAAAACTTCTTCCAAACTCTCTCGTCCAACAGACGTTTCTTCTCAGCTCCTGAAAATTCCATCTCGTTTCGTGCCTTTAAGTGCTTTTGTCAGATTCGCGCACGTACACGCGCGCACATTCCCCAGAATCGCTTGTCCGTTTGAGACACGTGCTCCTCTTCAAAAATCTCAACCTACAAGTCTATCGGACTCGCCAGGAAACACCTCCGATTCGTAAATTCAAAAAATTATAAAACTTTGAGTATATATATATATATATATATATGTCGGATCATCTTTGGAAAACGGGGCGTGTAACGAGTCTCGCTGCTAGTTGTCCATAGTCGCCTTATACCAGATGATGTTCGTTTATGGAAATGTATTACGTATAAGTTAACAAGTGATATCGATGATCGAGCGATCGAGACGTCTACGACGATGAATTTAGGTTCTATAACGAATACACGGTCAACGGGATGACGATTGCGATTGGGAACTCGACGTACGTGTTCGCTGGGCTGGTCGAACTTATCGGATTGCACCTCGGTCCAAGTGGAACTGCCCTCATATACTCCTCTCCGTATTCTTCGGGTCAATCCCTGTTTTTAAGGAGAGTTATTTAATTGCTTTATACCTCTGTTAGGTACACGTAACTCCCGTGACCGTGGCTACGTTCAGTGACCCGTTATGTCGCTTCGAGTCTAAGCTCACTGTCATTAATCTCGAGCACCCATTAAATCACGAACAACTATTTCTCAGTTTTATTATTTAAATACAGCTATGATAAAGTCTGGACTAAAGTGATATTCCGGAAGAAAGGCTCCGGCGTCTCTTCGTTTATTTATATTTTACATATTTATTTATTATGCATCTTTTTTCCTGACCAAATTCACTTTAAAAGAGCGGAGCGGGTCGAGATCGATCCCTGAAAATTCGGTTATTTTCCGATTTTTCGTTATAACTCGCCAAATGGAAGAGCTAGAAAAAATGCTTTCAGACAAAGTTGCTTCTTCTAATCAGGAGTATCGTTTGGAAAATAATTTATCGACGAGTTACAACGTATCCTGTCATCTACGTCCCAGGACTCGCATTCCAAAAATCTTATAACGCGCGTCCCGTAATCAATACTTTATTTTCCATACACGAAAAAAGTTGCATATTACGTTCCACGATCTTTATCCCACTTGCTACGTGTTCCACTGTTCACACACTCTATACTCTATATTCGACATTTAACATTCACTATGTCACCGTGTCCATTATCCAAGCCTATTCCATAGTTCACATTTTCATCTCGTATCTAACATCGTTTCATATTCCCTGTCTCCTTTTCTATATTTCTTTCCCAGTATCCTCGGACCATATATTCCATTCTAATTCGCACAGTGTATATCTTCACTGTCCGCTTCATATTTCTACATCCTTCGTTCCGTGGTACATCTTGTTCTGGCGCACATGCTCCTCCTCGCGTCCTACGTCCGATATTTATCGAAACACAGAGAAATAAAATCGAAATACCATTGGATCCTGTGAAAGGTTCGTGTAAAGGATTAGGATACGCAACGATCGATCGTAGTGTTCATGCTTCGAGGTATTTGCGACACGTGGAACGCCGGTAAAGAAACGTGGCTGCACGTATACTTGGCAATACCACGTGAAATCTAATTCGCGGCACACGCCGACGCTCGTTCTATGATTCGCCATCAACGCGTCAGTGGTTTCGTTGCGCGTCCGAAACGAGTTTTGTTGTTGTTGCTCGGTGTCTCCTTAACGGGGTTCGCAGATGTCATGGAAATCCCAGTGCAGTTCCTTGGGAGAGGAGAAAATTCCCCGAGACGCGGTCGTGCCAGCGGCGACAATATCGTAGAAAGCGAACACCGCGTTCCTCCATAAACGTCACAGTTCATTTCGTGTGACAAACGAGGTTTTGCAGCGTTACACCTTTGGCAAATCTCTGCGAACCATCGCGCACGGACTATAATGTAATTCGTTGGATAAATTGAAAACGTAAGGGAAGAAACATGTCCTGAAATGGTGAACGTTATGTAGCGTGAAGAGGCAGCTCTTCGCGAGAGGCTTCTTCCTGCGTATTTCGTTAAGGTATCCTAAACTGGAGAACGTTGGTAACGCCGCTACTGAGTTGCGTCCTTTTAGGCAAACGTTTTTACGATCTTCGAACGAGGATAGCGTTTGAAAATGTTCTCGACGACGAGCCGTTAATTAGATTTCGAAAAGGTCCAGCACTCTTACGAACGAAACGATTATAAAGAATAATATTGTAGGATCTTACTACAATTAGTTTCTTTACAGTAAATGGATTAAACAGTGGTTGGTTAAACAGGAAACGATGGCTGTTCAACGCGAACTAATTACAATGACGTACTATAATTAAGACAATTGAATAGTTGATTCGCAACTCTCGTTACTACGGTTCCAACGTTCTGTCTCACGCGGACCACGTTCTCTCGACAACGTAATTCACACTCCCTGACTTCTCGACTCGCGCTGACCGTTAACTCGTCTTTGTCCCTTAGCATCCCTTTGTCTTTTGTCTTTTGTCTCAGCCCCGCCACGCACGTGTTTCGCAAACGCTCGTGGCCAGGCTCACGCAGGCCTTTTCCGCCTAAACTATTCGATTGATCTACCAATTTGTAGAGGTTTATGTGTAGAGGATGGTTGGTCGAATATATTTAAATTAGTATACAGATAATGTTCGCAAAGACAGTGTACAAGTCGTAAAATAGGATCGCTAATGACTCGTTAATTAGATCGCTGATAATTCGTTGATAACTGGTTGACAATTGATCGACAACCGACTTTCCGCGTAACTATTCGATCGAAGGATCTTGTCGGCGCTTTGGCTTTCTCGCGACATTGTTTATGGTTCGCCCGATATCTCTTAGCACTTTCGTCCACGATACTACAATATCGACATTGAATAATATTCGACTAAACAATAAACGATAATACCTAGGAACGTTACGTTAAACTAGTTTAGCTTGATACTTTTTGTATAACGCGTGAACGTCAACTTTGGTTTTAAAGTACGACACTGACAGATAATTACCATGCATTGAAAGAGGGAAAGTATATAGAAATTTTAAACAATGTACAAATTTCATAGGATCTTCGAGACAAAAATAGCTTAATCTTTAACGGTAAAGGAATTTTCTCGTGTAGCTATAGCGTAGAAATTCTTTTCCTTTCGATACGATTCTCCTTTTTTCGTTATCCGTTACAAGATAATGAGAGACGTATATTTCTATCTTTGTATCATATTATCGAACCGTTTATTACGAAAGCGATGTAAATCCATTTCCTGAAATCTATAATATAATCTATAATATAAACCAATAGCTAGAAACAAATGACAGTGAATGTAA
Organism: Bombus dahlbomii; assembly: GCA_037178635.1. Lineage (NCBI taxonomy): Eukaryota > Metazoa > Arthropoda > Insecta > Hymenoptera > Apidae > Bombus > Bombus dahlbomii. The sequence continues at coordinate 1,508,042 of CM074104.1, read as the reverse complement.
TCGTAATCTCTGTACCAATAATATTGCATTCATGGATGCGAACAAGTTGTTTAAATGCGATTCAGTAATATACCCGTAAATTATCGTTACATTTATTAAATTATCGATACTATTATTAAGTTAAATTGTTATAATTGAACGTAATTATTACGACGTTTGAAATATTATTAAATCAATTACATTTGCATCGCATCGTATCGAAGTGCAAACTTACGATTGACGAAAGTACTACATATCGTTGTTATCTTTACTCAATGGATAATGACAATGGATAATGATTCTAACAAAAGATATTCGTCTAGTTAATCCTCGAAAAAACTGTATTTTGTTTTCGTACAATTTGTATAATGAGTTTTCATGTACTTAAATATATAAAGAGGCGAACAGATATTAAGCAGATCTTATCAGGATTTTTCGATCGATGGAAACGCAAACGCTTGAATATTTCGTGTTGAGGTTATCAGATATACGTGAATACAGAGGATAAATTGTAAGGTAGAAAATGTATATTTTAAGACTAAAGTGTAAATACAAGTCGGAATATAATATGAGCCGATCCAGATCCGCAAGCTAGCAGTGTTACCCTATGACTGAAAAGCCTGAAGCTAACGTTGCCTGTGTACGGTTTATGGTTTGTCTTCGACTTTTGTCTATAGGCTGTCGATGGCTTCGGTGCTCGAGAAAACTTCTTCTTTTTTATTTGATTTTAATTTACAATCAATTCTCGTAGAGATAGAATATTCTCCGTAGAATAATATAAAAATCAAGCGGCTCGTCCAAAAAGAAGAAGCGTGCAAACGCAAAAGAATATCTCGCTGTGATTAGTTTACCTCAAACACCCATCGTCTCCTGTTTAACCAACATCTGTTTACACCATTTATTGTAAATAAACTAATTGTAGTAAAGATCCTATAGAATGATATAAAAATCAAATCTCGACCGACAAGAAGAAGCGTGCAAACGTAAAAGAATATCTCGCTGTGATTAGTTTACCTCAAACACCCATCGTCTCCTGTTTAACCAACATCTGTTTACACCATTTATTGTAAATAAACTAATTGTAGTGAAGATCGTATAGAATGATATAAAAATCAAATCTCGACCGACAAGAAGAAGCGTGCAAACGTAAAAGAATATCTCGCTGTGATTAGTTTACCTCAAACACCCATCGTCTCCTGTTTAACCAACATCTGTTTACACCATTTATTGTAAATAAACTAATTGTAGTAAAGATCCTAAAGAATAATATAAAAATCAAATCTCGACCGACAAGAAGAAGCGTGCAAACGTAAAAGAATATCTCGCTGTGATTAGTTTACCTCAAACACCCATCGTCTCCTGTTTAACCAACATCTGTTCAATCCATTTATTGTAAATAAACTAATTGTAGTAAAGATCCTATAGAATAATACAAAAATCAAATCTCGACCAACAAGAAGAAGCGTGCAAACGCAAAAGAATATCTCGCTGTGATTAGTTTACCTCAAACACCCATCGTCTCCTGTTTAACCAACATCTGTTCAATCCATTTATTGTAAATAAACTAATTGTAGTAAAGATCCTATAGAATAATACAAAAATCAAATCTCGACCAACAAGAAGAAGCGTGCAAACGCAAAAGAATATCCCACTGTGATTAGTTTACCTCAAACACCCATCGTCTCCTGTTTAACCAACATCTGTTCAATCCATTTATTGTAAATAAACTAATTGTAGTGAAGATCGTATAGAATGATATAAAAATCAAATCTCGACCAAGAAGAAGAAGCGTGCAAACGCAAAAGAATATCTCGCTGTGATTAGTTTACCTCAAACACCCATCGTCTCCTGTTTAACCAACATCTGTTTACACCATTTATTGTAAATAAACTAATTGTAGTGAAGATCGTATAGAATGATATAAAAATCAAATCTCGACCAAGAAGAAGAAGCGTGCAAATGCAAAAGAATATCTCGCTGTGATTAGTTTACCTCAAACACCCATCGTCTCCTGTTTAACCAACATCTGTTCAATCCATTTATTGTAAATAAACTAATTGTAGTAAAGATCCTATAGAATGATATAAAAATCAAATCTCGACCAAGAAGAAGAAGCGTGCAAACGCAAAAGAATATCTCGCTGTGATTAGTTTACCTCAAACACCCATCGTCTCCTGTTTAACCAACATCTGTTTACACCATTTATTGTAAATAAACTAATTGTAGTAAAGATCCTATAGAATAATACAAAAATCAAATCTCGACCAACAAGAAGAAGCGTGCAAACGCAAGAGAATATCCCACTGTGATTAGTTTACCTCAAACACCCATCGTCTCCTGTTTAACCAACATCTGTTCAATCCATTTATTGTAAATAAACTAATTGTAGTAAAGATCGTATAGAATAATATAAAAATCAAGCGGCTCGACCAACAAGAAGAAGCGTGCAAACGCAAAAGAATATTTCTCTGTCATTAGTTTACCTCAAACACCCATCGTCTCCTATTTAACCAACATCTGTTCAATCCATTTATTGTAAATAAACTAATTGTAGTAAAGATCCTATAGAATGATATAAAAATCAAATCTCGACCAAGAAGAAGAAGCGTGCAAACGCAAAAGAATATCTCGCTGTGATTAGTTTACCTCAAACACCCATCGTCTCCTGTTTAACCAACATCTGTTTACACCATTTATTGTAAATAAACTAATTGTAGTAAAGATCCTATAGAATAATATAAAAATCAAATCTCGACCGACAAGAAGAAGCGTGCAAACGCAAAAGAATATCTCGCTGTGATTAGTTTACCTCAAACACCCATCGTCTCCTGTTTAACCAACATCTGTTCAATCCATTTATTGTAAATAAACTAATTGTAGTAAAGATCCTATAGAATAATATAAAAATCAAATCTCGACCGACAAGAAGAAGCGTGCAAACGCAAAAGAATATCTCGCTGTGATTAGTTTACCTCAAACACCCATCGTCTCCTGTTTAACCAACATCTGTTCAATCCATTTATTGTAAATAAACTAATTGTAGTAAAGATCCTATAGAATAATATAAAAATCAAATCTCGACCGACAAGAAGAAGCGTGCAAACGCAAAAAGATATCCCACTGTGATTAGTTTACCTCAAACACCCATCGTCTCCTGTTTAACCAACATCTGTTTACACCATTTATTGTAAATAAACTAATTGTAGTAAAGATCCTATAGAATGATATAAAAATCAAATCTCGACCAAGAAGAAGAAGCGTGCAAACGCAAAAGAATATCCCACTGTGATTAGTTTACCTCAAACACCCATCGTCTCCTGTTTAACCAACATCTGTTTACACCATTTATTGTAAATAAACTAATTGTAGTGAAGATCGTATAGAATGATATAAAAATCAAATCTCGACCGACAAGAAGAAGCGTGCAAACGCAAAAGAATATCTCGCTGTGATTAGTTTACCTCAAACACCCATCGTCTCCTGTTTAACCAACATCTGTTTACACCATTTATTGTAAATAAACTAATTGTAGTGAAGATCGTATAGAATGATATAAAAATCAAATCTCGACCGACAAGAAGAAGCGTGCAAACGCAAAAGAATATCTCGCTGTGATTAGTTTACCTCAAACACCCATCGTCTCCTGTTTAACCAACATCTGTTCAATCCATTTATTGTAAATAAACTAATTGTAGTAAAGATCCTATAGAATGATATAAAAATCAAATCTCGACCAAGAAGAAGAAGCGTGCAAACGCAAAAGAATATCCCACTGTGATTAGTTTACCTCAAACACCCATCGTCTCCTGTTTAACCAACATCTGTTTACACCATTTATTGTAAATAAACTAATTGTAGTGAAGATCGTATAGAATGATATAAAAATCAAATCTCGACCGACAAGAAGAAGCGTGCAAACGCAAAAGAATATCTCGCTGTGATTAGTTTACCTCAAACACCCATCGTCTCCTGTTTAACCAACATCTGTTCAATCCATTTATTGTAAATAAACTAATTGTAGTGAAGATCCTATAGAATAATATAAAAATCAAATCTCGACCGACAAGAAGAAGCGTGCAAACGCAAAAGAATATCTCGAGTCGAACGAAGGACAAAAAATTTCTTTTTATTTGGAAGAATTTTACGATCGATTCGCGTTGAGAATTATAAGTAAATTATTCTGGCGTGGTACCATGACGCGATTAATAAGCGTTTATAGTATGTTCGATTCTACTTGAATCTAGTGCCTAGGTCTGAGATGTAATGTCTTTTCAGCCTACGGATCTGTTCCGACGTGTCGAGTAGTCGAGTAATTAGAGGGTTTTGATGGTTGTTAACTCTTGTGCTGTGTCTATCGCTGAATTTGGATAATTCTTCTTTGACCGTGGGTATCTCGAGGTCGCGATGTATCGTTTCGTTGGTGACGTACCAAGGGCATCTATTAGGGATCTTAAGGTATTCGATTGGAATCGTTGGAGAATTTCTATGTTGGAATTACTCGCTGTTCCCCATAGTTGGATTCCAACAGGTCCAAACAGGTTTTTTTAATATGGCTTTGTATAGTGTAATTTTACTTTGCGTGTTTAAGTTGGACCGTCGAGCCGATGAGTCGGTAGAATTTTTTTAATTTTTCAGAAAACTAAAAGATCAGAGGTAGAGTTTTCTTAGAAGCGACGACCACTTCAACGTTTCGAAACAAAAAAAAAAAAAAAAAAAAAAAATGGACTTACAGCATTTTTCGTATATCCAATTATATACGACGAGGTTATGTCTGAGTGAGATTAGAGTCTTTGAATTTAACGTGCAAAGATTCAAAGCATTTGAACGTTCGAGTATACAGTCGTTCGGAGGATTCTTTCACATACAGATTTCTCAAATTGTCATAGAAATGGTAATATTATTTTTGCTTGATAGCCTGGAAATAGTAAGAAACGTATGTTAAATAAGCATCGCTTTGTTTCAGGAAGAAAATCACGGTTTTCTCTTCGCGGCAAAGGGCAGAATATTATCGTTTACAGCTTTGACGAATCTCGTAACGTTATCGCGCAGAAATCGAGAAACAATTTGTCGGATATATTGAAAATATAAGGTAGGAGAAGTAGTTTCGAAGCGAAACTCCGACTTTTATTCAGAATATCGAAAGTCTTCTTGCTCCGGTGTGCAACTTTCATGGTTACATCGATGCAGGGATTTTACGATGCCAGCGTGCTACCATAATATCATTTTTTCAGTATGTTCAAAAAATTATTTTGAACTGTTCTCTCATAAACGTCACTGTACTCTTTTCCTTTCTCCAACATAGCTTTCATTGTACTTTCCCTCTGAAACGATAGCGTCTGTCACAGAACGAACCAACGATAATCTTAAAATATGAAATTCTTTAAAACTACCGGAAACGTTTATACAACGGAAACATCGCGAAGAGTCTAGGTTTTTATATGAAAAATAAACTTCGTCGAATGTATTTGACGAATGTTTATAATTTCATCCCGGTGCGTGGTTTTGTGTGATTAAAGGTGATAAAAACATTTCTGGGAAAATGATTAGCGACAGAGAACACCATACTTTCGTTCTAAAATATTAAAATTCGTTTTAAGCGAATTGCGCTCAATGTTTTATATAATTTGTCGGTGTTTCTCTTCTATGGTGAAAAGGCAAAAGAAAGAAAAATTGTGTCACCGCGGTCGTTGCTAATATTAGAAATTCACAATAACTAGCGTAAGCTGTAACAGTCGCAGTTCATTTTGTATGAGGAACGAGTTCCGTTTATACTACTTACCTTTGGCAAAGATTGTGACCTCGTCACATAAAATCCGGCTCAGTTTCCGCGGAATTCTGAGAAACGTCGCGCAATAAAATTGTTATGATCAAAAGAACTTCTCGTTTTAATGCGAACGTCAAAGTTCATTTCATACGAGAGCCGAGGCCCGTCGTCATTCTTTTCCAAGTGAAACGCACTTTTCTATCGAAAACACTTCGCGAAAATACCTTTCGCGCGTAGCACAAACTTTAAATGACGAAAATAGAAAGTTTTAAGCCTCTTTCAAATTTAAATTCAAATTTATATTCATATACGCGGGAATGATGTTTGACTCGAGGTTGTTTAAATTCATGTAATCTGACTTTATGTGGATATCTCGTTTAAAATGGATGTCTAAAATAGCACGGAGGAAAGGGATTAGGTGTGTATGAATGTTAATTGCATTAATACGAGACTACTACAACGTGCCTAACGCCAATTTTTCGTTCCTGTGAAACTACCGTTTCACCTTTGTTTCTAAATTCACGAAAAGGATAACGTTTGCCGGATAATGCAAGAACGTAGGAAAGATAACTTTGGATACGAGTAACCGGTGCAGTTAGAAAAGGAATAATAAGCAGAATAATCGAAATTCAAACAACATGACCAACGCGGGCAAGTATATAAATTCGGAAGAATATTGCGAAACAGGTTGCGTGGTTTTAAATTTGTCGAGTCCAAATCGAATGCAATCGAAAGAGACTTTACGAGGAGTTCGAACAGGAACACGAGTATCCTATTATTACGCAAAACAATATTTTTCAGACGGTATTTCTAGCAAAGCGATCGGTGAAACACATCGGTGGACGATAATTCTTTAGCGATGCGAGCGATCAGAGCGAGCGAAAGGAGGACTGTACGTTGCACAACGGACGTGTCAGCATCTTTGTTTTTCTCTGTTTAGAAGCAAGTTTCATAGTCGTATATTCGCGAATGCGATGCGCGTCCCAACAAAGCAGACGCAGTCTTTCGGAAATATAAAATATAGCTAGGAGACAACGGGGAGGAACGTGGCGAGAAAGAACTCCGTGGCCGTTCGCCATCGCAAACGCGTGCAACCGCGTTTTGTCCTCGTATCTTTCGCAGGGCTCGTAGATGTTGCGGAAAACCTGACACAGTTTCTTCGAACCGTAAAAAAACTTCGCAGGAAGAAGAGAAAATCAACGATGACGGTACCGTGGGAACGGAACTACGCCGGTTCTGCCGCCAACTCTGGCATTCTCGTTCGGCTCGTGTGCAATCGAGTTTCGTCGTCGCGTCATCAGCGAAGTAGACGATCGCGGAAACTCTGACACGGCGTTTTTTCGAAATATGGTGAATTCATCGAGGAGCCGCAAAAAGAAAAAAAAAAAAAAAAAGAAAAGGAGAAAGAAGGAAAAGGATAATGCGAATAGGAGACTTTGCGTTTCGCGCTGAAAGAGTCGTAAGTAGTTATCTTTCTTCGCGACTTTAAAACTTCGCGACATTAACATCGAAGCTACCGATGTCGATCGCACGATTGAAATTGTTAAGAAAATTTTACAAGCCACGCGCCACGAATTCGTCAATATTATTTACATACGCTTACCGATGAACGGATCAAGAAATAAATCGGTAATAAATCAGGCGAAATTTTACAGGTACCCGTTAGAACATTTAGGTTAACAGTTTATCGTTATCCGGGCTATCTTTCCGCGATAAATAAAATTGTAGAAGTAAGCCATTCGTTTGTCGATAGCAACAACAACATCGTCGATGACGACAATGTAGCGACAGTGAGAAATTAACGAGAAACGAAGTTAATCAGTTTGACTTCTGAAAAATGATGTACGGGACGTCGCGAGAATGTCTTGCTCGATTATCATGATAAGTATTGTGTAAGTTCTCGCTTCGTCGCGTCGTCGCATTCGTTATTCTCGTGTATAATCTCGTTGATAATCGTTGATAAAATAATCAAACGAAATCATGATAACACCGTACTGGATAAAATTTCACCCTGGTGTCTTGTTTCTTTTATTTTATCGATCAATAGAGTCAAATAAATGCGATCGAACGTTCCATTAATACCGAGAAATACAAAGTTACACTTTGCAGCTACGTGTCGATCGTGACAGTGTTATTTTCACGAGGTAATAATACTAACCCGCGATTAAACACGTTCATCAACCTTCCAAAAGGATAATTATAAGGTACCTTTTTATTTCGTCGCTCGTGCTATGTATGCTAAAACGTACGTAATTGGCTCTACAATTGCGCTCGTTCTAGCATCTGTTCGTTCTAATATCGTGCATCGAAATATGTAATAGACTAGTATTTAGAGTTAATCCATTCTAGGTCAGCGGTCTGAGGCGAAGTTTCGATCCAATGCGATTTAAACAGAGCGGCTGACTTTACAATAACATTCGAGAGTATAACGGTTTGACGATTCAGACAAAATTACGGAATTAAACAGAAAATATATAAAAAGGAAGAAGCCTCGTCTATATTCGCTTGATTTAACACCAGCCATTACGGTTATCGTTTATTCAGATTCCAATACGTTTATCCGAACGGAGAAGGTTTCCGTAGAGGAAGGGGTTGAAAAGCTGAAAGAACTAAACCGAAAGTTCTGAGAGCTAAACTCTCAAAAACATTGGATGATTGTATTACCGATAGTATTAACACGACATGCAGAAGTGCAAAGATATTTTGCTTAACCTAACGAAAGTGGAAAATGAAAGATTGAACTGCATGATTCGCAAAAAAAAAAAAAAAAAAAAAAAAAAAAAAAAAAAAAAAAAAGAAACGAACAACTTTCCTGTCGCGCAGAAACTTAGAGATAAGAAGATAGCTTCGGGTTTGAAAAAATTCAACGCAACAATAACAAAAGCATTCTAATAAGAAGAACTCGATCTGAACATCGTTAAAACTGTACAGTGACGCAAAGAATAAGAGATCGAGTGTAGAAGACCGAGAAGGAAACGGACGGTCGCGATTCTATTCTGGAAAACTCCTTTTCCCCTGAATGGCCGTTTTACCGAAACTCTGCCAGACTATGTACGGAAAAGCCCTGACGCAGCCTCTCAAAAACGCGGCAGCTTGCCGGCAAATTGGAAGAACCAGGAATGACATCGTGTACGGCGACGAGCAATTCCAAGTCTGGCTTCGTTGGCTTCGTTCTCAAAAATATCAAAAAACCAAAGCGTTCTACGAAAAACCAAGGGAAAATTCAAGTTTCGGACGAACCACGATCGAAGCAAACGGGACGATACGTAACGTGCAAACGCGTATTTGATGCGATTGTTCGTTGCGACCGACCGAGCTACGTGAAATCGAGAGCTTGAGATTAAACCGCGAAGAAGCAACGTTGCGTTAACGCCTCGGTAGTTTTATGATTTCCTTCTAATCGATTCACACGATCGACATCTATCGAGACGATATTGCGATTCATTTTTCGTTGAGGATATTCGTACGAATTTATGAACGTAATTAAAAAGATACAGCCTCGGTAGAAAGTTATTATAAATGTCGTAGAGTCTCGTATTTCTTATATATTTTATATATACTTGGATTTCGTGTATTTTTCCATCTTGAAATTTTCTAGAAACGAACAAAGATCCTCGATGTAGCGATTATAAAAATGAGTTGCACAAATTTGTTTGATAACGTTTATCGGTGTTTCTTTCTCTTCGGAAATTAATTACAATACCAACGAATAATTAACAACTGGAATATCCAATTTATAACCGATAATACAAGAAATCGATAATAATTAATCGTCCATTAATTTAAATTGTCCATCTTATCTGCCCTCCGTGAATCTCGCATCGACAGTATCCGCAATTTCATCCGAAGGGAAGCTCTAACTAGAAAAGCACGAGCCGTTCCAGCGAGTCGGACGCTTCTAACTAAGACGCTTCGATCGAAAAGGGAAATTATTTTCGTGGAATCATCTTACGCGTTCTTCCTATTTTTCTGCCCCTTTCTCTACATCCTTTCTCCTATCTTTCCTTCTTCTCTCACGAAAGCCAGCCGGTTTCTTCCATTACACGCGCTCATCAGCCGTCGACCGATCGAGCCAGCACGAATATTCCACGGAAACCAATACCATAGAAAGTTGAGTTCGCGTGCACACGGGGGTCGAATCTGGCCTACCGATAGATGCCGAGCAACCCCTGGCCGGCGAACCCTCGTACGTTCCATGGCTAGCAAAATCACCCTTGTACGAACCGGACGATAGCCGAACGCGGCGTGTCACGCGAAACTTTCACGAACGCTCTGTTCACCCTTTTCTCCCCTATCTTCCGTTTCCTTTTTCGCGACGCACACTGTCGCTTACCTTCCCCTGTTCGTCGCGTTTTCTTTGGTTTCTCAGACACCGAGCCCGATATTTTTGAAACGTTTACCGACTCCCCTACGAAAGGTCGTTCGTAAGTATCGTAATAGGGGGAGGGATCAAGCTGGCGATAACATATTTTGCGTATTTATGAGAATTTTTATCGTATTTAACTGCGGTAACGAGTTTCGATAAAGCTCTATAGTATCAAGTCGTTTCGTAAATAATTTCGTCTCTTATTTTCCACTTTGAATTTCCAAGCGATTAAATTAAACGATTTGATATAAAGTACACGAAAGATCGAATAATAATAATAACAAGGTTCGAATTGAGAAATATAAATCTAAATTTGTGAGAAATTTGATATGAGATGGAGGCTCGAGTTTGATGATGATCCATTATCAGCTGCTATTAGATGTTTGTATAAATATCCATAGCAACGTCTCATTTTTCCTATTTTCCTATTTTCTTCCCATTTTTTCTTTTTTTTTTTTTTTCACTAACGAACAGATTATTTCCCTTATTTTCCCAACTACATACGTCGTAGCAAAGTACACTCTCATTCGGCACCTGTTCGTCTTGAAGATCGATAAAAATATAATTCATCCGATGATGATCTCCGTCGCAGAGAAATTTCTATTTGAAAAACGCATCGAATAGACTTTGAGAGCTCCGCCGTAGGTACGAGAGTCAAATGTATCTTGTAAAATAATTTCTCCTTGTTATTTTCTCGTAATTTTCGAGATCGTCAAGCGAGTATACGTAATCGTGCGACCATTTAACCGCGTTATAGCCAGTTACGTGGCCGCGCTGATCAAAATCCTCGTCAAAAAGACTGCTCGCTGAAATCCGGATTCCGAAAGACGCGAACAACAACGATTCGATAAACGAGCGGAACAACCAGTTGGTTTACAATTGTTTCGGGTTATACAGATGCTCGTAGCGTCTGCTCGAACATACTCCACAAAGCAGCTGAAAATATCGTTCGTCGCGCGAGCAATTCGAAAGCCATTGTGTATTATTTAATGACTTCGAAAGCCATTGTTGCGGGTCGCGAGGTTCGTCGATTTTCACCGGGCGCAAGAGCTGACGAAAATTCCATTTACGCGGGATAGAAATAAAAAAGGAAGACAAAAAATATATCTAAGTGAGAGTCTGGAGAGATCGAGGTGACCATATTACGCTACTTATGCTAACCAAATCCATCATCCTCTGGAGACGTAGCTATTGAAAAACCGTGCAATCCAACGAAAAGAAGTTAAGTGTGACGAAGTACCAGGCCATACACACACGTCACACACATACATATAGATATATAAGCGACAGAGTCTTGCATCCGGTGGCAAATTTTCCGACAGATTATTCTGAAAAATTGCCACGGGAGAAAAGCAAGATCATGGAAATCCATCTCCTATATATTTTCTGGCCACATATTAACAGGAAATTGGATGCCTCGAGTAACGCTGTTTGGATGACGCTTTAGATTCGCCATTTTCCCGACTCTGTCTATGAACCGTGCATTTTTTCAAACGCACTCTCTCATCGGAGACAGCCACGATTTACGACGGAGAATCGTCTTTTTGCCCGCGAATATTAAAACAGTCCCGCGGTTGAACGATCGAGATACATCGAATCTATTTATATCCGATCGTTCTCGAGAAGACACTCGATTATGCGCGAAATATATCGATACGGAACTTCCTCCCCGCCGACTTTCCTGCGCAGCGATTTATCCCAGAGATCGCCGCGAAATTGAAATTTACGATGTATCGGTGTTTCCAACTTCGACGAATTTTTATTGGCGTAAAGTCGTTGACAAACACGCGTAATAAAATCACGCGACGACAACCCCGTCGCCCCCTAAAAAAAAAAAAAGAAAAAAAAAACGAAGTATACGTTTCGAGTATCGAATTTGGACCACGTACGAACGCGTCTGTAATTGCGATAATACTCTACCCGCAGGGTCACGATTATTATTATTATTATTATTATTATTAGGACATCTACGCGTTAGTACGAACTGAAAAACTTTAATGAATTTTATCTCGAGTACTTAACACTTGAGACAACGAATCTACGGTAGTGAGTTTTTATCGCGTATCGCGAAATATCGTCGGTGTGTGTGGTAAAAGCCGAAAAACGAATTCAAGTTGAACGAGCAAGAACGATAGACTTTCGTACTTCCCCAAGGGCAACTTCGGTTTGCTTGCCTCGCGAAACCGTCGAAATAAACGTCGGAATCGGGCCACGAGGGGTAACGTCGGCCAACAGGTGTTACGCAACAAAATTTCATTAAAAAAACAAGGAGCATCGGAGCTGCTCGCGAGAGCAAAGTATCTCGGAACGACCTTCTTAAATCCATTCTCCGATCATCGGTCGATCAGAGTCGACTCCATCGAGTACAGGGACTTGGAGTCGCCCGCGGGCACGGGCGAAAGCATCTGTCGGGCATCCGTGCGGACAGAATCTCCAAAACGACGAGCAATCTTGCGAGCTCTTCCCTTTCTTCTCCACTTCTTACCAGCCTCTTCTATGAAACAGAGACAGACGACGTGTGCGAGAACGGTACCGGTTGTAAAGGAATTGCCGGTATCGGTGGCCCGGTACCCAGCTCCGCTTCCAGAACAATAGAAGCATGCACAAAGGGCAAGGATGCGTCTCTGTGTGTCGCGAAGAAGGATGCTTCGCTACGAGTTTAGCGTTCCGCGTTGCACAAGGGACGCGTCTGCGTTCGCGTCCTCTGTGAACACATACTCGCTGGCTTATGAAGGACGAAGAGGTTCCTGAAACGAAGCAACCACGAGTTAACACGGTTAGAAGAGGAGGAGGAGGAGGAGGAGGAAGAGAGAAGGAGGGAACGGTATTGTGGCAAGGGTGGGAGTAGATGATTTTAGTAGTAGGGGGTAGGGAGAAGAGAAGGAAGGGGTTGGCCTATCGGCTCGGGGTTGCTCGGAATCTATCGGTGGGCCAGATTTCACTGACACAGTGTACGGCTTACCGTCACACGCAAACGATATCCTCTCGCTTTGCTATCGCGCGTCCTCCGCGACCATCCTCGCCCCTCGTCGGCTGGCTTGGTGGTGGTGGTGGTGAAAGACGACGGCGACGAGCCAAGAGGAATAGCGGAGAGAGATCGGTTGCGAAGCGCTTGCGCGCGCACTCGCACTCGCGCCGCTCCTCGACGTCGTTTTGCAAGGAAATTGATTCTGCGCGAAACGCCAGGCTACGAGGGAGCATCGTCAGAAGAGCCGGGCTCCGCAGACCGCGCACACACCGCACAGGGGGTTGTTCGCATCGTTCGCCTCGCACGACACCGTCCGATCCGCCACTTGGTCCTTCGTCTAGCCGTCGGGGGCACGACTGTTCGTCGACCGTGCGCGACGTTGCTATTATGTAAGGGGACGTCGTGGTCGTGGTCGTGGTCGTTGTCGTACACTCGGGTGCCAGCGGGAACATAGCAGAGGACGCGAACACGCACTGGACACGCGAAGGGGAGAGAACACGCGCTGGAAGGGCGACATGCGAAGAGACGCGTCGCGCCGGCCGCGTTACGACCACACACAGACGTGCCACGATCATCGTAACCACCACCGATCTGTGCAGGAGTAGGAACGTGATATTCGCAGGACGAACACTGCAGGAGAGCATCCATGGAATTGAAAATCCTGTGGTTCGTTCATATCGTGGGTGAGTGAAACGATATCGTCAAATTCGTGTCTATTATTCGTAACACGATCCTGTGATCTTTCGGTGGATACATTCAACATTTTCATGGTCGTTGTGCGTAGAAATTCTCGCCCCTGGTCCTCCTACTCGTTCCTTCTACTTCGTCCGTCGTTCTGCCCCTGCTTGACCCTCGCTCCTCGGCCATCCTTGCGGGCCGTTGCCCCTCGTGTCTCGCGTCCTGTATGGATTGGATTCGCCGTTCCAACGAACGCCGTTATCCTAAAGGCACGATAAAATAATGTTCACGCGTACAACGATTTGAAGTTTCGTCGCGTGTTCTTAGGTGATTGAACGAGGCTGCAGTTATTTTAGATAGATTTAAGAGGGATTCTCGTGTAGATTGTGGCGTGTGTCGGCACGTCGCGATGTCTCTCTCAGTTTCGTCGGTGGTTTTCTCTTTGATAGAGCGAGATTGAAGCAAGCTGGAGGGTGGAAGGAACACGAGCTGCCGGATGAGATCAGAGGCATGAATTTTAAGTATGATTTCATGCACCAGCGGCGGGGTTGTTTGGTGAAAAGCGTGCGGCTCGTTCTTTGAGGGGATTGAAACGCGATTTAATTTCACCGAGCGACGAGTTTCTTTCCACTACTTACGATGGTTACATTTTCGTTTATTTTTCGCTTAAGGAATTAGGAAACGGCACGCGCGGTTACACGCTGAAACGCGTAAAAGATTTCTGTCGAGCCGAAAGGCGATAAATCAACCAACACCTGTGAATAACGAAAGAACGAACCGGCTGTTCTACAGTCAAAGAAAGTGTATCGAAATTTTCGTGAAATCATCGCCATCGGATTTCTAACGGATCTGGACGCTTCAATTAAAAATGAACGCATGAAATCAAGCCGTTCGAACGTGAACAGGAGAGAGAGAGAGAGGAGAGAGAGAGGAGACGGAGAGGAGAGAGAGAGAGGGAGGGAGGGAGGGAGAGGGAAAGAGCGTGAAACAGAAAGAGAGAGAGAGAGAGAGAGAGAGGAACTCGTTGAATATATCGACGCTTCCGTGAAATTTTGTAATTTTACCTCGCTTCACGTGTCGCGACCGTGTGTATCGACCGACTCTTTGTTTAGGGGATGGAAAAAGCACAAAAAAAAAAAAAAAAAAGGGAAACAAGCGAAAAAAGAGGTAAAAGAGGAGAAACGAAAAAGTGAACATACGCGTACACACATGTACAGGTACAAAATACGCACGGGGGATATGCAGTAGAGACAGGAGAAGGAACAGAGCAAGGTCGAAATGAGCGAAAAGGAAGGGAAAACTGCGAACGAAAGTCAGATGTCGAGATCGTTTTTCGACGATACACGAAGGGGCGAAAGCGGTTGACTCGTCACCGGCCGGTTAAAATACTTTGTCCTCGCAACTGTTTATTCGTCGAGCGCGAATCGAACGGGGCTCGATCGGCGAACACGTTTGAGAACCAATATCTCATCGACGAACAACCGTATCGGTCGATGAGAAAAAAATTACTCCGTGCAGATTCGTGCAGAGAGATCAAGGAGCAAAAAACCGTAAAAAGTTGCGGAAAGAGGGGAGAGACGGACAAAGGACGGTGGTGGATAGGATACGAAAGGAGGAAATGGCAGGAGAAACGAGTGGTACATGGACGGACGTAGACAAAGACATAAACAAAGACCTGGACAAAGTACGAGATACGAAGAAGAATAGGAAGTCGAGAGGATTCTCATCCATCGGAGCATTGAACTCGCGAAAGGGGGGTGGCTCGCGACGACGAGACGCTGCTTGGAAGGGTCACTGCTCTGGGACGGTCGAACGGTCGTTTCGATGATGGAAATTTAGCGAATTTGACGATTAATTGTGTCAATGGATAATTGCGTTAACACTGCACGAACGAGCACTGCCGGTTTCAGGCCAGATCATCCCTCTCTTTCTATCGTAATTCATTCGCCGCAACAAATCGCAACCCCCTCCGTTGGTTTGGCCTCCATCATCAAGCCATCCTTCGCGTCCGTTCATCGTCGAGTTACTTCATTGACACTCTATCGAATTCTTCTCTTTCTTTTTCCTTTTTTTTTTTTTTTTTTTTTTCTTACCGCCAGTTTCATCCAGCTGATCTCTCGTCCCTTTCAACTTTTTAAACACGACCGACGATAAACTCGCTGTTGAAAAATTCGCGTCGAAGAACTGCGGTTTAATCGAACGTGTACGTTCGTGCGGTTTTACGAGCTCACGGATAGAAACGCCGGGAGCCAGAACCGCGCACGAAACTCGCGCGTCTCGTTTTGGTTCTCAGCCGCGAGAACACCCCTCTTTCGTCGAATCGCCGACGTGAAATACGATCGCGCGGCGTCGAAACGTCGATTCCATTGTAGCGATTCCATCGACATCGAACGCTCTTTTCTTCCTCTTTTTTCCCCGTTTCCCGACCGGCTTTTTGTTCTTTACTCGCGCGGCGCCGCTAGATTGTTTTCCTTGCCTCTTTCCGCCTCTTCGCCCTTCCCCGTGTATTTTCTTCCAGCGCTATCCTTTCTCCGTTTCTACCCCTTTATTCTATTTTCCATTCTCTCTCTCTCTCTCTCTCTCTCTCTCTCTCTTTTTAATCATATCTCGCCAAGCCTCGCCCGATACGCGCGCACTTACACGATCGTATGAAAGATGCAAGTCGGTCGGATCGGTTGGAGCGTGTCCCATCTTCGTCACCCAGACTTTCTTCTTTATTTCCTATTCCCCGTTCTTCTCCTTTCACATCGCGTTTCGCTCCCTTAGGAGGGAGCACAGGTGCATTCTCTCTCGCGCAGTTCTTTCTTCCTACGTGTTTCTCTCTGTCTGCTCTCCGTCCTTACAGCTACCGTTTCTTTCTTCCTCGTCGTAGCTGTTCTTTTCACCCCCTTGCCAAGCAACCACGAGAGGTTAACGAGTCACGTCGATTGTCATCTTTCACGCAGCATCGCGCGGCGTCGCGTTGCCAGCCAGACTCCGTTGAATAGCTCCGCCACTCTTGCAGCCTGGATCGTCGTTTCCCACCGCGGCCAAGCAATTCTCTCGACGAGCAAGCGACCCGATTTATTCAGACCCATCCGGTCGCCGTTTCTTATTCCGTTCTTACGCAACCAACGATTCTTGCCGCGCCCAACCCTCCTACTATTTCTTTCGAAAGAGGTATATAGACCGTGGCCACGAGAAACCGGAAGAATTCTTCGGGTTCAATTGATGGCCAGGAACCAGCCTGGGACACGAGTAACTGGCTGGAGAGGACGAAATATAGCGATACGTGGATCGTAGATTAAAATATCAAGCAACGGCAGGCAGCGTTTGATGTTTCGGGTCGCTGGCTCCATTAGCAGTACAACTCGGATTTTTCACTCAACGAGGTCAAATATTTTTGCAACGTTTGTTTCGATTGTTTTTAGCACTGATTAAACGTTCGATTAAAATTATATTCCGAAATAATTTTTTTTAATACGGTCGAAACTGTTCTTCCATGTTCGGAGATTCAGTTTGTTCGACAATCGTTAAAAGGGAATCGCGACTTAGAAGAGATTGGGAAATACTACGAAATTAGAAGAATAGAAACAACCAACTTATCATCTTTTGCATATTATTACTTTGGACGGAGATTCGGAAGATTCGGTGTACGATACGTACGTCTTTTTATGCAGGTTTTCTTTTTAACTTTTGTTTACACCTGAAACACACATTTTCATATTTTGGTACAATAGTTGCTGGTATTATCGTTAAGAGGCTACATTCCAACTCGAAAGCGTAATTTTCTCGCGACTTTTAGTACGAGGATGTCGTGAATTTCAGGTTACTGTAGCATGACGCGTTCGTTCACGAAGATTTCGAAATCCGATTTTCTTCGAAACAAGAGTCACCGAACAAAATACTTATTTTTCACGTAGAAATCCCACGATAACTACAAACACCGTGCACAGCGAAACAGACGAAATTTGTCCTGATTGTAGCGGCATCGTAGCGTCGAGCGTTAAGGCACTACGCTGGCGTTAAACGCAATCGTCGCGACACCATCCGCGCGATCTCGCTAATTTGCATCCATGTTTATCATTCGGAGTGGGAGATAATTGCCTTGGATGCGTTTCATCGTCGAAGGAAACGCGTGTTCCTGCTCGGAAGTGAGCAACATGTTCTTCCTGAACGTTTAATGCCGCGCCCGAATCCGAACAATCGTAAGGATAATAGGTTCTACGACGTGGCCAAGTGTCGTGACGCTGGTTAGGCGATCGAAGTTTACATATTCGAACGCTTGTACGAGTCAATTTGTCGAAATTTCGGAAGATACGGCTACGAAGCCTCAATTTGCGTCTCGTGAAATGCAGCTCTGATTCGGTCCCCTGTCCAAAAGCTTACAACAGTCGCGCATAGAATTCTGGCTGTCATTGCATCAATTGGTATGCTGTTACTTGGCACCTCGATTGTGAATCTCACTAGGTGGAAGTTAGTATGCACTTCTCGAGGTCTCTGACTGAAGTTCCCAACCCTTATCTTCTATGGTTTCCCTCACTTTCCTCGTCCAGCCACCTGAACGTGTAAACTACGACGCTTGACCGATTTTACGAGCCGATGGAGAATACGATACATACACTTCCGTTCACGAATATCGCGACGTGATTCGTTTAAATCGCCGAGCGAATGATTTTCCATTTCTACGATCCTAGAAAATATATCGTAGCGCTTCGATGACCAGTAATAAGCAAGTTGCAGTCGGAAGAAATATATTAAAAGATCTTTTCGCGGTATAATTGGCCCGATCATCTTGTCATCGAATCTGTAAGCAAGAGTCACGTTGGTACGTTCCCTAAGAGATCGTATCCTGACCGTCGCTATTCCTAAACTGTTTGAATTGTGTTGAAGTGATCGCCACTTTTAAGAAAACTCTACTTGAGAAAACGTCTTTAGTTTTCTCAAACACCGAAACCATCGACAGCGCATAGACAAAAGACTGCGTCGAAGGCCTCGGGGTTTTTCGGTCATAGGGTAACGCTGCTAGCGTGCGGATCTGAATCGGCTCATATCGTATTCCAAACTTTGTACTTATACTTTAATATTCAAAATGTATACATATATGTAAACTCCCTGGAGTTCACGTGGGATACGGACTCTTTTTATTTTACGGGTAGCACGACTTTCTTTGTTTCACGGGCAGAGCGACCCTCTTATGTTTCACGGACAACCATTTTTTAGAGACACTCGTTTCCCAAACGGACGGACAAAGAGCAACATCAGAGACAGACAAGATCGCAGAATAATTATTTAAAATTTTGAAGATTGACGGAGACAGATCGGTAGCTCAGAACGTCGAAAATCGATTCTCGATTTTCAGGTAAACATTGTACAGAACTTGTTATTTCCCGTTTATGTAATTTATTGTTATTTATTGTTATAGACGGATATCAATTGTTGTTTGTTTTTGTATTTTATCCAATTAATTTCACAATAAAACACGATTTTCGGAATTCAGAATCGATCACCTGAATTATCCCAAGATTTACGATCTTACATATATATATCTTCTACCTTACAATTTATCCACGCGTTCCTTTGTATTCGCATACATCCAATAACCTTAACAAATTGAATTCAAAGAACTTTATGATTCGTACCATTTGTTAGTTTAAATCGGGCGATATCATGTAGCGTATGCGATCTTACGTACGTGAAACAGAGTTTTTCGGATAAATAAAATGTACATCATCGATACATTAATGTTTTTATCAAAACATGTACTCTCGTAAGAACACAATTTGCATAAATATCCGCAGTGCGGTCGTGCAACCATCTTTATTTCATGTTCTAGCTTAGAATCTTTTTATTAGAGAGAGAAAGAGAGAGAGAGTACATACTGTATCTTTCTATACATACTATCTCCTGACCCATGACCGAGGTTTCGAAACTTTATCGTCTATGCTTTATGTCAATTTACTCGTCGATATACCGGAACACGTAAACCATGACGTTTCTCAGTCTTTTACGGTCTCACGGAGGGTACTATACGTCCTGTTAAAAAATGTAGAACGTCGCATAAAATTCCTGTGTCACTGTGTCAATTTCTCGGTGTATTCATTCACAACCTTGCTATAACGAAACGGTATTCTTTTCTGTATCCGATCTATGATCTCTTCGACTACTTATTTTCCGCCATTTCTATTAACTTTTACAACTGTGTCGTCTAAGCTTGTTCGTCGAGATGACTGATTTTATGGTTCCCTAGAAACTACTATACTTTAGCTTTAGTTCCATATCTTATTGAAAAATTTACAACTCCGCGCGAAACTACGATTGTCGTTGCAACAATCCGTGTCGTTGTTCGATTCTTCGATTTACGGTCTTTTTCTTTTTTCCTTATCGTGGATGTTACGGTATTTCGATGATCAGCTCGTATCTCGTAATCGGTAATTTTTTTTTTTTTTTTTTTTAAATTGCACATTCTACTCTACGGATTTTTGTTATTAGCGTCAAGATTTCCAAGGTGTAAGGTATAACGAAACAAGTTTTAGCAGATTAGATAGCTGAACTGAATAATTGATTATTGTAAAACTAAGAAGCAGCGTAAATTGAAAATTTTTAACAATACCACGGGCTACATCCTTGGCTTGTTTCCATCAGCGCTCTCTCTCTCTCTCTCTCTCTCTCTCTCTCTCTCTCTTTCTTTTTCCGAGTTTCCTCGCATTCATTTAGTTTGCAGACCTCTTTCAACCTAACCTTTTCCTTCTACAAATTTCGTTCACTATTCAATCAACCATCTGAACTTTTCACTCCTCTCGTCCAACCAATCACCACTTTCTTTTAACGAAAGTTATATATTGTCCAACAGAGTTCAAACACAAGAATTTAGTTGATATATCCGCGTAGTATCGAAGTAAAAACTTCAATATTCAACGATATATCCAACAGAAGAATTATTGTAAAACAATTTCATTGTACATTGTAAAATAATAGTAATAATTCCTGCTGCGTAAAGGATAACTCGTAACATTGACATCGCATGTCACTGTTATACTATTAGTACTGCTCCTCTTTCAATTACGATAAATCTATATATCAGTGGATCGTTATCGTTATTTATCTTGTTTCTAGAAAAATATGCGTTTTTGCAGTTCTCGCTAAGCTCTACAAACGATAAAACGAGAAGCAGAGCAAACTGCTTTTTTCATTCCTCTTAACGTGACAAATTGACGCAAGGGATGACAGCCGACTCTGTTACGGTCCTCAAATTTTTATATCCTCATGCTGTTTGAACGAATAAAAGAGACTTTTAATATTGCGCGGAAAACATTGTTACGAAACTGAAACAAAAAGATCCTGCTGCAAGTTGAGAAACTTTCTAACGATAGGAAAACACGATCGGATCGAAAACGATGCAAATCGGTAAAGTGTTTTCGCGCCATTAAGTTGGCCGAAGCATCGAGGAATCCGTAAAACCATTCGCCATAAGAAACGCGACTCGACTTACAAAGTTAAATCCATCAGATTTCAAACTTCTTATATAATCGGTTTATTCGCCATGAGAAGCAATTTTCATAGCTTGCGATCGCAAGGAAGATTGTTCGCCGAGTCTTTTGATAACGTTATGAGTTATCGAAACCATTTCTATCCCCGATGATTTTCACTGAACGAACGAGCTTTCACGGGCCCAAGATTTAATCGTCGCCGCCTCGTAATGAATTCGCCAGGGTTTTCTTAAACGACCGGCACACCCGCCGCCAATTACATCGCCGATTAAATTACGACCGCCTGGCAGAAGGTGGGTCGGTGTCGCGAATGAAATTCCGGCGAACCGACTGCTCTCGAAATCTTGATACTCTCGTATATTTCATGCTCTTTCATCTGCTGACTATACGGGCGGCTTACATTTTCATGATTTTCAGAGATACTCTATAACCAAGGTTTTGTTTAGTAGGATGAGAAGCTTAAGTAAAGTCTACTTCAGTTACATTATTGGAAAATTAATTTATTTAATTAAGTTAAAATAATTTAAACGGGATGAGTCCGACTTTTGTGGAGTTTTGCGCGAATTACGCATTTCTCGTCTGATCGATAGAAAATTTGGTTCGTCGATAAAGCAATGGCGAATGTTAATTAAAAGAAACGGAAGAACGCGAGGCCGAAATTCTTCTATTCAATTTATCTTTTCGAGTATTCCAGAACATTTTAAGCAAGTTTTCCTACGTCGAAAACGATAAAGAAAGATCAGGTGTGAATAGAGATGATTCGGTTTGTATCAAACGCGCGTATATATTTCTCACTTCTTACTTCTTAGCGATTCTTGAAATTCTTTTACCGTATCGTGCAACTTGAGAATATACACTGTTTTTATATATCCGAGGTATCAGCAATAATTTTAAGTACCGTAGCATTTTAACGACATTTTTACTTTCCTCTCCGCGAGTAACAGTCTTAGGAGGACTAATTGAATTTCATCCGTTTAAGGTTCATAAAAAATACATTTCGAGATATAAAAACTGGCAAGGCGAAAAGTGAATTTAATTATAGGTACTTGCCTTTAATTCTGAAAAACTAAGAGTCGATCTCTTATACGCAGAGACGTTCGTTCTCAACAAAGGATATGTTTTCAGAAAGCCACAAGCAGTGAACATTTCCATATTATTCTTTTAAATCTACCTTATTACATAATATAACGATATACCATATTATTATTATTATTATAGTCATCCATCTTCCAGATATTTAGCGCATCATCATAGTTGTCTAACACGAACTATATCTTACGTTACACACTTCAACGATATCCTCCATTATCCTCAAGATATTAGCCGCGTCCTCGAACCTTCGCGATTAGCAGCGATACATCCTTCCATTTTCTACCTACTCTGTTAAACTTCCATTTTCATGGAAAACTACGTTTTCGCAGATCTGTAAATCGTTCCCAGACTCTTCCTAAATTTACTTTTCCGTACTAAACCATAGTAAGTACATCGACATCATTCTACTTCAAAGTTCTAGTTCTACGCTGTCTCAAAGTCGCTTAACGCGAACCATATATCTTACGTGAAACCCTTCGATATCCCTTGTTATCGTCCTAGTATAATTTATTTCCGCCAATAAACGATTTTCCAATTATCTCGCCGACAGCGTGTCCTTCCGTAAACTTTCGTCTTCGCTGAAAAAAAAAAAAATTCGTTCCCATAAGCTTAATAATTGTTTCAAGTCGTTGTTCTAAAAATCTGCTCGTCGCATACGTGTATCGCGTTATCCTGGCGAAATCGTCTATCCATTCTGCCCTAAAATCCGCGATACGATCCTAACGCGAGCCGTTATCTTACATCAAACACTCCGACAATACTCGCATTATCCCTCGATATTACTCGTTTCCCGAAGCATGTGATCCCCTAATTACTTCCAACAACACGTGCTTCCCCCATCCGTGCCGAAACTTCCGCCTCGAAATCCGTGTGCCATCCCTCGCTCCACGGACCCTGCGAAAACATCCGCGCGCCCTGACGAGGCAGCAACAGCTCCGTTTCAAACGTTCATCAAGGATCTTCTTTAAACAATCCTAGCCAAGCAATCTTGTCGACGATTAAATTACGGGGGCCGGGCAAAGGTGAGCTACCGGGGCCGAGTCGCAAATGAAATTTCGGCGAACGGAATCCGGCAGAAATCTTAACGATCCTCCGCTATCTTCTCGGGACAGAGAGTGGCAGGGCGACTGGGAAAGCGTGGCTCAAGGGAGTCGGTGCAATTTAAATCTGGCCAACCTCGCGACGCCAACCCCCATCGCGCGGAGGACGCTTAAAATGCCTCTGTGTCCGATTAAATCTTAACAACCTAATTTCCCGAGTCCCGCGCGTTCACCTTCGTTCGATGTTCCGCTGCTCTTCGAACTCTCCGCCATTCCACCGACCTTTCGGTTCCCAACGTTTTTCGTTCTAACTTCTATTCCTTCTTTTACCCCTGCTTCTATCTCTATCCATCTTTTCGTTCGTTGGATCGCTGCTTTTCTTTTGATTTTCTTGAATCGAGACTTGAATTGGAACGAACGAGTCTCGGTAGGGAGTTGGTGGTTGTTGTTGTACTTGATTCACCAGGTCGAAGATCGTCTCCTTTGAGAGCACCAATTGCCCGATTGCGGACACCTGTGTGCTGCCTTCGATTCGGTTAATGGAAAGAATTCTTCTTCTCATGTTTCCACTTGCATGCGATTTTCAGACACAGCGTGGACCTGTTATTGTAAAATCGTTAGAAAGATGGACCAATCGTTGGAGAAATGTTTACAAGTCACGCGTGTTATAAAAATGTTATTAAATAGGTTTTGATGTTCGATATTTAATTGACTCACACAGCTATTAGAACACACCGGATACTCTCTGATAATTAACACGTGGCAGACGTGTAAAAGCAACAAAAGAGCGTCGTTAGAAGTCGTACCAACTTTGCACGTAGGAACTAGCGATCATACCAACCTAACATTTTCTTCGACAAAAACTTCCGAATATTATTAGATGCTTTGCGAGTTGCGATTTACTGCGATTGTCTATATTTAAATAATTTTATTTTACTTTATCGTACTTCTTTTTATATATATATATATATATATCTACATTATTGAGATACGTATAATTTTGCGCGCTAGACTAGATCGACCGCGTAGTAGTGACGCACGTATGTGAATATGATCGTGCGAAAGTATGCGTGTGCGCTACCGTCTCGAAGTGCAGACGAATGTAACTGTTCCGTTGGTAGTGTGGTATGGAAGATGGCGAGACAAAGAAAGTGCCGAGACGCGTGCAAATGTATATCGACGAAGAAATCGTCTATTAAATAAGTCTAAAACTATCTTAATATGAATTCCAAGTGTAACCTTAGCGTTCCTTTACTTTTATTTCGACAATTAAGATCGACAATTAAAGAGAGAGAGAGGGGGAGTGAATTTCTACTTCGCTAGATACAATTTATCAGAAAATTTGATACGAGTAAGTAAAATCCTGTGTACCGAGAATTAAGACGTGTATAAATTCGCAAACATCATCTGGAAACGATCTATTATACATACGTACAATACGTTGTTGGTGAATATTCTGCGCGAACCGTTATATCGCGTGTCGCCCTGCTATAATACATTATGTATCCTTAGACAATGTCCGTAAATATACATACGTGCACCCTTTCTACAGCGATATAAATAAAGCGCAAGTATAAGTCGTCGGTATTATAGAACGGTAAGAAATTTACGATAGTTATCAATAATCTAACAGACGCGTTACAAGATTGTATTTAATATCGATTTACGTTGTGCAATTACAGTGGAAAGTTGCAATCCGACTTAAATACTTAAGCAATCAAGACGAGTCCTTCGGTTCTCGAAACTTCGATATCAGATGTCTTCGTAAATAATGCATATTCATCCAAATGCATGGATACGGGTTTGCTCTAGATTTGCCCGCACTAGATTCTACGTGCTAGACAAAATTTAGTTGAAATCGATGGTCTTCGCTACTGTAACGTTTCCTTGCGACGGGATTTAGTTAACTGCTTTCTTGCGTTCACGTTGTTAAATTACGCTGGGCCAACTTGCCAAACTAATTCTCGGGAATGTGAACATTTTCGGTGTACAGGGTGCGGTCCAATAACACGTACGAACGGCCATCAGCTACTACTATCTGACGAAGAATTAAGAAAACAACTAGTAGAATAAAATTGCTTCGTACGATGCCTAGTTTTAATTTGAAAATCGAGCTACAAAATTTGTCAAGTACGCTTGAACTTGGTTAATTACTACCTAGATACGAGTGAACAATCGGCAGAATTGCGCGTGTGAAAATAAGCAAAATACGTGCAACGGAATTTTATGCATAGCTCGTACGTGTTACTCGGTCGCACCCTGTATATAACTGGGTAGCTCCCGGAAAACTACCTCGAGTGAATGTTAAACGCGCGTAGTATATTTATAAAAATGCTCTACGGTTACCGTTCCAATACTTTCGCGAATCTCAGTATCTTTTTTAACGTTATTCCATTTCGATATCATTTTACCATCGTATTTTACCAATGCAGCATCGCAATAACACTAAATCGTTGCTCGTATTTATGATAATAATTAAACGGAGATTTCAGATTAAGCAAACAAACTGTAACGAATTACAACTTTTACGTCTCGCAAGAGCAAACAAAATTTTGCTTGTACAAGGGATAAAGCGGAGGTCAAAATTTTGATTTCACATTATAATACGATTATAGGATTTTCAATATAAACAGCGATACGTTAAATAATTACGAATACCATTATACACGATAACGCGCAAGTGGAATTAATTAGCGAGAAAAAACACACGCTTACGTAGTCGTACAATAATTCGTTGTTTTCCCAAGCTTAAAATATCTGCAGAAGATTCCGCCTAACTAGCCCGTAGGATATTAAATTCTGTTGACCGTAATCAGCGAAATTCATTTCGCTCGGTTCATGCGGTATTCGTCTGTTGTGCTTTAAACTGCATTCAAAGTGGTGAATCTGTTCCGGACAGGTCGATTGAAGTGCCTCAAACCCTTTCACGATTTCCACTGATGACAAACATCGATCTTCCTTCAGTGTTGCACGCGAAACGCTGTTCTTGCTCCTCTATGATCCTCTATAAACCTCGATTATCGTTATGTCAGCCTTTATTGCTCCGTTTACGAAACCATCTTTAGAAAAACAATAATCGACAACAGTACATTACTGTATAATATCTCTTCTCTTCTACAGAAATTTTACGATAAATATTTTCCGAATATTTTGCAAAATTTCTGACTATTCAGAGGATTAATTTTAAGAATCGTTTCCAAATTTTATAACTAATTCTATGATTATCGCAAAAGGTATCTTTCTCTTTTTTTTTTTTTTTTTATTTATTTATTTACTTATTTATTCCTCCGATCGCATTTGCTGCTACGTTCAAGAAATCAGATTGGAAATAACGATCAAGCGCGGAATATTCTATCACGTAATTACCTTTACTTTCTTCGAGACTGCTATACTCCGGAGAATTTATTATTTCATTTATATCCGTTATATTTAAAAATTTATCTGGAAAGATCGGGGCGAAATGGTGAGTGTAGCGTGTCCAATAAGGTCAACTAGAAAATTCACCATTTCCAAGCAACGTTCGAAAATCCAAGCACGTTGGGAAACACACTGAACGAACGAGTTGACGTGCATTTTTCTAAGTAAAATATTCACGTTGGAATTTTTATTATTCAGCGGGATCGCGGCGGAAGTCGCAATTATTTCCAGTGAAACGCGGCTGTCTCGAAGACCGTGGAGCCAAGTGCATCCGCAAAATTACAAACACACGACCCATGCACGAAAAACTTCAACATTTTCAGTCGTGTAACTCAATGAAAGCTACAATTCGCTGGTATACGCAGCGTAATATACCAGCATGAAACCGAGCTTACAATTCGGTTTAGCCTTTCCTTCGACCAAAAAGGCAACGAAAAAAGGAAACCCGCGGGCTCCTTGACTGCACGCTGAAACAAAACCCAACGATAAAACCTCTGGAATAGTCTGAGCAGGAGCTACCTGTCGTTAAACGCATCGCCGCGGTTCCTACAACCACCACCTTCTTCTCCTTCCACTCCTTCGTCCCTGTTCCCTTTCTTTTTTCTTGCCTGCTCTTTCTACCAAGAAAGTTCGAGAATACTATTCCAACTTGAACCCAGGTCTCGAGCTCATTAATTCTCGCTCAAGAGGGTCGACACCTTCTACGATCGATGTTGTTGGTGCGAGAAGAAACGCACCAACACTTTGTACGCCGTGCACGTACAATATCAAATACAAAACGACAGCTATGTTGTATACGTGTGAACCGTGTGTTGCAGGAATTTGCTCCGGTTTGCGAGAGGTGCGCATCCAGATACCAACGGCCGTGAAGAAAGGTGACTCGGCGATACTCAACTGCTGGTATGACACCGAGGGGGATCTTTTATACGCCGTCAAGTGGTACAAAGGGGGTCAAGAGTTTTATCGCTATGCCCCGAACGAGATCCCAGTCGTCAAGACTTTCCCCATCGGCAATCTGACGGTGAAGGTGAGCATCGTGTTCTGTCTATGCATTTTCTTTCGCACACTCGACCTCGTAGCCTGCGAGCCTATGCAGAGTGTGGAGGGTCGTCGATGCTCGATAGAGAGCGTCAGGTATTCGAATGACATCAGATTGTTATACAGGATGCCCCAAAAATGAAAACACCACGAGGTTTCTAGAGTAACGACGAATATCGTATTTCTTCTTTCTATCGCTTGTCTTCTTTTTCTCGTATGCTCGACCTCGTGGCCCGGCGAGCCTACGCAAGCAAAGTTTACAGAACCGTGGACGTTGAACGAAGACCGTACGAGGTATCCGAACGAATTCAGATTATCATACGACGTGTCTCAGAAATGAAATCACGACGTAGTTTCGTAGAGTAACAACGAGCGTCGTGCTCCATTTGTATTTCGCCTTCCTCGTGGCATTTCGATCTCGTGACACGACGACTCTTAAGGGAGTCGATGCTTAATGGAGAGTATGAGAGTACGCGAACGACGATATCGCAACAACAAAGAGCGTTACACAGAATGTCCGAGAAATGATATCGCGATCAAGTTTGTCGATTAGTAATTTAGTCTTTCACGTAGTACGTTGCAATTCTTCACGTAGAGGATAATGAAAAATTGGTAGATTTCGATCGCCGATATATTCATTTTTATGGCAAAGTATCGGTTACAGAGGATTCAGTGAATGAACATGGATATTTGAGATTCAGAATGGCACGTGCAGATTTGTGTGGAGATTTGTAAGTGGTGCACGTGGCCAGAATGTATATATATTGCACGTGTGAGACATTTAAAAATGCAGCATGATTGAGAATCGAGAGTATGACATACGAGTCGAGAATCGGAAATTGAGTTCACAGTTGTTTTGGTTATTTTACTAATAAATGATAGTAATAAATATCCTCTTCGTTCATAATATTCTCCTTAATTCTGTCATATTGCTTTTTACTCTGTATTCCTCTTAAGAATGCTTCGATGAGCACTGAACATAAATAGTAATCAACTATTATTTCAAACAGAACGAACAACGCATCTCTCTCTTTCTCTGTAAAAATTGGAATCTTGCAATTAATCGCATTTCGTCTAAAAAATAACGTTTCATTTTCCACTCGTGATATATCGAAATAATTCAAAGTGATTTCTGTTTTGGAATCGATAAAGTTGCTAACGTTGATCAGATCGACGACGTCGTATCGACGACGACGCGTTAGATTAATATTTTAATACGTAGATAACGTTGTTGCGCTTCAAATGAACTTTGACTTTAATCCCACCCCTTCGCACCCCCAAACCAGGAAAAAAATAATAAAAAATGAAGCAAGGTAAAAGGCAGCTAAAGCTGAAGGGGACTGTTTATTAAGAAATTTATCGCAATGAAGGGAGGTTAGATGGAAGAATAACCAATCGTTGTAAAATACGATAGAAAGATATTCATTGGTTCCTTTAATGAGCGGAGGGAGGCAACGCCGTCAATTTCGTCGAAGAATTATTCCAATGTTCGTTTTTACGAGTGTGTCACGGAATGAGCAAAAGGGTTCCTGGAGAATCGAAGTATTATCGCGAAGACTTTGCGATCATGGCCAAAGATATCGTAAACACGGCTTATTTTCTCGTGGATAACAAGGGTTCGTGACTCGTTAAAGACCAAGCAGTGAAATAATGCGTAAAGGTTGCGTGAAGGCGACGTCATGAGTAGATTTTTGTTAAACTTCTGTAAAAGTACTCATCGAACTAGAAAAACAGACGCTTTGCGATAAACTTGCTATATAAAACGTTCGTCTGATCTACGATTTTCAAAGAAATCATAGTTTATCGTAGCACCGTGTGGTTATATGTTTCGTTGAATCTGAAAATCTTCACCTTTAAGGTCAATGCATAAAATAATACGTTGCCTTTCATTTCGATTTCTTCGGCAAACGCGAATTTCATAGTTTCTCGTCGCTGGTTGCAATCCGAATAGATTAACGTCGAAAGTGACTTTTTTTGACCCCAAGAGAAATATTCTGTTAACATATTCGTTAATTTTTAGGAGTGGCAGATAGAAAGATATTAAAACGGTAGGACTGCCTTGGTGGAATGGTACGAGAAAATGGGAAATTCTATTTATTGGTGGGTGCTGATGCCGATGAAAGTTGGGCTGGTAGACGGCAGGATTAAAGAACATTTCATAGACGTTCGATAGCTTAGAATATTCGGCCGATAAAGGGGGTGTTTTATGCGGTAACGCGTAAAACAGCGGCGAGCTGGAACCCCTTACGAGAGGAACGACGGCTTAATGGCAACCAGTGGTCTCATAATCGTCCGACCCGAATTTTAATCCCGTCAGGATATATTTTTCTCCCCCCCCCCCCATTTCGTCGCTGTTCTTCTCCTTTTCTTCGAAACCAGCATCCGCCTGCGAAAGACTGATTAGATCTCCACTTTTCCATGAAACGGTGGAAAATTCGTTTTTCGAACGTAAAACTAATCACGGGAAGCACGAATTCCCGTCTTTTTATTCTCTTCTTTTTTTTTTTTTTTTTTTTTTTTTTAAGGAGGGGGACCGTACTTTCGAAAAACGTTGGAGATTAAAAATTCTCTTTCACCAATTTCATACTTCAGAAGTGTATCTTTTATGAACTTTAATACAGTGAGTTCTAATTAGTCTTCGAAGAGTCAAAGAACAAGCTAAAGTTCGAAAGAAAAAGTCTCTTTCGACTGGACTTATAGCGGAGATCGATCGGTAAAAGAGCGGCGTTCAAGGCGTTCGTCATCGACGTTTTACATATACCGACGTAGTATCTTTACTGCGATTAGTTTATTTACAATAAATGGATTAAACAGATGTTGATCAAACAGGAGAAGATGGCTGTTTAACGTGAGCTAATCACAATAACGCGTTATAATTAAGACAACTAGATAGTTAATTTGCAACTCTCGACAACTCAATTCGCACTCTCCGACTTCTTAACCGCTGTAACCCCTATAACCACGAGCGAGACTCGTGGTAAGGGATTTCTGCCATAAACGGAATCCGCGAGTCTGACTCGTGGTAATTTACAAATTTCTAGCGATTCATTATCCACTTTGAAATAATAAATTATTTTTGTTAACCGATCAATCGATCGTGATTGCGCCCTTAAAAACGCTATTTGTCTTCAAACCTTGTTTATTATTTCGCAATTCCCCTGGTAGCCCCTAAATATACATGTCATAAGAAGTTTACATTTTGCGCCAGTTCGAGCACACGGTTGAACAGACGAATGGCTCGCGCGATCGGCAGATAACGTGCAAGCCAAGGGGTTAACTGACACTGACTGTTAATTCGTTTTCGTCCCTTAGCAACCCCTTGTCTTTTGTCTTAACCCCATCACGCACATGTCTCGCAACCGCTTATTTATAATTTGCCCGACACCCCCCAGACCCCTCGTCAACGATACTACGCTAATGATATATGTCGGAGATGAAAGGACATCATCGGGGCCTTTACTATTGCAATCTTTGGGAAGGTCCCAGATACTTTAATCCGGACTTTTTATTATAACTGTATTTAAATAATAAAACTGAGAAATAGCTGTTTATGAGTCGAGTCAATTATGTTTGCCCGAGATTTATGACAGTGGGCTTGGACTCGAAGCGACATAACGGGTAGATACGAATTAATTAAATAGCTCTCCTTAAAAACAAAGATCGAGCCGAGGGATAGAGGAAGGTACGGAGAAGAGTATATAAGGGCAGTGTTTTTTCGTCCAGTCGCAGGGAGACGCGATCGCGTTGAAGCGCGTCAACGGGAGTCGTAAATTCCCGTTACGATTATAACAATCGAACAGGTCGATCCCCTTATTTCTTGTGGGATCATAGAGGTGTTTGTCGTGTAATAAAACTGTAATCAACAGTTTTATAAGATTTATATTTTCAACAATTTATTACACTTATTATTGCGCCGTGTCGGAAGGTATATTTGATAATTATATACTTGCCAGTCGCGTCGTATAAGCAAAAAGTAGATTAAGTTAATGTCGCGTAGACCGTAGATGACTACGTTGAGATTGAAGGAACAATAGATTTGACGGATCTGAATGTGTAGCGATAGTAGATGACCGCGCTAAGATGGAAAGAACAGCAGATGATTGCTCCAAGGATAAGACCGTTGACTCGATTACACCAAGATTGGAAGAACAGTAGTAGACCCGTTTCGTACTATTAAGGAGGAAAGCTCGGTGTGGGTGTGCCTTTTTGAATTAAGAACGCGGATTCGTTGTTCACACCTTTCGGTAGAAAAGCGGGGGTAACGATCCGCGATGCCCATTGGTTATAACCGACGTTAATAAATAAAAATACGAGGAGAAAGTCTCCTTTTGCAGATGTGGCTCATGGATGTCCTTGTTGATGGGAAAAACCTGCCATTTCGCTAGACGAACATCCGCCTTCTTCGTAATTTGTAAGAGCGTGCAATAAACATAAGGACTGTTTTACGGACCGTCTATAAACCGGAAATACTTATATGAATAGAGATTAAGGTAAAAAGATTCGATTTATGGCTGTTCCTTAGGTTTATCGCGGGTCAGTGTAACGATGTGTAGGCCCTGGCGGTCAGACCGCGTTGGGATGTAGGGACGTAACACGGACCATCTCACGCGACGTAACAGACAGTTCCACTTGGACTGCCTCTCGATCCGTTAAGCTCGACCAGTCCGGTGAACACGTACGTCGAGTTCCCAACTCATCGTCATCGACATCTTAATTATTCACTCACCGATATCACTTGTTAACCTTTGTAATACATTCGCTTCAATAAACATCATCCGGTATGCAACAAAGATGGCCAACTCGCACGACATATATATGTCGGATCATCTTTGGAAAACGGGGCGTGTAACGAGTCTTGCTGCTAGTTGTCCATAGTCGCCTTATACCAGATGATGTTCGTTTATGGAAATGTATTACGTATAAGTTAACAAGTGATATCGATGATCGAGCGATCGAGACGTCTACGACGATGAATTTAGGTTCGATAACGAATACACGGTCAACGGGATGACGACGATTGCGATCGGGAACTCGACGTACGTGTTCGCTGGGCTGGTCGAACTTAACGGATTGCACCTCGGTCCAAGTGGAACTGCCCTCATATACTCCTCTCCGTATTCCTCGGGTCAATCCCTGTTCTTAAGGAGAGTTATTTAATTACTTTATACCTCTGTTAGGTACGCGTCCCTCCCGCGACCGTGGCTACGTTCAGTGTGTCACGGATCGAGTTCTGCTTGCCGTGTGTTACGACAAATGCGCTGGTCCTTGCAGAGGTTCCTCGCGGTATGGCCGCCAAGACCTACACATCGTTACACTGACTGGCAACAAACCATAAGGAAGTACCATAAACCGAATCTGTTTAGTTTCATTCCTATTCATGTAAGTATTTTCGGTCTATGGATGGTCCTTGCGTTGTTTTTTTTTTTTTTTTTTGCCACATCTGCTTTTCTTTGTCTTCATAGTTTTATGTATTAACCAATGGGTATCGCGGATCGTTACCCACACACTCCGCACACCCACACCGAGCTTTCCTCCTTGATGGTACGAGACGGATCTGCGACAGTTCTTGTAATTTTTTTGTAGGAAGAACTTGAACCGTGTTACCAATAAAGGCGATCATTTTACCGAATTAATTGGTTATCATATAAAGTTACGCGACAAGCGACCCGTTATGTCACTTCGAGCCCAAACCCACTGTCATAAATCTCGGACAATCATAATTGACTTGACTCGTAAACAGCTATTTCTCAGTTTTATTGTTCAAGTACGGCTATAGTAAAAAGTCTGGACTAAAGTATCGGGGACTTTCCCAAACATTCGGAAAGAAAGACACCGGTGTTCTTTCATCTCCGACATACATTATGAAATATTGTGAACATGTATCACGAAATGGCACGATAAGGATAACGTATCTGTACAAGATTCGTGACACTAGGTGCGATTCCTTACGCGGAAACAAAGATTTGAAAGGACGACTAGAATTGTAGAATAAAACTTTTCCGTGCCAAGCTTTGTTTTTCATTTGTATAGATGGAACAGAAGCACGTTTGTAAATACAAACGTTTGTAGGAGTATATTTGTCCATGGTGAAAAAGTCGCTTCGCGATAAACGTACGCATGCTCGAAAAAGATTTCCAAGTGTTTGTTTTCGAAAATAAAGCCTTGCATGAAAAAGGTGCATGGTGAAATTTAAATTTCGCTTGAAGTAAAAAGTCTCCTCTTCGCTTGCGCCGCGTACATTTTCCACTTTACAACTATAGTAGCACCGTAATAAAAATTAATGTCAAAAGTTAACGGAAAAATGTAGAAAACTCTGAATTCTGTCATTCTGGAGAATTTAACGAATTTAATAGCGAAATATATCGCGATAACTCGATCACGATTCTGTCTAAGTAGAAGTAAAAATAAATTTTCATAAGC
Source organism: Bombus dahlbomii (assembly GCA_037178635.1). NCBI lineage: Eukaryota > Metazoa > Arthropoda > Insecta > Hymenoptera > Apidae > Bombus > Bombus dahlbomii. Next base: position 1,473,811 of record CM074104.1, on the reverse strand, counting down.
CCAAAAATAATAATCGAGATCTTGTCGTCTTATCGGATTTGTCGGATTTAACAGCTCTAATAATAAATATTGAACGAATTACAAAATGTTTGCATAAATAGCGCGAAACTTAGATGTCTAACGTTTCGCGATTTTCCATTTGCCTAGTCCGAATGAAAATTTTTCGTGGTTTTCCCGCCACGGCGAATTAACATCGGAATTCCCTCGTTTCTTGACAGAACTAGAATACCAAGTGGCAAGCGCAATTCCCACTGAGAGAGCAGCAAAGTTAATTTAATTTGTAGCGTTAATTTTCGTAGCCATCGTTTTCCGCCAAACGCGGAAATGAATATTTGACGATCGAGTATATTCGTAGAAGCTGGAACAAAAAGATGAAATACCTTTCGTACAAGCGTACATTACACTTCTTTAAAGTTAAATACACGAAAAAGAAAGAAAAAAGAGAGAGAGAGAGAGAGAGAAATATCGTATAGACTAACCACCGACGAGTTGGCATTCGTCCATTTGAAGATCGAATCAACCCTTATGAAATCTATCTATTTTCGTGAGTAGATAAAAATCGATGTAATTTTTTAAAATTGAAATAAAACCATCGGGGAAATTCAATCTTCCAACCTGTCAGTCTTCCACAAACAAGGGGGGGGGGTGGCTCTCGCCATTTCGAAACGGAAAAACGAATATTACTTCCCCTCGGTACCGTTTCGAACTTCCCAACAAACTATACGTCAGCTTACAACGGTTCCACTAACTGAACAAATACATTTTAATCCTCTGCAGCGTGCCGTGTAACGTAGAAGCTACACACTCGCGTGTCTATATTTTTTAAAAATCTTTTATTTACTTTAACACCGCGCTACTATATTTTATTACGACACCTCCGCGTGCCAAGCTGGCCGTTAAGTGATTCCATAAGCAATATCGTGTTTACATATGCGCGTAATTTCGAAAATTACGTACGAAAACTGCAGTTCGCTTATTTTTCTTTTTTTGAGGACGATGTTTAGCCTTTCCGGCGAACTTTCTATACTTTCTATTTTTCCAAAATTTCTTCGAACAAAGGTTGTTAAGGTTCTAGCAATTGATCGTTTCTCCATTGTATTAATCCTCGACCATCCTTTGTATCAATTCGACAACGTTACGTTTAATGAAAATAGGACAACCCTCCATGCCACTTTGTTACTTGTCAACAAAGCGAGAGAACGTTATTTCATTTTCTTTTTTTTTTTTATTTGTAACGAAAGAATTTACGCAACTTTTACCATTTTATTCCACTGATTCTTTCACAGGGCCGACATCCAGGGCAATTTATTTACCAAAGAACACATTAGATTAAAAACATACCGTCCGTGGTATTTTATCATAAAATATCCTCTGGAAACACCTCTAGTAGCTCGCTCTATTCCATGCACTGTATGATGCAACAACTCGATCTTGGAAAAACGACCATGTAAATTATCAAGCCCCGTTGTGCCAAGCCGAAATATAAAGAAAGACAGTAATTAATTAAAGCGTGTTTTGCGAGCAGACAAAAATTTCCTATTACGAAGGTATAGTCATCGACCCTGCGGACTCCTTTCGAAAGCCGCAACGAATAGGTGTGCAGCGAAAATGTCGCCACGCCATAAACATGCGGCTAGTCAGCGTCGGATTTTTTATCAGCTCCAGTAAATCCGAGGGAAACCGCGTTCACCGATCCCGTCGCCGTTTACCTCGGGCGAATTCCCGCCGCGGGGACAAGCCTACGCGCGAATAAATCGCGAGGTGTCGCGAAATTTCGCGTAACCGGCCGTCGGAGCGCCGTTACGGAGCCGTAATGTTGCTCGTAAACCGCGCGAAAAGCCAACGTGCGGTCGACGAGGCTGACATCGAGTGGCCCTCGCAATCGATATCGCAAGGAGGCGTTTGTACGGTCCGTTGAGCTCGACTCGTCTTCCTCGTCGTAGAAATGCTCTCGTGGAAGCTGGATTCTGCGACGAAACAATGCGACGAGCTGACCATCGCCCTTTGTCTTCCGGTCGATTGATCGATGCTCGCGCGGTCATTCTTCGATGTTCGTTTTTTTTTCCTTCTTTGTCTCTCTCTCTCTCCCTCCTCTCCCTCTCTTTTTTTTTGTTGTGTCGAGTTTTTTCCATGCCGTGGCACAGGTTGCTCGTGCATGGACAGGTAGAGTCATAAATCCTCGATTGTCAGAGCCGATTCATAGGCATCGAAGATGCAGGACTGGTTGTGACAAAAGACTAGTCACAGAGTAGGAACTTGAAACTTTTCCTCGTGCGCTGTTGGATGACGGATGGAGCGGTGACGTGGCATCGTGGTGCGGATTAATCATTTGACAGCGTAATCGAAGGACGAAGAATCCCGAACGAAAATTGCGGCAAATGATTATTTCTTCGACACGAAGGTGTTGTGCATTTTTTTTGATGGAAAATTTTCGACCGGAAGAAAGATGCGCGTTTTCGATTTTTTCCAGGGAATAGACATCAATGTTTAAATATAAGTATTCAGAGATGCGTGTATGTGTGTGCATGTGTGTGACAGATTACTCGAGATTCTCTCGTACCACGTTCGTTGCGCAGTTTATCGCTCTTGAATCGTCGCGTAGTTTCGAATCAAGCGATAAAACAAAAGATCGAACGATAGCGATGGAACGGCGATGATTCCTTCGTTGATATCAATTGAACGTAAAATTGGCATCGGCGTTTTCCTAAAAGGAGAAATAGATCAAAGAAAGCAGAGTTGTTCTGGAATATTCCGGTAAATGGCGGTGGACAATAGGCTTCATAAATGACAATGGAAACAAAAGACATTTGTCGTCATTGTTCGGCTCTGTTGCGCACCTGCACCGTCTGACCTGTCCAAACGTGACAAATCCAAATGAATAGAAATCAAATGCTGACATTTCGACCTTCGCAGTGAACATGTTTGACGGACATTCGCTTAACGTTAACTTTGTACAGCCGATTCGAAACGATGTTTAATACATCTGGCGAGGTTGTATGTTTTTCATTTATCTTCGAGTCCTAGCTGTGCGCAACGTTCGCACGGATTAATTATTCGTCCGTGTCTTTTGTTTTCAACTTCTAATGGAACTGAAATTGCACTAAACAAATGCAGTAATTACAGTACTATGCGAAAACCTTAAACCACTTAGAGAACGGAAATGTTTTGTTTTTATGAACGAGTGTGAGGATCGTTTTAACGCTACAACTGGCACAGTGGGCAAAGTGAACAATTTGTACTTTGTTGGGGAAATTTTACGAATATAATATAACTGCACGTTCTTCAAACGTTTGTCCCTGTCGTACTTGTGAAACCGCTTTTATACGAAAACCTTCAATTCCTAAACTGAAAACGAAAAAATCCTCCTTCTATCGGAATTAGCCCCTTTCAACTCCAAGAAGAACGTATCTTCACGTTTTTCACACTATTTTCATCTTTATTCCCCGTTGCAAAAGAAACAGAATCGCGATAACTAGAAGAGTTTCTAGTCTGGCTCGCACGAGAATATGTCTACGTATTTCAAAAGAAATAAAATCAAGATAACGACAACGATCTCTACTCTACAAAAAAAAAAAAAAAAAAAAAAAGAAGAAGAAGAAGAAAAGAAAAAGCTTTAAAGATCTCGCGATACACCTAACGCATCTTCGAGGCTATGTCCACCCTTTTTCCTATTACCGAACCTGCCCTTTCTCCTGCGTCGTACATCGACGAGCTCTAAGAAAAAAACAAAGCCTCTGAAAAGACCTCCGAACAGAAACTGCTCGCGAGGGTTAAGCGAAAGAAACGACCGTCACGATGCACGGCTGACTACGACGGTCTTGTCTGTTGCAGAAAAGCGAAAGTAACTCGACCCGGGTTGCACTGACGAACCTGGAACTGGACGCAGCGGGCGTCTACAGTTGCGAAGTGTCCGCTGATGCTCCTTCGTTCCAGACGGCCTGTGTCCAAGGCACCATGAACATAGTCGGTAAGAGAACGTGTTTATTAACCCTCCGGTCAAAGACTCGGAACTGCTTTACTTTACGAGTCGCCATAAGCGGCACATAGAACCGAAAGGTTCGGTCGTGTGTACATATGTACACGTGCACGTGTACATAGCCGAAGCTGTGTTGGTTTGCGAGCGCACTTTCGAACTGCGAATTAATGCCAGCCACCGGCTCGGTGGACTTAAAGGCTTACGCGAATCGCTGTGGACCGAGCCGAAGATAATACTGCGGGTACACGCGGCGGAATGAACGGGAATTAGGTGTCTTAGGCGCCCAGGGAACGAAGCCACCCCGGGGTTACGTTTTGCTACTCTTCTTTTTCAACCCTCTGCCCCTCGCTTCGCCCCCCTTTTCCAACTTGCTGCGCGATTGGCCACTGGCAGAGAGTGAGTTTACGCCGTCGTTCGTAAATACCAGGAACCTGTACGAAACCATACATCGGCGGTAAAATCGTGCGTACCTTGTTCATATCTTGTAGCGAATTTTTATGCAAATTCGTACGTTTTTCAGAATGTAATTAAAAATGTTGAAGCCCGATAGAAAATTGTTTTGCTCACGGAGTATGATAGAAAACATTATCATACAGTTCACTTTGAATATTTTACGTGTTTCCTTCGTATTATGTGCATTCTGTTCGATTTTGCATCCACTTTACTCGACACGACGGATCAGATCCGCGGACTAAGAAGATATTACGATTTAAGCATTAGATTCAACTAGAATACAAACACTTGTAATCCAAGTTACAGTAGTAAAGATTCTACCAAATAAAAAAAAAAAAAAGAAAAAAAAAATTTTGGATCCTCGGATTCGAAAATCGACGATTCGATTTTACGCCATATCGAGATTCGCTTAAAGTTGCACGAGACCCATAGAATCTGCAAGGATTCGCTCTCTCTAGCTAAATCTTCAGTTAATGCAGTCGAACGAACGTCTAAAGTCTTCGTACCGGTTTCAAATCAGATAATCATTGTTAGAAATTGTAACGAGTTGCCAAACCATTGCTCGGATTAACTTCGTTCTTTGCGAATGCCTCGAGACTAGTACGTCGACGTTTCACTCGTTTCATTTTTCGTATCTTCTTGTTCTTTCTTTGGAAATTTTTTTTTTTTTTTTCTAAGGATTTTGCAAGAGAATTTCGATATGGGGGTGGAGAACGTTTGTCAACACTTGGCAACTCGTCGAGCGACAAATTGGAGAGCGTAGAGTAACGAAGTTTCAATCGCGAGAGGGTTGAACAGATTCCTCCTGTGTGTCGTGAATGTCGCGGAATGTAAATTTAAGGAGCGTTCCTTCCCTTTCGTTTGACGAATCGTTTCGTATCGAGGCAAAAGGACGGTTTCGGTTATCATCTCGTGCCCCTGTCGAGTTGCTCTGGAAACGGAAACTTGTTAAATGATGTAATTAGAAGAGTAACAAGGGGAATATGTTTAACTTGTTTCCGAACAAATATTAAACGACTCGATTGGAGTTTAACCCTCCGATTCTCGTAACCGAGATTATTATATAATATATATTATATTATTTTCAATATATTTTATCCATACAGATGCAATATAAGTTAAAGGCTAGTTTAGAAAATTTTCTTTCGAAACACGTGCAGACTTCGAACAAGCTTCGCGATTTTAATTTCCATAACGCAAAATGTAATGCGATATAAATTTGAGTAATTTTTATTCTTACAAAGATAGACAGGGCAGGATTTTCGAAGAGTTTGGTTTCGTATAAACGAAAAATATTTCTCCTGTGTTTATTAAAAATTCTATATTTTCTATCGTATTTCGTTATTGTGGAAAGCAACAAAAAAGCATAACTCGACGATAAAAAAGCGAACGAGGTAAAACAGGTGCACGCTAAAATTATAATATCGGTATTGTATCAGTATGCAGTGTGCTCGCGTAATGCATATAAAAACTCAAATACCACACAAATATTATTATAGTAAATTCTATATGAATTTATCATGTATGATGTTAAAGCGAACGGGACAAAGAAACGGAAAAAAAAATTTTCTAAGAAAATAAATCGCTTCGCTAGAGGCAATCGAAAGAGCAATGAAATCAATTATCCTGTCGACGGTATCGTGAATTAACATATTGAAATAGGGATCGATCATCTTTCATACATTTTGCGTTATGGAAATTAAAATTGAAAAGCTCGAAGCTTCTTCGAAGTCTGTACGCGTCTCGAAGTAAAATTTTCTAAATTACTTTCTAACTTTTTAATATTGCGTCAGTATGGATAAAAATAATCAAAATTTCCTGTATTATATAGTAATCTCAGTTACGAGAGTTGGAAACCAGATCGTTACGTTTCACGGAATCTTAGAAAATCAAGTTTCATTATTTTAAATCGTATATTACGAAGACGATTCCATAGATTTAAAGTAACGGATTATGATTAAAGTAACAATAACAGATATTTCTACGAACATGTAAATAATTATCGAGAAAAGAATTACACGTTTCATATACGTTGCCTGGTCTAACAACGACGTTAGCAGATTGATATAGCTTATGGAACAAATGAAAAGTGATACCTGTAAGAATCGGGGGGTTAGTAGAAGCGAAAGAAACTTTTTATTAAACATAGAGAGGTAAATTAGCGCTGTTAATTTCGACGTTCCATATTAGCAGAGTATTTAGAAGGCCTTTCTTAATTGTTCGCGTGGAATAGAGTCAGACAACCGGAGTTATCATTTTGATGTATTAATTTATACGCAATTGTCGTTTGTTCGAATAGAATTACGGTATAACGAGCACTTTACGAGGTCGTTAAATTTCTCGTCTGCGTTAACCGGAAAATTGTAGGCCAGGGGAACATAGACGTCTCTAAATTGCAAGCAACGTAAAAGAGAAAGAGAAAGAGAGTTGCCGTATCGGAAAATATGATTAAGACACCAATAGAGGATAAAAGTAAGGTAGAACAGATCCGTTGTAAACGCGGTACAAGGGCGGTGTGTAGGTTGATGCGAAATAAAGCTAATGAGCTGCAACGTTCTCTCCTCTGACTGAAGCTTAAGAGAGAAGAGAACGGTGCGAACTTTACGAGAAGTTCCGCGTACGCGGACGCAAATTATTGAATTTTCATAAACCAATCTGTTTTTGATTCATTAACGAGAGACACGATGATGGTGGTTGGAAATACACGATCGACGATACGCTTTACGGTTCATAAGTATCTGAACATTTCCCTCGATTTCCAGTAACAGCATTTAAATGTAAACAAAGTACGTAAATTAATAATGAATTAACGATCGCAAATAGTACTTGGTATCGTTTAATGGAATCAAAAGACTATAAATTTCAATTATTCGTTGTAAGACGGGGCAACGACATGTGCGACTACTCGATGCACACAGGTTCGCGATATTTGTGTTGATTCTGCTAATTTAACAAGAAAGAAACATCTTTCGGGCAGAAGAACATCGACGGTAGTTTTCTCATCGATAATTAGCTTCTAAAGATCATAATTATTTTCATCGTTTCAATTATTCGTTGCGAGACGGGGCAACGACATGTGCGACTACTCGATGCACACAGGTTCGCGATATTTGAGCCGGTTCTGGTAATTTAACAAGGAAGAAACATCTTTTGGGCAGAAGAACATCGACGGTAGTTTTCTCATCGATAATTAGCTTCTAAAGTTCATAATTATTTTCATCGTTTCAATTATTCGTTGCGAGACGGGGCAACGACATGTGCGACTACTCGATGCACACAGGTTCGCGATATTTGTGTTGATTCTAGTAATTTAACAAGGAAGAAACATCTTTCGAGCAGAAGAACATCGACGGTAGTTTTCTCATCGATAATTAGCTTCTAAAGTTCATAATTATTTTCATCGTTTCAATTATTCGTTGCGAGACGGGGCAACGACATGTGCGACTACTCGATGCACACAGGTTCGCGATATCTGAGCCTGTTCTGGTAATTTAACAAGGAAGAAACATCTTTCGGGCAGAAGAACATCGACGGTAGTTTTCTCATCGATAATTAGCTTCTAAAGATCATAATTATTTTCATCGTTTCAATTATTCGTTGCGAGACGGGGCAACGACATGTGCGACTACTCGATGCACACAGGTTCGCGATATCTGAGCCGGTTCTGGTAATTTAACAAGGAAGAAACATCTTTTGGGCAGAAGAACATCGACGGTAGTTTTCTCATCGATAATTAGCTTCTAAAGTTCATAATTATTTTCATCGTTTCAATTATTCGTTGCGAGACGGGGCAACGACATGTGCGACTACTCGATGCACACAGGTTCGCGATATCTGAGCCGGTTCTGGTAATTTAACAAGGAAGAAACATCTTTCGGGCAGAAGAACATCGACGGTAGTTTTCTCATCGATAATTAGCTTCTAAAGTTCATAATTATTTTCATCGTTTCAATTATTCGTTGCGAGACGGGGCAACGACATGTGCGACTACTCGATGCACACAGGTTCGCGATATCTGAGCCTGTTCTGGTAATTTAACAAGGAAGAAACATCTTTCGGGCAGAAGAACATCGACGGTAGTTTTCTCATCGATAATTAGCTTCTAAAGTTCATAATTATTTTCATCGTTTCAATTATTCGTTGCGAGACGGGGCAACGACATGTGCGACTACTCGATGCACACAGGTTCGCGATATTTGTGTTGATTCTAGTAATTTAACAAGGAAGAAACATCTTTCGGGCAGAAGAACATCGACGGTAGTTTTCTCATCGATAATTAGCTTCTAAAGTTCATAATTATTTTCATCGTTTCAATTATTCGTTGCCAGACGGGGCAACGACATGTGCGACTACTCGATGCACACAGGTTCGCGATATTTGTGTTGATTCTAGTAATTTAACAAGGAAGAAACATCTTTCGGGCAGAAGAACATCGACGGTAGTTTTCTCATCGATAATTAGCTTCTAAGGTTCATAATTATTTTCATCGTTTCAATTATTCGTTGCGAGACGGGGCAACGACATGTGCGACTACTCGATGCACACAGGTTCGCGATATCTGAGCCTGTTCTGGTAATTTAACAAGGAAGAAACATCTTTCGGGCAGAAGAACATCGACGGTAGTTTTCTCATCGATAATTAGCTTCTAAAGTTCATAATTATTTTCATCGTTTCAATTATTCGTTGCGAGACGGGGCAACGACATGTGCGACTACTCGCTTGGTGCACACGAGTTCGCGATATTCGAAGAGCATCGACGATAGTTTTTTCTCATCGTACATTATTTTAGTTTCTAAAAATTATATGGCTTGGAATCTACGCGCCGGTCGAAGGATAAAATTCTCTATCAAGAAATGCTGATTGCAGAAGATAAAACGATCGTGCTTCTATTTATTCAATTTTGCTGGAAACCTATAAGTATCGAGATACTTTCGAGCGGTAATGTACACAGTGCGTGTCTAAATTTCATCTTGTTACGAATCATTGAATTCCTTTCTACATAAATATCCACTTTCGTGAATATTTCTACATAAATATTCAATTTCAACGTCGCTCTCCAACCAATTTGTTTTATTCATTCGTACCTGACGCGTTAACGCAAACGGGACTCGAATCGAATTAACCGTGTTTTCCACGAAACGACACCGTCGCTTCGTCCGAATTACGATTATACGAACACTGCAAAAACACCGACCGTTTTGAATTTTATCGCTGCCTGCACGCTATTTTCCAGTGAATCGGAGTTCGTTGTCTCTGGCGAGAAATTTTTGTCGCGATCCTTTATTTTCGGTGATCTCGGTTTCGGTGGTTGGTTAGAAAAGTTTCCTCGTATTATAGCGCGGTGAGCTTCGCGGAAAGGAATTTTTCGTACGAAACTCGAAACCGATATTTATATTCGGATTATTTTTATTAGAAAAGTATCGAGAAATTGGAAATTTCCGAGAAACGAGATGAGATAAGAAGCGCGCTGCGGAAACAAACCGTTCTTCCTTCTATTCTTTTCATTTGCTTTTACACCCACGAAATCATCCGGCGAATTTTCATGGAAAACAGACAGCGGAGGAAAAGAGACAACGAAAACTATGAAATTTTCTTACGAGAGAGAAAAAGCTGCCGCTCCGATAGAATATATTCGTGTCCGAAACGGTTTAACGAGGATTACGAACGAGCGCAGGGAGAACAAAATGCTTAGAATATTCCAACCCGCGACAACGATGAAATCCCTACGACCGTACTCTCTCGCCAGTTTTTTTTTCAACTTTTAATAAGTCCCAAATTTCGAAGAAAGAACGACAATAAAAAGACCTTACGTATGCACACGGTAAGAGAAAACTTTTACATCAGAGCCGAGCATTGCTCGCTGGTCGGGGGAAGTTCCTCCGCCCTCTTCCCACGTTTCCTTCCTCGACGATCGCGAGGCTAGTGAATTCTCCCTGGCAGAATAACAAAGAAAGAAAAAAGAAAAAAAAAGCATACAGGAGGAAAGAGAAAGGGAAAGAGGAAAAAAAAAAGAACTCGAGAGGCTCTCGCAAATCACGAAAACGATACGAAACAAAGAAGGGTAGGATAAGGGGGTTGAAAAAGAAGAGAGTCACGGGATCCGTATGCTTAAACGGTCCCGTTGTATCCGCGGATGAAAAAAACGAAACACGCGAATCTCCTCAGATCCGGCTACCTATATGTATGTTCGTGTCTATAGTTATATACAGGGTATCCTAGGATTTAACGGCTAAACTTTGCGCGATACGTGTCCGTCGTTCTTACGCCACTATAGCGAGAAATATAAAAATTTACGATTCAACGTGAAATTATCAGACGAATTAAGCTTGCGGCACAATCGTTGTATTATCGTACTATGTTTCCAGCAAAACAAACTCGTCTCTTTAATCTACGTAATTAAGAACGAGAGAAAGATACACTCCGACCGTTCCTCGATGCGAAAATGAAAATTTATACGCTCGTGACTTTCGTACAAAAGGTCCGACGTGTCCCATGAATATGAACCAAGCACGCGATATTATACAAACATCTAAAGCTTCTATATTAGAAAATTAATTATAATATAAAATGATCTTCTCCGTATGACCTACTCCTCTTGCGTACCACTTTTTGTTTGGTTACCCTAATAGAACGCATCGACCAACCAAGTTTGCCTAGGTTAAATCTCCTAAGCTAACGATATAAACTGCCTGCTAGAACCATTTTCCTCCGGTAACTAGAACGATAATTGAAAAATTTTGTTCTACGTCTTTATACCGGTTCCTTCTACCTAAGGTATATACCTCTGTTCGTTATATTACAATTTATCATACTTACGTATACCCTGTATAACGGTGTACACACGTTCACGCGTGCATCGACGCGTGTACAGACGAAACGAAAAGTACGAAACGCATCCCGCTTCGAAAACACTTCCGCGGAAACATTTGGCACGGTGAATTCTCCGCGGGGGGGGGGAGGGGGGGGGGGGGGATCGGGACGATGCTGTCTCTCTTACGAATGCATTATTCCGATATCGAAACGCGAGCCCGAATTGCCAGGCATAAAAGAAGAATTTTTCATCAGGCAGGCAGGCAGGCAGGCAAGCAGGCTGTTGGTGCGTTGGCGAGAACACACGGTCGGATCTATCGACTCGATCTGTGCACACGTGAGTACACTGGTTGGTTGGTTGGTTGGTTGGTTGGTTGGTTGGTTGGTGCATCCGGGAATCTTGAAAAGTCCCCTCCCCGCCACCGCCTCTGCAACCAAACCATCCGACGCGTCCTATCTATATACATATATTTGATATATATATATATATCTGTACGTACGTGCACGTGTGTATATACACACACGTAGGAAACGGTCGAACGTCAAAGCGGTGTTTCGAACATGCTTCGCATACTTCCGGGACCCGTGTGTACCTGACGTCTCTTGTTCCGCAGAATTACCCTCTCAAGGGCCGTCGATACACGGGTTAAGGAGGAAATACCGGATCGACGATATGCTACGTTTGAACTGCACATCCGGACGGAGTAAACCCGCGGCCAATCTCACCTGGTACATCAACGATCGACAAGTACGGTTTGCTATATGAAATCGTGAATAGCGGCTACAAATTCCTAAGCTCCTATCACCGATGTCTTCCCATACCTCTCGTACCGTATTCTGTTCTCGTTCTCTGGCTCCTGTAAGACGTAACCGAGCAACCCCCTACCCTACCCGCCCCCACCCCGCCCCTTGCCCCGTTTCGCGTTACAACCCCTTTCCGCCGTTACGAATGCTTCGAGACTGTGCATTACGCGGCGGATGCATTGGCTGGGAAACAGTTAGCGGAATCGCGTCTGAGATTTTAGAGTTAATTGTTATGGCGGTTGAGGAACTACGATTGCGCAGTTTGTGATGGATTTAATCCATTAAGGGGTTGCAATCAAATTGCGGCAACGCTTCGCTCTTGCGTTCTTTTTCGATCAATTTACAATGCGCCACTGTATCTTTGGGTATCGCGGCTACAAAAGACAATCCAGAGATATCTTTTTCGTGCAATCCATTCCGCGTAGATTCTACGGTTTTTTTTTTTTTTTGCGAAATTTAACGAAACCGAGGTATTTACGATATCGTGACAACCCGTCGCTCGGCCTTCGACGCTTTCGACGATACCTCGCGTTATCGATTTTTCCGTAGACTCGTTTCCGAAGATTTTGGAAGATACTTGTTTCGTGATTATTCGATTCTAGGAAAGTTTCAGACTATAATAATACGCGTCTTGACGCGTTCCTCCATCGAGTTTCCTGTTCTGCATCGCGATACTCGAACGCAGCGCGGTATCGATTGCGCTAAATCCGTGGCTCAGCTTCCCGGCTTTTATCATCCGTCGAAATAGAACAGAATTGAATTAAAATGTCGAAATAGATGTACGCCGTGGAGGGAAGACAACAGGAGTTACGGTCGTTTCGATCGTTTCGTCGCGTCTTTCGCGTAGCGATACGCGCAAGACGTCGAATACGTGGTTTCCTTCTCAATTTCGTTCGTTCTATCTTGATGTGAAGCGAAATTGAGCGGAGAAATTGAATTATACGGGCTTGGATCGAAATTCCTAGTACAAACGAGATCGGGCGCGCTACTACTTACAATAGGATCGCCACAAAAAATTATAAAATTGTACCGCAAGCATCGTTTTTTTTTTTTTTGGAAAATTCAATATCGAACCGAATTGAAAATTTATCAAATACGCTTGATCACACCTCTCCGTCGGATATTATTCTATAGACGATAACGAATGGAAAATGTAAAATGCAATTTTTCCATTTCAAGGTTCGTTTTCGTGACAGCAATTCGTTCAATTTAAACATTTGTTAATTCTTCTTGTTGCTCTCGAGTTTCGTTTTATCGCAAGCCACGACGTCTCGACCTAATCTCGTTTGTAGTCGAAAATTTTCACTCATAACGCGTACGTTATTTTTTTATTTTTTTATTATTCGTCGTATCGAATTCAGGACAGTCCGTTGACTTTGCTCCATCGTTCGTTCGGATGTGTCCCACGCTGTCCCGTGTCACCTCGAAGCTTCATATTTTTTTGCGGCGCGAAAAACAGCTGATCATTTATTCAGCCGATCAAAATCCAGACCGTCTTTAAATACACGATCTCGTGCGTGGAATCTGTCGTCGGATCAAATTTCTAAATTGTCACGTTTCAAATGTCGTTCGCTCCTCCGCGTTTCGAACTTCGATACGTTTTTTTACTCTTTAATTACGTCACGTTGAAAGATCGAAGAATTACATTCTCGGGAAGTTTCTTCTAGAGAAACGTTTCTTGTTTCATCGGGATGCGAAATATTTCGCGAAATACCGCATTTCGGACATTTTTGTCCGAGATGAATACGCATATTCCGATCGGAACGAGGCACGGAAATTTGATTTCGCGATGAAATGTTACCTAACGAAAGCTCGTCGCGTGTTTTTCTCCTGTCTGTTCCTTCAATAAAGTGACATATTACGGAAAAAGCAACGTTGCAACGTTATGACGAAAAATAAGGGGGAAAAATAAAAGAGAGAACAAAAAGTAATCGAAGTTCCTTGGACGTGTAATGACGGCGTTATCAAAACACGGTCCTGTCGAATCGGTTGTCTATCAATTCGGTGCTACGTGCGTGCCCGGCGATAAAATCGCATTGTTGCTCGAAATACCGATACTTTTGACGTGCACCCTCCTCTTTATCAGCAGTTCGGAGTGACGGAAAGCCGTTGCGCTTGTCTTCTGCTCTTACGCGACACCGTACACCCTTTTATTATTATTATTATTATTATTATTATTATTATTATTATTATTATTATTATTATTCGAAGGAAATATTTGCGGTACGAGTGGCGAATTTTCGAAAAATCAATTCGTAATTTTCCGTGAAAATTCCACAGGATTTACAACGGTATATTTTTAATAGTTTGAACGATTCTCTCGTTGTGAAATATTACGATAGAAGACTGTTCTGATCTTTCGTCTGTTACTGTACCATTCGTTTAGAGAGTACCGCGCGAGTTTTACATTTTACTCGTTCTAAATTAATGGTTCTAAATTGATCTGTCCTTAAACGGATTCGATATTCATTGATATTCTTCCGTTACAAAGTTTTCGTTAAAACATTGGAAATTGATGGTTGAAAGCAGATATTGCAACATAAATTTAAATTAATTTAAACGCCTGATAAAATTGCGGAACAATTAACGGTACATCGAGCACCTGATCCTGCACTCGATAGACAATCCCAGTCTAACGATAAATGTGATCGTGTAAGAAGCACGTCGACCAAAGTATCGCATCAAACTTGATAGAGTTTTAGAATAATTAACGAAATACTAAGTACCCGATGTATAGACGGTATAGACAGTTTCGACTATAAAATCGGACGTTGTCGTTCAAGAGGTTCCGTCCGACCGATCGATCGTTCGAAAAATCAACCGACGAGGACGAAGATCGATGGTGCGAATATTCGTGTATATGCGAAAATTCCCTCGAAACGATCCTTAATTTCCGATACTGTACGTAATCACGCCTTTAATAGCCATTAAATACCAACATTTTACGCTCTCGGTGTATCAGGTTCGCGAACTATCGTCAGTCGAAAACCACAAAGGATCCGAGTAGACCTAAACGTCGTAGAAACCTTATTATCGGAAACGCTCGAAGCGATTAGCAAATTCCTCGGTCGCAGCCAATTAATCGGGCTGAAATTTGTCCTTAAATCGATACGACGACGTTCGGATTAATTATCGGGAGGTGGAAAGCCGAACGGGAGCCAGAGAATTTTCACGAACATGGTGGCAGGCCACCTGTTTAACCTGTTCGTACAAATTGTCACACGCAGCCGCTGAAGTCGCACGTCCGCACCTACAGTCCGTTGGACACGAACGAGTCCGAGTGGCACGTTTCACAGATCGGCCTTCAGTTCCTCGTTACGCACGACCATTTCGCGGGGGGCAAGCTGAAAATACGATGCAGCGCCTCGATATACGACATTTACTGGCAGAGCACCGAGGTCAGCACCGAGGAGGACAAACCGAGGCTGATACACTACGAACCAGCGGCGACCATCGTCGGTATCAACTATCTACAGCCGCCGCCCAACTTCCAGACCGGTCAGAAGAAACCCGATGGACACGTTGGAGTCAAAGGTAAAACAAATCTTTGCATTTTCATTCGGTGAACTATCATCGGGATGGCAACTAAGCGACTGCGAATTTTGTCATTTGATGGTATCGACAAAGTCCGCAATCGCTTAGTTGCCAATCCAATATCAACTTTCCTACAATTCCTACAATTTTTGGATAATTTTCCATAGAATTTTATCGTTCTTATCGTTGGAAGATTCGTCAAGTTTGAGAAACGATCGTCATTAAGCATCAACGATTATTATTCGTCATTTAAGAATTATTGTTATATCAAGCCCTCGAAAAGCATTTTATGTTACGACTTGCAGTTCATTCGCAATTTCGTAATTAACGATCGAATTTATAAGACAAATTTACCGCTACTTCGTTTACTACGATTTGCTACGACTGAGAAATATTCATTACGAGCGATCACTCAAAGTTGCAGAAAGATTTCAGCCTTCTTCGATCGCAGTCTCTGACAAGCAAAGATCTGATAAATTTTCTTCTAGAACGAAACGTTTCGTGAATTTTGATCATTAACTTGACGCTTCAACTTGCGAAAAGGAAAAAAGAAAGTAAGACCGAAAAGCGGAAAATTCCAGAATTGCAACAGGATGAAAGAGCGTTCTTGCGAAGGGAGAAGAGGGGCTGCTTAAGTCGTATAATAGGCTTAGCGAGTTCTTAGATCTTTTGGGGTGTTTACAAGGAGGGAGGCTTCGTGGAAAGCATTCCACCCGTCGTTGATCGAACTTTTTGATAGCGATACTGTTGGGGGTTGGTTTACTGTTGCAGACTGTGGGATTGCCGTCTTCCCTTTCAAACTTTCAGTCTTCATTGGTTATTTCCAGAGAATTTATTGGGCCGAAATAACGATGTTTGATAAACGTTAAAGATTAGTATTCCGGAGAATCTAGAACCGTTGGGATTAAAACGCGACGATAACTTTCTGGAATACCGAAATTTCCAAACTTTCCGATAAATATCTTAAAGACGAGAGGGAAAAGGGGAGACGATGAATTTTGAAACAAAGACGATTTATTCTTCGGAAACTTGCCACTTTATCTACGACAGTCGAGTATCTTCGTTAGAAAAATCGTCGTGTTCGATATGGCTGCTCGAGATGCTGGCGTTTTCATTCTAATCTAATTAAATTAACGAATATTCATTTTTCCTATTATCATCGTCAGAAACATTGTCACGTTTTACGTAGCTGTCGCATATACGTTTCCAATATTTAATTAGCAAAACCAATTACTTAAACCGCGCGATCACCGCCGTAGAGGCTTATAGCGTTAACGAATTCAAACCGTGTCGCTTCTATACGAAGATTAAAAAATACGAAAAAAAAAAAAAAAAAATCCATTAAAAGAGCACGTCATCGATCGCGGGCTAAACTGAAAAGCATTACAGGCAAGTTCGAAATTCGCAATAGCATCTCGATCCGTGCCTCGTTTACGACGACTCGTTGTCGAACGAAAGACCTTCGTTTTTTACAGATCAACGAGTTACGAAGCCGGTTTCGACCGATTAAATCGAGCAACCGGCATGTCTGCTATTTTTTCCTTCCGTTTCTCCCATCGAGCCGTAAACGAACGGGCTGTGCACGACGGCCGAGCATATCCGATTGTTTGTCCACATCGTGGTCCGGGATAATCTGACCGGTCGAATTATCCTGGTTAACGTCAAATAGCTCGGCACGCCATCAAATAATTCGTTTCACGCCAGCTAATCCGAGGCTGCGGCGAAGATAATTCCCGACGTATTCCAGGATTATTTGCTGCGGCTTTGGATTATTTGGCGTCAAGTGAGCCGCACTTCAGCGGCGCGCCGCGCTCCTCTCGAAAATGACAACGGCGCAACAACGACGACGAGACAACGACGACGAGACAACGACGAGGATCGCTATCGCGATCAATGACAGCGAGAAACAAGGATGGAAATGAATAAATGTACAGAGGAAAGAAGCGAAAGGACGCGAATATAGGTTTCCTCGGTGCAGCGAAGAAGCGTTATATGATAACCCCTGTGCCAGTCGTAATTCGATCGAAATCATTCTCGTTGGTGGAAAAAAAAAACGCAGGGTCGAATTCATTGATGCTGGGGCTTGTAAAAAACTTCGTTTTGTTATTTGAGTTAGCCGGTTTGCCTCGTTATAGAAGCGGCTCTCGTAGTTTCCATCGGCAACGGCAACGGCAACCACCACCCCTCCTCTTTCGTTTCATCCATCCTTTCTCTGTATTCGTTTCTCCGCTGGATCGTGGCAAAGCAAGTTACCTGATAAACGAAATATTTGCTCGTTAGATCGCGTATCGATTCCGCCGATCCATTCCGCATATCCATTCGTCTTTTTTCCCTCGATGGAGCCGCTGGATAGTCAGATTTGCGGACGAATTAACCGCGCGTCCATTGCGCGTAAATTGCGACGATAAATAAACGTTAATATATAATATATACGAGCGAAGCCGCCGAGTATTTGTAACAAAGTGTAACTATAATACGATATAATAGTGAACGAGACGATTATTAACGATAATTAATGGCAGCATATGGCATCCACGGTGGCCATGTTACTTTATTTAGCCTGTGGTCGGTGTTTGCGCGATTTGCGTATAGTTAGGAACGCGTTCAGCTTTAAATTTACTAAATTAACCATCGGGCACGAACGAGCATTGTAAAAGGTGGTGATACTACCGATTAACCGGCGTCGTAATTAAGCGTCGCTTATGCGGATAGAATCGGTGATAAAGGGGGCGAGGAGGGGATGACAGACGAAGAGCAGGAGAAAAGAGACAGAGTCGCGTTACGGTCACGGTTCGCTCGCGGTTCGTTCAAATGTTATTCGAGGCCTTGAAGCGTGACTGCAGCGATCCAGGTTAGTTAATTCACTCGCAGAGCATTGAATAATATTTGATCGAGACCCGTGACTGGATCGGGACTGCCAGTGTAAATCAAGTCACCATGGTTAGGGGTTAATTAGTGGGTCGAGAAAGTCCAGCCTAGCGATCGAGCGTCGACAGGCCAAAAATCGTTTCTCTTCTATCTATGTTATTTATCGTTTTGCCATCGCGTACAATCGTCCAGACAGAGACAGACAGAGAGAGACAGACAGAGAGAGACAGACAGAGAGAAAAATTTTTGTTCATTCGCAGTAGCGCGTAGGAAATCCGTCATCCATCATCGTTCGAAAGCCTCGATCGAAATTCTATGACCTACATCCGGAGGCGGCTGTTAAAGCATAAGCGTACCCTCAATTTGATTTTTTTTTTTTTTTTTCTCTCTCTGCAGGCGTTATTATGCTCGGAAGCGCCGTTTTATTACTTTCAATTCTCGGTGCTCAGCACCTACATCGCTGACTACACAGCGATGTATTAGCACGTAGAATGGCGCGTATTAATTCGGAAAGTTTCTCGCCTCGACGCAACGGGATCCCTCCCCGTAATCGCTCCCCTTCTCCTCGCTTTGTTCTCTCAGGGGGGGGGGGGGAAGGGAAAAAGAGCTGCCCTATGGAGAACGTCGATCGATAATTCGATCCATCAGCGACGATTCCAACCCGAACAATGTTCGGAAACGTCGATCACGAGCGTTCATAAATTCCGTTCGTTCGACGATCTAAGAAATTCGTAGCTTTCGCTTCCGGCAAATAATTTGCTTTCGTCGCGATTACTCTCCGATTACTCTGTTCGTTTTCGAAACGATCGGAAAAGCGTTCATTGCGGAGAAGCATCTGTCGGTTCGAAGTACAACGTTACTGTATCGCGGAAACACCGGCGAATAGCACGGTCAAATACGCGATTTAGCCTGTTACCGCTGTTGGTCGTTGCTCCGGGGCAAAAATTCATAATATTCTCTGTTCGAACATCGTCGAAAACGTAATCTCAGCCTGGTCGAAACTCCACTTAACCCGTTTCGTACGTCTAAAAGCCAAAATGGAAGCGGTGGGTATAAATTCATTTATTCATCCATCGCGTCCCGGGCGAACGATCGCCGCGAGCACGCGACGAATCCAACGAACGCAGAACTTTGAGTGCAGCAGCCTGTGTATTCTCTGTTTTCAGTTCTCGGCTCGTCCAGGTCGGAGATGCGGCTGCCGTCGGCGCGGCTGGTCCTGGGACTGTTCGCGTTCCTTTTGATCGCCATTCGTTAACCGTACCGCATTCAACTACGCGCGCTTTGGAGCTGTTTATATAAATCGACGTGCTTGTAAGAAAGTCCAGGCCGCTTTGTGTCGCGCGATGGTCGTCCTCCGGCGACGCACGTGCCGCGTCACACCCTTTTCTGGACCACAGTGAGAGAGAATGGAAGAGGAACTCGGCCGAAGATCGAACGAAAACGAGACGAAACCAGTTATTAGGAAGTTTCGATGGTGGATAAGTCGGTTGGCGCGAGCTGACAAAAAATTGGAGAAACAGCGAGAAAGGCAAAGCAGAGGAGGCAATGGACAGAGGAAATTCGCCCGGTGAATCGCGAAGAACTGGATACAGCTATGTCGCGGCATCTTAATTTTCTCTACGACGATGGCGATCGACGAGCCAACTTCTCGTGAAAAGAGGTACATCCGTGATCGGCCAAACATCGAAGAAGAAACGGGCAACGTCCGAGGAATATTTTATTATTATTATTATTATTATTATTATTATTATTATTATTATTAGACACTATGTATTTGCTTTCTCTTTGGCAGAAATCGTGTGTTCGCAATGTGTAGTACACCATTTACGGTGCCCATCGTTTCCAAGATGAAAATGACAGTTTTCTTTTTCATACTTTTATAAAGCCCGACAAAGGACTAATCTCGTAGCGTGGATGTATATATATATATATATACACATGTATATTCTATATAATATATATATATATGTGTGTGTGTGTGTGTGTGTATAATCTGTCTCTATATCCGTCTCTCACTGCCATTATTCATTGCCTCTAATTCTCTTCTTCTTTTAACTCTGTCTTTCCATCCGTGCGTCGAGTTTATTAATTTTGAAAAATAGAAAAAAAAAAAAGAAAGAAAAAAGAAAAGAAAC
Source organism: Bombus dahlbomii (assembly GCA_037178635.1). NCBI lineage: Eukaryota > Metazoa > Arthropoda > Insecta > Hymenoptera > Apidae > Bombus > Bombus dahlbomii. The sequence goes on along the minus strand of CM074104.1, from coordinate 1,453,231 downwards.
AAAGTGGTTCTATCACATCACGCGATTCACCTAAACGAACAAGAAGAATGAAACGAGATACGGAGGAAGTGCGTAAGGAACAGCGAGCGAGTAGATGTACCTGATGAATCGAATATTCGACGAGTCACTTTGCGTTGCTACTGTTATCGTGTTTAATAACGTCTTGTAATCGAGGACGATGAACGAAACCGAAGAAAAAAGATGGTGTTGTTGCGCCACAACGTTCTTCCCGCGCGAATTGTTCGCCGTCGTGAAAAGCTGTCGTGCGGGGAAAATAGGCGGCAACGGAGAAAACAAAAGGGCAGGACGAAAGAGGAGAAAAACAAAACAAAAAAAAAAAAAGAAAAAAAAAAGAAAAGAAAAGGCAAACAAACGAGGAAGAGAAGAACATCGGTGAAAGAAAAGTTTATCCGTTTACGGTTGGAAAAGAGAAAAAATTTGATCGTTTGTTATCCCTACGATTCTCTGTTCTATCCTCGTGCACAACGCGTAATTCCATCGGCAGAAGGTTATTACGTATTCGGTTTATTAAATTAATAGCCATTTACCGTTCGATTTAATGCGTTTCCCTCCGCGATACATTTGTCAACCGCGTGTGACACGCCTTCGTACGTAACGAACAACAAAAGCGATTTACACAGTCACGTTCTGTTTACAATGAATATCGAGCTTACTGTTCTCCCCCGTCTGCTTCCGGTTTGGAACGTTGTTTCCTGTTGCTCACGCCGTTGCATCGTTCGTCTCGAATCGGTACTCGCACAAATTCCGCGTCTTGCGACTCGCGTCGCTCGAACAATTATTTATTTATTTATTTATTTATTTATTTATTTATTTATTCGTCGTTTTTCGCAATAACGGACGATCGAACATGACGATCGAACGAGAAGGGATTAGAGAAAAAAGACGAAAAACGGAAAAGAAAAGGAAGAATGGAAAGAAGCGATACGAAGAATATCGTATATATATGTATATGTATATGTATATGTATATTATGTATTAACGAGCGATGTGTGCTAGTATTAGTTACGAATTATCGACTAAGGATCGCAACGACTGAATAATACTCTACATGATTTTCTAATTGTAATAAGTATTTTTGAAACCGTCATCGTTTCTACGTAGCTAACGCGAGCGAGCGTTCGATAGGGAACGTGTTTCATTCGGAGAATTAGCCAAAGAGAATAAATAAAAACGAATAGACGAGGGCGAAGAAACGAGAAAGAGAGAGAAAAAAACGCATGAGAGCGGTTTAATTGATATTTTCGGACGTGAATATTATGCGTCTAATAGAAAGAAGAAAGAATAAAATAAATGTAAAGTGTCAGAGAGAGCGAGAGAGCGAGAGAGAGAGAGAGAGAGAGAGAGAGAAAGAGCGATAGAGAGCGAGAGATATCTCGCGTGCACGCAGCATAGTTTCACGATTCTTTGTGTAATAGAGACGATGTTAGCGGAATTTTTGCCAATTTTTTGGTATCGATGCTCGTTATGTTCCTCAGCTTGTCACGATACGAAAGAATATTTATGATAATAATAACGATATGACCACAACATCGTATTTCACTTCATTTCATTTCATTTCATTTCATTCAAAAGCTCACCGTCGTTTTCTTTCTTCCTAGCTATTACTTTTCACTTTACCATCCATAATCGTCTTTAATTCGTATCATTACGAAACACCGTGTAAGAAGAACATAAAAAAAGGATATCGAAATACAGAGTAATATCGTACTCCTTTGAAAAATATAAATCCTACTCCCTTTCGCTGTTTGACTTTGCGCAAGAAATCGGTCGTCTCTTGAAAAATCGCAGCGAGGGGACACCTTGCGCGACGGGGAGGGGGTGGTTTAAAAAGGAAAAGTAGCTTACTCAGAGTCTCTCAATACCACTTAACCTCCTTTTTTAAATCCCTGTTTTATTCGCCACGATATAACGTAATTCCTAATGGCCGTTCATGAAAATTCAGCATAAAACGGACCAAATATTCCAGCGCACGAATTATCCAAGGCTTTACGTATTAGTACGGATAAGAGGCAATTTCGAGAAGCGATTTTTTTTTTTTTTTTTTTTTTTTTTGTTCATCAACGATACCCGTGTTCCTGCCATTAAAACGACCCCTCAACGAATCAGCCGATTTTTCACCAAAGTCGATCCGAACGCCGTCGGTTAACAAACATTATTTTATCAAACGCTCGCCGATCGAATCGTGTTTCGCCGACGTTATTACTCCATTTGTTTCCGCGTCACAGGCAATAATGCTGATGAAATAATTCAATTACCCGTTTTGCATGCGATACGATCATCATGGCGGTGCGCGTGCAACACGGCCTCGCTCTACTCCTAACTTTCACCCCTATTAATCTTCGAAGATGCGCTATTCACCACCGACTAATCCGTTTATTCTTTTAAATCCGAAATCCGATATCTCGTTCGAAAGGCCACGCTCTGTCGCGTCACGCTTTTACTTACACGAGAGGCTTAAACGCTTGTTGTGTTTCGTACTCTTGCTTTTTCTCTTTTTTTTTTTTTTTTTTTTTTTTTTCGATATTCCGCCCCCCTAAAAAAACCAGCGCTGCATGATACTTGTTCTGCCTACAGGAGGATTCGTATTTTTCTTTTCTTTTTTTTTGTTTCCTTCTTCTTTTGTTTTTTTTTTTTTTTTTTTTGTAAAACGAAGAAAATGAACGATTGTCAACAGATTACGGATTTTCGTTTTACCCTTTACGAGTAGAATCAAAGAAACGGAATCTACGCGGAAATTTGCATACTTATTTAGAATACCGGCGCCACCTGTTAGATATCTTGCGTATTTAATGATTCGCTTTGATTCGTACGCATGATCTATCCGTTCCTCTGATCCTACGTATTATCCGACGTATTATCCTGAATCTTAACGTCACACAGGCTAATTCGGTCTAAAGTGTTTAAGGCGTTTCAAAGCCGAGATACGAAACCGTAGATAACAACGAGTTTCGGTCTTCTGAAATTTAATTAATTTCAAAACGTAGAAAGCTAACGCGACGAGTGTCGATCATTTCGACAAACAGAACGTCCTGTTTTGAATTATCAACGATTGCCTGGGAAACTTTAGGCATTTTTTCTGTTGTTTTCTGATCGAGTTTCCACAAAGTACGAATTTCCTATTGATTCTGATGTTTACAGTTTCAAGAAGTTCACCCACCATCGAGGCGAATATCGGCGTGTATTTAGTTCGATGAAACTAAAGATATTTCAACTTTTGTTTTTGGTTGTCGTATTGACTCGTAGAAGTTACGTAAGACGAATATTCTCCCACTCTGCGGAACTTTTCCGGCGACAAACAACTTTTTAACCATTACCATTCGCGTCTAATTTCAACGATAGGATCCTATAATATTCAAACGAAATGCGAAAGATCAAACGAACGTCTACGTACTATTCGGAGGAATACAAATTAATTTTTGGTAAAAAGTAAAATTCTTGGCATTTTTTTAACCATCGAAACACGTCGATATGATCGACTTTGTCTTGATTTCAATTAGCGTTTCTTGATGGCCATAATCGCCACTACTCTACGTTTGCAATAAACGATGTTGCAATAAACGATCGTGCGATATTGTGGCATGCGTTTGAAACTACATACATATGTAGCAATCAATGGATGAATAAACGGTATTCAAAGTTTCTCGTTCAGTAGCTGTAACACAAAATCGATTCGATAATTGCTATCGGGACGTATTGTAATATGCACGGTATTTGTTTTGAAATAAAAATGCATTCTGGATATCTATCTTCGACAACGTCAATTTTCCCATTTTCTCGGGGATTACGTTTGTTCATTTACTAACGTATCTGCTGTCCCGTTCGAAAGATATTAACAAAGAAAAGTGTTAACATCTCTATGCTTTGAAAAATACGCATGGCTCTCTTTCATTGAATCAACGTTAAATCGTTTTTCTGCTTAATTCGCGGAAAGAAATTGTACAAAATATATTCAAGCAGTTTATAGATTTCAATTTATAAAACATCGATGCGAAACTACCTGCCGTTCGAACCGATAAAAGATCCAGACGTTTGTATATCGCTACATTCAGCAAATAAAAAACGATAACGACGTTCCCTCAATATATATTTTATAAATACAAATTCGTTGAACGATCATTTTTCTGTAGTAACTCTAGCTCGAACATTAAAAGATTTCAATATTTCACTTAAAAGAGACAGAGAAATAATAGTCACGATTCTCCGAGTACTCGAGACGCTCTGTAACTTGAAATCCATTGAAACCCTTATGAAACCCAGAACATCAAGAAAACAAACTTCCAGTTACAACGACGTACATTTTCTCGTCTCTTTCGAGTTCTCTGTTTCCTCTCGTTTGACCACAAAACGATATACCATAGAGTGACCACAGACATTATTTGCATAGCGTTGTTGTATTCATCGTAACATCGACGCGCTAATTAATCCGGACCAGCTACTATATTTTTCATATCGTTCATTCGTTTCGTACGAATAGAAATGTTCCATACTGTGACAATAAAATGTAAGATCTGATAAAAAAAAAAAAAGGAAAAAGCTCGAACGAAAAATAAAGATATGTAAACAACGTATACCCGTAGCTGAAATTTCCCGGACATTCGAGTTCCAAGATATAAATCCGCTCATCCTCGAGAGTTCGATTAAACTCTATTTCCGCTTGGTCGATGTATCCGCGATCGAAGCGAAGATAATATCCTAATCGTTTGGCCTAATCGTTCGGCACGCAACTGATCAAACGTATTTTTTAGTTGTTCCGCCGGAAGTTGCGATTTTACAATCAAATTAACCGTTAATGGAACATATCATGAAGCGCGTACGAGTCGATAGGAATTGGCGAGCACATGATACGTACGGGTCCATGCGCCCGTTGCCTAAAGGGCAATCGATGCTATTTCTCTGTATACGTGACCGTTATACGTGGAGGCCAGGCGCGTGTGCACTATCGCCGCCGACAAGCAAACCGGAGACTATTTGTATGTAGAGAGAAAGTACGCGCGCATATACACACGGATAGAAGCAAGCATCGGTTGCCTGGAGACGGGAAACACGGAGGGCGGAGGAGCACGGCGAAAGACAGAAATTGGGCTACAGTCATGGTTCCATTTGGACGGCACGCGGATTACGCGCAGGAAGTTTTCATCGTGCCTCGATGATTAACAACGCCGATATTTATCGAGATTCCGTGCTTTGTATCTCTTTTGTTTTCTATCGCTCGTCAAGGATGATACGGCCCGCGATATACGAGCGGCGATGCGTTCTTCTCCCGATTGAACCGTGCAGTGCGTCATAACCTCTGCGTGTTCGCGAATTTTCGCGTCGAATCCACGCGAATCGTTCAACGACGCGTATCGATGTACACGTAGAGCGATCGGCAACGTAGTACCGCGTCGTGAGTTAAATTTTCTTCGTAACGTATAGGCGATTGAATAGAGGTCTAATTGACGGTGGTATTTATGACGGACTCGTGAGGCAGGTGCTCGTGGACTCGTCGGAGAATTGGTGGCGATTTTTGTCCTGCAAACGATAGCCGTGACTGGCCGTATCCGGATATGCTTCTTTTTTATTTGCACGCGTCACGTGGACAATTTCGGGTGAGCTGTGTCTGCTGTGTCTCATCCGCAACAGCTGTGTAGTAGTCACTGCGAAACGCGTTTCGCTCATCGCTTTCTTGTTCATCCCACCTACTTTTATTTCTACCTTTTTTTTTTCTTTTTTCTTTTTTCTTTTTTTTTTTTTTTTTTTTTTGCTTCGTTTTATCCTCGCTGCCTTCGAATATCTAGACTCGTGCAAGTATTTTCCAACGTTCGTGGATATCTTTTACGAATATATTATCGCGAGCGTACAGCAAGTATCGAAATACGTTTTACTAATAGAACGAATAATCGACCGTTTAAACAGTCTCGTGTCTTCCACGAAATACGTACTCGTATCAAATTGCTCGTAACTCGTACGTACGTAGGTTTGTAGATTCGTTTCAAGTTGTAGCGATGTAATCGCGACGGTCGTGTGTCATTACGACGTTAAACGAAATATCAGAATGTTTTATACGACACGTGCGATATGGTCATAAAAGTTTTGTAAGGTTAGCATTCAAATACTTTCGTGAGTCAGTGTATCATTATCTGCATAGGTGCTTATCTACGGTTACGCAGTACAGTCCGTTACGATACACGAGCTTTGTCGTCAATTTCTCCGTAATGCGGGCTAGTTCCTTTCGTAATTATGATTGCAGCATTTATTATTGATATTATCGTAACGCGGGGCTGTATATTGCAACGTCGTGTGTCGACCGCGTTCAGGATACGGGATTATTCTCGATAATTATTTAACTTGTCCTCCTACAACGTGCAACGTCGCTGCTTCACGATGCCGCGGAATGATGCGTAAAAGTAAAATTTTTATCCCAATGAAACTTATCGTTCGCGACGAAAATTGTTGGCCACGCGTCGTTATCGTTTGTTCGATGGTTTAATTTCCACTTGGTGCCAGTTGATTGAAATCGACTCGTTCAAATTGCGATCTTTTCGAATAATAACGCTCTGTTACGGATGAAGTTACGGTCAAGCGTTTTCATTGGTTCGTTAATTTCGACGACTATTATTTGACCGATATCGATTATATTAGGAGGCGGGCGTTCGTATTTTACATTTTCACGTAGAGATCGTTTCACCGTTCGTGGAAAAAGATCGCATGCATGATTAGATGCGGTGAAAAAGTATACCTTTCCAAGTAGATGCGCATAAACGACCGCAAAACAATTTGGCCGCGGTCCAGTCGAATCGGTGACACGGCGTATATTATTGGCGACGCACGTGGACCCGAAAATATGCGTACAGGATTTTTGATCCGTTGTCTAACAATTATGGAGACGATATCGATGAAAAGTCAAAATTCCGGTGAAAGAAATTCGACTGTTTTTGTCGGTACGTGTCAATTTTTAGAAAACCTATATATCGTAGACGCAAACGCTTTTCACTGTCGCGTTAAATATTTACGCGTAACCGGCGTTCACGAGATAAAAGCGCAAAAGAATATAAAAATTCTCCATCAAAAATTCACGTTGTACAATTTCGTACGACTTTCGTTGGCAATATCATCGAATCTTTCAACTTGAAGCGTAGAAATTTCGTTATATTATACGTAAACTTGGAAGACATCGCTTGCGCGGCTGGTAACGCTAACACTTGCGAACTATCCAAGCAGAAATACGTAATGAGACTACATGTCAATGGATGGCACCACCGATGTATAAACTTGAGTAGGCAGTCTCGTACACCGGCGAGACGTGTGACGACGCTCCTGCCAACGTAGCACACAGCCGCGCTACATTGCTCACTTTGCTTAAAAAACGTTATCGTGCGTTATGCGCCTCCGATACCATGCGCGAGATATTTCCACGTATCGAATAATTCGTCCGGGGAACGATTCAAAAATAATCTGTCGCTTGTTATCGTGAAATATTGACCCCGCCTCATTATTGATTCAGTCCCGTCAAACACACATGCTGACAAAACGTTCGTGCTCTATTTTCATGGTTTGTTGTTACGTGTATCGTAACGGAACATGCACCGTTCTCGTATACGTAGTCGATAACTTTTCTGACGTATCGGTAATCTTTGTCGAAACGGATAATTCGCGTAGTCGAGCGAAAGCGTGAGGTATACGCGAGTATGTCGTAGTATGTAGATACTAGAGAGCAGATAAAAAGGTGAATCAATAAATGCGTCTGGCTGGTTCGTGTTCAATTTTTCAAACGTCCACCAGCCTTGCCGTCAGCTTCGCATCGTTATTCCACGGGACAAGTCCTCTTCGTAAACCGGGCCCGATGGATTTATCATTCTAATTTTAACTCCACCGCCATGTTTACTTTCGCGAATATTTATAATCCGCGTATCAAATCCTCCCATATGTTATATTTTCTGCTTATATTCGTTTCCATCGCCCAAGGAATCATTGCATTATGTATTCCGTATCGCCTGTTCCAATGTCACGGACTGTCGATGCAACGATAAACTATCGGTGTTCCCGTTTCGTACGTCGGAGGTCGCTGGATTCACGGTGACTATTTCTACGTGTCTGTTCGAATACACGCGTATTTGCCTGCGATGCCGCATAGAAATGACGCGTGCTCTCGGTAGCAAGGACGACGAACGACGTTTGAGATTTACAACTTTCGTATATCTCGTTTCCCAGGCAAAAGGAGAGATACGGCAAAATACTGGAACGTTTCTTATGGATATATTACGCGCGGTATGCAAAACACTTTTGAAATTAACGCTATAGCGAGACAGATTCGTCCGCGTACGAGAAGAATCGGTTTGGATCGATCGCTATCGCGAAAATAAATTACCAGATTCGTGGTCTACGTTCAGCCAGCAACAAGATCTCTGTATCCGAATACGCTCGTACGTGTTTCCGGTCTAGTTTTTTTTTTCTTTCTTTTTCTTTTTCTTTTCTTTCTTTTCTTTCTTTTTTTTCTTTTTTTTTTTTTTTTTTTTTTTTTTTTTTTTTTTTTTTTTGGAAGAAAAAAGTTCGTACAATACTTCGACGAGTTTCGAACGTTCGTTCGAGACTTAGGAAATTGGATAGCGACAGTGGCTACGATGCTAAGAAAATTTCCTGTTTCCGTTTGCTATTTCTATCGCGATACGCGTAGGATCGGTACGTTACGGTTGACGAGTGCATGTTACCAGAAGCACCGCCACGTTACAGTCCTAATACCGAGAACTAAATTTCCCTACGGAATGATATTTTTTCGTGACAAGTAACTTCTCTATTTGCTCGACATAATTTTCGCAGATCGTCTGGCTGCTGGCCAGGATATGCGTGGGCGAGTCGCGGTTTGATCGAAAATTTATATTTAGCTTGAAAATTAGATTACAAATTTTTGTTTGTTGCAAATTGTGTCATCGGATTAATTACTTACTCCGCGTGCCACGATGCTATTTCGCGGTGAAAAATACATACGTTTCGACTTGTCCGTTCATCGAGATTCATGTTCCAACGCGAATCATCGACAAAAATTCGTAAAACCAACGCCAATATCAACAAGTAGTAACGTACGTGGGGTTTCTTTCGTGTAAAATCGATGCGGATAATTATGCTATACGGTCACGTGCACGCAATATGGTTGCGTTCGAAGAAATATCTCTTCCGTTTTAGCGAAATCTTGTTGTAGACGCTCGGTTGCATAATTTTATATAATTCGTCACGCATCGAGGAAACGTGGATAGGACGATAGCGTTCTGTTAATCGACGACACCGTTCCTCCGACATTGCGTGCGTAACAGTGTGCCCTGTCCATGAATAAAGAATTCAACGCGTGAAGATCGTTCGGTGCTTGACTGATTCCTGTAAACAAGACACTCGTCAGAAATCAATAAGCTTCCTGATAGCGTGTAATTTCTTCGTTGCAAAGATACTGACGGAACATGAAAGATACCGAAGCATTCGAGGACGTAAGAGAAACCAATTATTTTACGATATATATATGTGTGTGTGTATGTGTTTGTGTGTGTGTAAACTCCCTAGAGTTCACGTGTGATAGGGACTTTCTCTGTTTCACGGACCGAGCGACTTTCTTTCGTCTTACGAACAACCATTTTGAGAGACACTCGTTTCCCAAACGGACGGACAGAGAGCAACATCATAGATAGACAAGATCATGGAATCGATTCTCGATTTTCAGACTTTAGAATCGATCGCCTGAATTACCCCGAGATTTACGACGTTACATATATATATACAGTAGCACCGACGAACTATCTGGATACTTCGTTGTTCGATTTGTAGCAGCGTATAAATGTCGGTAGAAGATATAAATTAATGAAAAGCTAATGGCTAAAAGCAATATTTATTGCTTTACAAAGGCATCGAATAATAAACTCTAGACATTTGTTTAAACATTAACCGACTTTACTTATCGACGCACAGTTTTTACTTGCGACTCTGTAATCAAATTATATATTATCGAAAACAAGCAAATATCTCGATGCTTTCGAGCGGTACTGTACGCGAAGCGTAATATCTTTGTAAATACAACGTCGTATTTGATTAATTAAAACAATCGTGTTTCATGTACGTTTGAAGTATTGTATTACCACATTATGCATTTTCTCGTGTACACCGAGACAGGTTAGTTTTAATTGAACGAGATATTTATACATCGGAAAAAGAACATCACGAGAGAGCAAACTAAATCGCACTCCGGTTTCCGTTCCCATAAACTTTGTCGCGCTAGATTACTCTGGCGTTAAATAAAATATAGGCGACATATTTTTACGTTCAAATTGGAAACAATATATAACGCGCCCCGTCATCGTTCCGGGAAATATCTTGCCGAAAAATGTTTAAGAGAGAGCTACTCGATGTTCATATTTCCGAGAATTTCCCCTCAGAATTCTGCTTCAACAACGCTCGATCTCCTTAATTATTAAACGGATATACACGCGTATATGGAGAAAACCATGGTCTATCGGATACTCGATGGAAAAAGAGAATAGTTCGAGTTTGAATATCCGGTTTGAAGAATAACAAGAGGAGGAAACCCATCGAAAGCCAGCAGGTACGTGAATTACCTAATAACCGCACTCGTCGAATCGACGAATTTCTCGGCTGCAGTTTGCAACGACAAACACAATGGCGATGGAGAACAACGGTGTCTGGGATCGCTCTAGAATTAATTCAATGCGAGTGGAATGAAAAGGAGGGATTGAAAACGAAGAAAACCTCGAGGATCGAGGATCGTAGAAAGACATCATTAATTTCTTCGGAAGCAAGATGCAGAGATATCTCGTCGGTGAAGCATCTTTTTCAATTTGGCGAAACGCTGAGCTTGTTCTATCGCCTCTCGAGGATCAAGCGGTACCGAATTATATAGGCTAGACGTTATTCGTCTGGCGTTCGTCCCCTGGCTATAAGTTTTTCTTGGGACCGTGTCCATTTCGCAGACCACGGGTCGGCTGAAGTGCACCCGCGCGTCATCCATGCGATTTTTTAAAAGTTCCTTCGTCCGGCGGTTGTATAATTAAAATAGACCCGTGCCTCGAACAAAGCAGAATTTTTTAACGAGTTATTTTTACGAGATAACTCCGACTCCCACTCGCTTTCAACCAGACAGCGGCAAACTTCTCTTTAATGCATTATTTCACGGTTCGAATGTATAAGTTACGCGAAAGCGGATTCGGCGATACGAAACGCCGCTGCTTTCTTAATTAACAGGCTACAAAGAAACGATCGTAAATCGAAACGAGAGAGCGTAATACGGACAAATGTTTAACAGAGCGTGAACCGAACAAAAATTCCGGTTACATATTTTTGCCGGCAGATAGTCTCTTTTTTTTTTTTTTTTTTTTTACGCTGCACCAAAATAGCGAAACATATTTATATCAATTTTGTGCCAGAGCGAATGTGTTTCCCCTTTCTAGATATAATCTACGCAGTTCGTGGCGTGCCACGGTGGCTGCAATGCAACGCTGCTATGCAATCCTTATTACACGACATACTAATGCCAGTGAAAGTATTTCACGCGAACACAGTTATTTCCAACGTGTTTATTTCCCGCGGAAACGATTCTTATTTCATTCCGTGTTTATTATCGTTGTTCCTTGATATCAAGCAACTAACTATTCTCTCGGAATATAGTTGAAAAAATTGCACCTCTGCTAATCGACTACGTACGTACTTCTTTAGAAATCGCGCGATATTCTATAAATCTCACGCGATATATCGTTGGCGCAAATACCTTTATCGGAAGAAGTTACACTCTGCGTGATCATCAACAACAACACTACAGCGAAACAACAGCACAGCGACCAATATCGTTTTTTCATCGATCTTGTCACTCTGCCACTCGTCGATTTTTAAAATCTATCTATCCAATTTTTAGAAAACTCATGGAAATCCATGTTCTCGATTCCAACACAAAATTCATCGAAATATTTTCGACAATTCGTATATTGTACGATACTGACTATCGACGATCGAATATTCCTATTTATACACTCGCCACTGTAAATATACCAGAAATATAATATCGTACTTGAAACAAGCTTATCCGACTCTCGAATTATTCGCCACGTTGCAGTACCTTAACCGCAGACCCAACAACTTGGTAAATTTATTTATCGATACGTAATACCTATATCGTTTCCGACGGTTTATCACTCTAAAATCATTCCTACGGAACGTACAAGCGCGGATACCCAATTTCTTCGAAAAGAAAACGCAAGGAAAACGCGTCTTCCGTTGCAATGTCTTACGGGAGATTGGCCTGATAATTACGCGTTGGCGAACCCGCTGAAGATAGAAGATAGAAGATAGAACATAGAAGATAGAAGATAGAAGATGCATGAACATAGGCCAGAGTAACGAAGGAAAAGCAGCGTGACGGCAAGCAGAGAAACGAAGAGCGAGTTCGTGTACAGTGTACGTGACAACGAATACAGCGAACGGTCGAGCAGAGAAGGAGGGATACCCGCACAGAGTATCGTTAACCGGTATACACAAGATTACGTTCTCCAGCGTGCAAAAGCGGCGAGGCACGAGTTAGTATCGCGAGCGAACTCGGTCGACACGCAAGTCGCGTCCTCGCGTTCCGCGAATCGTACGAATCGTTGGACGTCGATCGTCGCGAACGGCGAAAACCTACATGGAACGGTTCAAAGAGTCACGACGTGCACACTGACATCGGATACGGGCGTTTCTATTTCTGTGTTCCGTGTGGCTGGTCTATCGGAGCGACCAAGTACAGGCTAACGTACGTAGCGTATCGAACGAAAGGCGTAAAGAGCGTGTTGCGCGAGATCGCGAGAGAGAAAGAGGAGGAGGGATCCGTGGAGCGGTCCCGTTGATCGACAGGAATCTAGGTGTAACGGAAGAAAGGTACGTCGTGTTCGACGGAGTTTCCAGCGAACTCGTTACCGACCAGTTTCCGTCTGCATCGGCTAAGTGAATCTTCGAGTCTGTCGCGAGTTGGCGAAGTTTCTCGGTGCGGCAACGTTAATCGCGACGATACGAAGTTAACGCGCGACCGAGAGACAAATCGCGACGCAGGTCCGGCGATAGTTTGCACGTTCGTTGCAAGCTGTTTTCTCGATCGTCGAAACGAAGAAGAAGCGGTATCTCGCGCGGTGATCTCGTTCCACGGTTATCCGGATCGAGTTCAACGAAAGTCGTCGATTTTCTTTTATCGCAGACCCCGAGTACCAACTTCGTGCTGGCTGCCTCTCTTTCGATAATTTCCTTCGACACAAGTTTCTCCGTGTACGAGTTTATTGACAGATTACGCGCTGCTTCTGCCTCTTGCACCGTTCTTTTTTTTCTTCTTTTCGTTTTTTTTTTTTTTTTCTACGTTTTTCTCGGTGAGACCCAGGTGTTATCTTCAAATTGAACCGCGCGATCTTCGTAGACGATAAACCACTTTGCGAAGAATATCGACAGGCACGCTGGATTTCCACGCTCCTTTGTTTGTGCCGGATACAGCTTGCTATCTCGATTGACGTTGTTTATCGGTGAGAAAAGTTCACACGTGCTTTCGCACACGTGCGATTCTCCGCTGAATTCCATCGATCGATTGCGAATACTGGAAAGACTACTGGATCTCCACTCTTTCGTGGAAACTTGGCTTAAACCGTTTATAAACCGTTTATATCGTTCGATTACCCGGTGGAACGTGACCTCGTCGGTGCACCGGCGATGTCCTTGAACGAAGGAGGCTACGAATTATTATCGCGACGGGATTTACGATTGTCAGAGCTCGGTTCAGCGGCACTCCACGAGGATCGTCGTGCGGTATAGCAGCCCTCGATCTGGTGTAAGAACGTTGACACGCCGTGTTGGTGACTCATGACGCTTGTTTTTACCGTGTCTGCTGGCCTCTTTGTGGTTTCGCTCGCGAACACTGACTTGCATCAACTACATAGAAATTGCTAATCCCTCGCAACACCGTTCAAGCTTTGCTTTGCTTTGACAGGAGTTTTCAACGATAAAAAAAAAAAAAATACTCGTTCGACGTACGTACGCTATAATTAGGTGTTTCGTCGGTACTAAATCCAACGTGTCACGGTTGCAACTTAGCTTCTACTAACCTAATTTGCATCTTGTATAATTGCCGCGCGACGTTTCCTCGTAGAGATTCCCTGCAAGTAACGCCCGATGAAACAAGATTCCAAGAAGAATGAACGATTTATCGATCGACGTCACCGGAAAACCTTCGCAGATAATCGTTGTCTGTTTCTTTAGCTTCGTTCGCTCCTTGTGTCAATTCGACACGTACGATAAACATGGCAAAGCTGAGCGAGCTGCGCGTCGCTTTATTTCCGTATGGTACGAACGATTTTACTTCTGGAAATAGAGAAATTTCATTTTTCTACTTGTCAGAAAGGAATTTCGAAACTTATCCCGTTCCGTTACAGTGTCAATAGTTTGCCACTGTAAAATTCGAACGAGTAAAAATCGAACATTATCAACAGCGCGTAATATCATTCCGCGTAGAATTTTCTTTTTTCATTTATTTCAAGCGATAACAACGAAACGATTACAAAGCGAGAGAGAACTGTTCCGTGTCTTACTCCTGTGTCTCACGGAGATTCGTAATTTTCGAGTTTCAGATCTCCGGAAAATTCATCGAAAGATTTCCATCGGCAAATATCTAATTTACCGTTTCGATCAGGAAATAATCCACTTACGACTACGATATACATACGTCGACCGATCGAAATTCGCGTTTCGCTTGGCGAATCGCGAATCGCGCAGGACCCGCACTGTCTCCGACATTGAGCCCGCGTCCAGTTTTATCGATATTACCTACGAAATAGGAAGAAGGCAGACTCTGCAGACTGTGCAGGAAGGGCGCGCTGTTTCTGGTGCGTCGACAACTTTTGCCGGCCAATTGAGCTGACATAAAAGCCAAGAGGAGAAATTGCAGCCGCGGGTCAACGAATCGTCCACTTGCACGAACACAAAGGGAACGATCCGCGCTACACACAGTCCACTGCCTTTTCTCTTTTTCGTCCAACTGTCCGTTCGTCATTCTTCGTTTTTCGCTCTTTCTGGTCGCTCCTCGACCTCTTCCCCGTTGTATCCCTCCTCGTAACTCGTAACGCGTTATTCCCAGCTTTTCGCGAGGTCGATTGTTTCTGTTGCCTCCTTCTCTTTCTCTTTCTCCTTCTCTTTCTCTTTCTCCTTCTCCTTCTCCTTCTCCTTCTCCTTCTCGCGATAGAGACCAAACGACTTCAAGGTAGTTCCGTTTACGATCGATTGCGTGCAATCAAATGGCCTCGTAAACGGTATTACCTGACGCGACGGATGCTTCAATTTGACGGGACGACGTTTAACGACGGAAAAAGTATTGTTTTACCGATCCTGTTACTTCTTTTCTTTCGCTTCGCTTTCTTTTGCATTCGCGAGTGAACGTGTGTGAGTGAACACGCGATCGTGATGGATAAAGTTATTTTTTATAGATTACATCGACAGGGGAACCGTTTTAACTTCTGCAGGGTAGAGCGCTTGGTAAACGATGGGCTGAATTGTTAAACTATACAGCGCGTTAGCGATGCGACGATGGAAAACCATGTAAGATGAAAAGTTTGCCGATCGAGTTAATGTAATATAGATCGTTGTATCCTGTTTCAATACGAAGATCGCAATACAGAGAAACATCGATTAGCGCGTTTTTTTTTTTTTATCTTTTAAATCGCGTATTTCTGGCGCATGTTTCTTGCGTTTCAAGGAAATACAAAGCAATTATTATTATTAATCCGTGAGATTTTCCCTTTTAATTTCATATCGAAAAAAAATGTTTCAAACATTAAAGGTACTTGTGTTCGTTGAAACGAGAACGATATTGAAACGCGAAAAGTTCAAGGACCATGAAGTTAAACGTATCATTATGCATTATTTGGTTGATCGGAAAGTTTTTGTTCGGTCATTTTCGTTCTCCGCGAAAAAACAGATCGATCGTTTTGGTATATTAATTAATCCCCGATATAAGATTCACCGTTACCTGGCGATTCATTTATTCTCCGTGGAATTGTTCATTTTTATTATTAAAATATTCGTCGTGCTGCTGCACAGCTTCAACGTTTTTCCCGTCGAAAAGATTTTATAAAGATCCAAACGAGTTACACCAATCTTCTAAGAAAGCCTGTGAAAGTTGCCACCGTTGCAAATTTTATTACCGGCAACTCCTACAAAATTCAACGGCCGAGGCACACTTTGCTGTAAGACAATTTATCGATACAATTTATAACAACGGATAATTTCTCCGCCACTGCTACACAACCTTTTTACAGCTTTCGTTCCGATGTTTAAAATGTACACGTTAACGTAGCGTTTCAGATGCACGTACTTTATCGTCGAACATTTTATTCGTCAAATTTTCACCAAGAGATATATTATATATCTTTTTCTAGAAATATCGCCATCACTCATCTCGACGTATACCTTGAATATATCGGCTAAAATACGCGTACGTTTGAATCAGCACGTGTATTTATCAATTTATGGGAATTATGCAAAAATATGGAAAATTTTCGAATTATATTTCGTATTACATAATATTTTCTGTTTACTGATAGATCCTTTCGATCGTATCCTAATCATTCGGCTCGGCTATGGAAAATTGACTCGTGGAATTACAAACTGTACATTATCCTTCAGATATCGGATCGTTTCGATTTAGGAGAAATCCATATTTGAGCGATACTTTAATAAAATGATGTTACGTTAGAAAATATTCCAATTTTCTGTTTTTATTAATTCTTCTTCTTCGTTTTATTTTCCTCCGTACTACCGCAAATATAGCTATAATGTATGATATTTCTCTCGGAGATATCAGAGTATCGGATATCCTACCGTTCGAATTTCCATCCGTGCAATAATTAAACCTTACAGAACTGAGAATGAAAGATCGGAACGATAGATAGAAGAATGATATATCGAAAGAAACTGACAACGCCAAATATGGATTTCGCTTTGTATTTTCAGCGTTCGTAATTTTCAATCTTATAATTTATTGACGTAGATAAATGTCAGCTATCGCATTAGGTGTAATTCCGTGGTTCCGCGTCAAACGCAAATATAGCATTTTCAATCCGGATCTGCAAGTATGTCGCCGATTGTTTCATTAAAATAGTAACGTAGTAATAGCGTGAAAAATAAATTTTGTTCGAAATTCAAGAAACAGTGCAGCTTGATAGTTCCTTACTTTCTATCTTCCTAGATAAAAAAAAAAAAAGCTTCATTTAACCTAATAAATATTCTACGTATTCCTTCACATCACTATCCTGGCAAAAAAAAAAATGCCACTTAATGACATAAACGATTTGATAGTTATATGATCGCACGGTTTAAAGCGATGAATTTTATCTGTTCGACGTAAGATTGGACCAATTCGTCTTACGTAACGCCAAGGCGAACGCCAGCCTTGTATTTGTTATTCAGCAATCAACGTTCGATAATATTCACTGGAATAATAAATCTAAAGCAAGAAATTTTACCTATCATCTGTGTTATTGTTTATATCGAAACGGAATATCATTTTTTCTACTTATTTTCTTCTTATAATTAAGACGTTACAATTAACGCAGATAAATAACGATTATCCAACGTTTCAAATGATCTTATCCTACGTAACGACAGATTCTCTTAATCCGACGAAGCACCGACATGATCAATCTTTATTCTTATACGTGTATGTGGGAACACTTATCGAACACTTGAAGCGACATCAAAGAATCAGAATACAGCTGTCTCATGGAGCACAAAAAGATTAAGGGAACGCAATCGCGATGCGTTTTCAACTCCGACGAGTAATCCGTGGCGCATGAATGATCCCCTTCCGTGGGTTCTGCTCGTGTAGAATTACAAGCGATCGCGTTACGCGTTGCTACGTACACGTACAAAAGTAGTTGATGGAGATTCGCGCAACGATCGCGAACAGCCGAAGAAATCTGCGGCTGAGAACGGACCAGCAACGGTTCTCAGGATAAATAACGGTGGAAAATTCAGTTTCTACTTGGATTCGCGAATAAGCCGTCATCGCGTTATTCGAAAAGCGGTAAAACGGTTTTAATATTATCGCGAGAAATCCAGCAACGACCTAGATTTTTCTTTCGTCGCCTGGCGTTCACGCAGGCTACGCATTTTTCACATCCCGTGCGCGAGTGTCTCGACCGATTTTCCTGCCGCTCGGGATATTCGAGATACCGGTAGAATTTCGCGTTAAGTATCGTTGCTCTCGTAAACTAGAAATAGAAACGGTTCCCTGTTTTCGCCAATTCGGGTCAGTTTCTCGGCCGTTCTTTCGTTTTATTCGCCCGAAAGATCGAATTTTCGAAAGCTATACGCAGTCTCCTCGTCGTTTATACCGTTGGTCGGACGCACGCGTGAATCCTGATAACTATGATAAATACGCGGGATAAATTCGTCTGGTTCGTTCGTCATCGCAGCTATATCTTTTTTATTCGTATTTATTTCATCCCGGTTTGTCTCTCAGAATTGTCAACATTTCGCCGGTAATTTTACTTTATCACGAAGAGAATTTATTCCTACCAATTTCGCTTTTTCCGGTGTATTTTTGATCGCACTTGATCGCTACCGGTGTAGAGATAACTTCTGTTTGCCGTGTTCTTTCTTCTTATTGCGGCTGAAATCGCAATATCGGACGGATACGTTAATTGCGTAAACTGTTTTTACAAACTGTCAATAATAGCCCGATACGTAAAATCGATATTTTCCATCTTGCTTGCCTCCTCCGATCGCCGTAAGCTCTTACGGAGCTTACAAAATGCGGGATATTAATTTTTTCTTCGATAACGAGGGCAATTTTTACAAAGAATCAATTGCATGTTGTTAATCGAATATCGTGGATACGTTTGTTTCGTAGAGGCAGACAATTTCTCGTTACACGCAATTACACGTGATCGGTAATCGCGCAAACGTTTTTGCCATAGGATCGATGTAAACAGCAATTTTTTAGCGACTTTTTAACGCTTCCAAATTCGATAATTCGCTACGAAGAATTTGCCAACGAGACTGCGATAATTTCCCACGTTGCTAAACGTCGAATTTAAATATTCCGATGCTTGTGCACAGCAACAGATTCGCGAAAAATGCCTCGACAATGGCTCGACTAGTTCGGTAGTTCTATCGTCGAAACTGATAACTTGAGATTTATAAAAATTTCATTAATGGCGCAACTTGGATCGTGCGAAACGCTTCTTCAACGATGAATTCCTTCGAAGTTCCTCGACAAGAAATGTACTTTAAAATTGCTTGTTCGAACCGAGTACAAGGACTCTGCTACGTAAATCAACAGCCAGACAAAATAAAGATTAAGCAAATAATTTTCTGGGAAGAGGCGAGGTCGTAGCGCGATACAAAGCTGCAATTGCTTTGCGCCTACGCGTAAAACGTGGGCGGAGATTATTAAAGTTCCACGGTAGCACAGCGCGAAGCTGTTTTACGAAAAAAGAAAGGCGAAACGAACGCGTCAAGAAACGTCGTCCGTCCGTCTGCATCCGCAAAAATTGCAATTTCGATTCTCTTCCGAGTCTCCTTGAAATCTTAGAAGGAAGAACGCGCAAAAGACGACCGATTACGCTTCTGTATAATTAAAATCGACGCGACGTTCTTTCATCTTCCGCGATCGAACGTGTTTCAAAAGGATGCACGTCGATCGCGTAAAATCAAGTCATTTCCAATCTCGCGTTTCCCGATAACGCAATCGTAACGAACCACTCGAAATAATTCACGTCGCTTCGAATCGATCGAATTAACGAATCGATCATCGGTCTTTCCACCGAAGTCTCTTCTCTTTTTAAGTCTCTATGCACAGATAGGGACTGCTCGAACGACGAGTGTTTCGTCATTTTGTGATAAAGCTAATCCAAGGTGGTGATATCGAGCGTTTGTTAACAGATGTAGTTGCACGTACAGCGGTGGTCAAACAGATGAGAATATTTATATAACATTGACAATTTAACGATTTCTAACTAATTCGTAACTGTTAAGGTTATTGGATGTATAGGAACACCAAAGTTAAACGTGTGGATAAATTGTAAGGTAGAAAATATATATAAATTTGAATATCAAAGTGTAAGTACAAAGTTTGTGGAATACAATATAAGCTGGCTAGCAGCGTTACCCTACGACTGAAAAACCCTGAAGCCTTCGACGCGGTCTTTCGTCTATGCGCTGTCGATGGCTTCGGTGCCTGAGATAACTAAAGAACAGACGTAGAGTTTTCTTAGAAGTAGCGAAGTCACCGTAACGGTAACGATTACCTGTTCCGATCGAAAATAAAATTACGTCGGTATCGCGTTTCGTACCGCGTGTCGTAACTGCAAAATCAGCCTACGGTTTTCGATTCTGATTACGCAAAACCTGATTAGAGGCACTTATGCAAAATCAAACGTTTAATCGTTAACGAATGTTATCGATAAGATTTCATTTTATCGTACGCTCGGCTGTTTGTTGTTCTCCGACGAATATAATCTACCTCTTTCGAGAAGAATAGAACAAGTCGTTTTTCCGTGCATAATGTGACATCCTGGTTGAAAACCAAACCAACGAGACAGCGTTGTTTCGTAAAAAATTCCCCTCGACCGAATCCTCGATCGAAATGGACGGAAATTTCTCGCACGGTATCGTCAACAACCCGATCTAGGAAAATCGAAGAATCAAGCAGTCGATCGCCGCTGTAGTTGGCAGATAACGTAATGTCAGTCGCACGACGTGCGATCGTCTCCGTTGCATCGCGACACAAAATCCTCCGGTGTCTCTATCTTGCGACGAACCTCGTTGTCTGTGGATCACACGTGACAAGGATGTTATTATGAAACATTTGTTACGCGCGGACGTCCCCGTTTCGCGGCGCCTGGGTTTTTACGTTCCCCGCGGATGGTAAAAAAAGAAAAAAAAAAAAAGAAAAAAGAAAAAAAAGAGAGAGAGAAAAAAAAGCGGCAAGTGACTTCAACTTCCAACAGTGTATTTTGCCAGTACGTTTTATTGAAAATCTGCGCGAGGAACGATAGCAATTTAGCGGGATCGCATAGCAGTTTTGAACGAAATTCAACCTTTAAATTGGAAAACTGTTTGGAAACGTATCAAAGGCAGCGTAAACTCCTTTTCATTTTATAGAACTTCATATTACGTTATTTATTGGAGTCTTTATGCGCCGTTTCTGGTCCCTACATTCTTTCGTCAATGGTTATTGAACGTATCGATTTTATGAAGAGTTTACGTAAAAGTATTCGCAGCATTTGACCAACAATCGTCGAATAAATTGTTAATAAGTTGCGTAACAAGTTCCCCTGATTCTTGCACATTTCGAGACAAGTTACAGAGAAACGTTAGTTACTTACTTACATTAGTCAACGATTAACGTTGTCGAGTGTTTATCGATAAGCGAAAATTATTCCGCTTTTCTTTGAGTTTACGAGGTTCGAGATTATCGTAACGTCTTACTGTATCGTTACTATCGAAACGTTAATTGTTTTAATATTTGGAAAATTGTGATACGTGCGAACAGTGATGTAGAGATATAAATATGTACTGGAATTTTTCGATAAAGCTTTGCAGCGATGGATAGGGTCCGAATGAAAGCTATTTGAAAGACTTGCGAGAGACGCTTGTTGAAAGACATCGTATCTTTTAACGAAACCCTCGAATGTTACTTCATCGCCGTTTACGATGCAAATCGTGATATCACGAATTTCATTTTACCGCCAATTTCTGCCGTCGCAAATAACGAGACAGAGGGTGATCTGCACCCTCATTCAGGACTCTTAGCGCATCCGCTGTTTTTCATAAGGCTACCTCGTGTAGGTTACAAAACTCCGAGCGTATTCCTTCTTTAGCAAAACCGTTGACTGTATCGGTACCAAACGAAGTAACGTTTCCTCGTATCTCTCAACGATTACGTAAACCTGATTGATTTCCTGTCGCGTTTAATAACCGACCGGAGAATTTTTAACGTCTCAGCCTCGGTGGAGATGGACAAACGATTGGACACAAAGATGCAACGATACCGAATCGACGTAACGATAAAAACGATTTTTAAACGATCGTTTAAAAATCCTCGGCGAAGAAAGAACGTCGAAATACTTCGGTACACCGAAGATTAATCCATTTTTCAAGGAAGACGATCGATGCCTGCATTCGTGACTCTTTCGTGGTCGATTCGAACGTGGGAAGAATGCAACCAGAAGGCAAGAACGGTCGTGCCAGCAGGCTGTCGTGCGTCATCCCACGGTTCCATTCTATGGAGCCTAGAATCTCTTCTAGGCCCTTTAGCCGGCCTATGTTGAAAGAGATGGGACGCGGGGAGGGTTCGTTTAACCTGGAGAGCAAGCAGGTGCGTTCGTTCAACTCGCAACTAGCGTGCAGTTTACCTGCGGGAGCGTCTGCCAGCGCACCGTCGCGCGGAACGTTCGCGTCTCGCTCTGTTTCCTCGTGATCGTGTTGTTCCACACGTACATTCCATCGGAATTATTGTTTTATAGCGATACAGTGTCGCGTCGCTGGGGACCTCGATGCTTCGCCTCTGTCAGGTACGTTAGAATCGATTCTCGACAGTGTCGTGTCTGGGTTAACAGTTTTTTTCTGTTTTTTTTTTTTTTTAACCTGCTTTCACGCATTCACCGTCACTATGAATACTTTATACAGTTTTGCTCTTGTCAGAAATTTCTTTGCTTCGAGCGATTGATCAAACGCGCGTCGTCCGTTGTTTGCCCCGTGTTCGTAGCTAATTTCGATCGAGAGAAACGCGACAGTCGTAGTCGATAGTACTACGCGTTTACAATTAGACGACGAAGAAGATGCAAGTCGAGTCAGAGTTCAGGCCGAACTTTGTTACGGATACGACCTCTCTTTATTGAATTGGTACTCTAATTCGTGGCATCAGTGTGACTCTGCGATATAACGTAATTGATTAATCGAGGAAATTGCTAAGGCTACCTAAATTAATACGTATCGAGCGGTCAGCGAGCTTCGTTATCTATTTATAATCGTATCTGTATCAGGACACGCAGCGGTTAATCGACGATTGTACGACGTCGGTGCACGACGGTGCAAATTTCGATAATTTGAAGAAATGACACGCGAATGCGCGTATATGTGTGAGACGTTTTGGCGAGTGCACCGATACTTGTACGTTTTTTTTTTTTTTTTTTTTTTTATCGTCGGAATCGATATCACAACGGATCTACAAAGTATTTATTGTGCAGTGAACGACTATACAAAGAAAATTATGAAATGATATCTTTCAATAGAAATATATACCGTACATTTGTTCGTAGTTCGTAGAATTGTCAAAGAAACGAAAGAAATGCATATTCGAATAGGAAGAACGCGTAACGAAAAAAGTAAAGGTATAATAGGTCGGTTTAAATATGAATTTGAAAATGTAAATGCGATATGAAGCGTGACAATCTGCGAATGAACATTTGGATGGTCATACGTGTACGGTTACGTTTTGTACAAAAGTCGAGCAACGATCTCCAAGAGTTTGCTAGGCATTTCCAGTATCGTTCTTTTATGGAAACAAAGAACGCACGACGAAAGTGCTTTTTCGAGTTTTCCCTAGTACCTAATTAAAAAAAATAAAGGGCAATTGTCAACCAATCGAGGAAAAATACCGTCAACGACGCGTGTAGATCGATAAAGTTTCTACGCTGTAGATACTCTACAGCGACTGATATTCTTCCAACTACGTGAAATATTCACGATTCTACCGGATTATCGATCAAGCTATCTACAGCGATTTAATTCGAGTTTTATTTCGAATTTTACGATTATTTCTGATTCGAAGAAAGCCAGCTAGCTACGTCGATCGATCGAGCGTCGATATCGCAAGTACCATTTTTACGCTGATACAGAGCGGCCAGAACGAGGAATAGATCATGAGACGATCGTTTCGCGTACAAAGTACGCCGTACTTGGAATATTTTTGCGCAAATCGGCGCGAACGAACACGTTGAGAGTGCGACCGTTGTTCTCGGCCGTTGAATACGAAGCGACGTTGCCGTAAAAGCGCGGTGAGTGCTCGTTTTTAATACGCCAGTCCGATGAATATTTCAAATGGAACTTTAATCACACGGGGAGGTCCGCGTGACAAGATAACGTTAGTTGTCTCCTTTCTCACTTTGCCAGTTCGTGCGACGCGCCGTCATGCTACCTATCTTTTGAAAACGACCGAGCATTGAAATTCCCCGCCAAACAACATTACTCTAAGCCCGCACACGTCCTGTGCTTTGAGCAGGGAATGCTGATTTTTATAAAGCTTGCCACGAAATATGCATATCTAAATATTTAAAAGGTATTTCAATCGCTTCCTTTGTGCAGGGTTGCTCGATTAGTTCTCGAAAGATATTGTTTTGGAAAATTAAAATGACAACTACCGAATGGTCGTTGAATTGTGTAAGAGAAAGAAAATATAGATCGAATGGAATTGGATTTCTGCGTTCCAATTCCACTGGATTGCCGTGGCTCTAATTTAATCGATGAATCTTTCATTAATAAAGTCTGCCGCGCGCGGCGCTATCTTTTTTTTTTTTTTTTATTAATTCGATAAAATTCCCAGAGCACGTTGAAAAATCCTCAAGCTATAGACAAAAGTGGCGAGTTATTCTTCGATAATGTAATCTTTACGTTGTAAAATATCAGCCACTTTCGTCGATATCAGTTATACGGTTCTCTTTGCTATTGCAAAAAGAGCCTTTGTGCCATTCACCATGCATTTTCCACTCGTTTCTCGTATTCCTTTTCGGTTGCGCTGATTGAATTTTCTTTTAATCCTTTTTGCATAGAAACATGATTCGTTAAAACGGGCAAAGATACGATTTCAACACTTTCATCGAATCCACCGAATTTCCAATCGATTAATCGACTACTTTCGAGAAAAAGCAAAAGTTTAAGAGTTAATGTAAAACGCCGTAACGTTTTGCAAGTCTCGATCCTTCGTGCGATCAACAAGATTTCAATCGGTCAGTCGTAAAAATCTATAGTCTTTCCACTTAATCCTAACGCTATGGTTTCTGAAATTTTTATATCTCGATCTACCTCTTGTTTCGGCGAACGAAGAACGCTTTTAACGCTTCGACAAACGTTTTCGTCTAACATTTCGTTTCTCAGATATTCCGAGATTTCAGAAATTTGTTAAGAATAAAAAAAAAAAAAAAAAAAAAAGCACCGTCAACTCGAAAATGAATTATCGTCTACCTATTTCGTTGTAACGCAAGAAAAAGTAGTAATAAATCTTTCGCCGGGAAGAACGAAAAATACAATTACAATGTTTAAACGTACAATTTAACCGCCCTGTTCTTTCCCAATTGTTTTGCCATTTCCAGCTTTTTCGGAACACACAGCGTACCGCGAACGAAGCTGAATCAACTCGCCAACTGATCGCACAAATGGTTATAGTATTCGATATTCTTCAACAACAATACCGCGAAACTTGTTAGTACTACGATACTCGCGGAACTGTGTACTCCTTCCATGAAAACGAAATAAAAGCAGAAGAGTATATGTGTTCAAGCGGTTAGAAAACAATTTTATTGCTGCAACCACTTGTAACAAGTATAGTCCCGCGACTGAGCGGTCTTCGTCTTCCCACGCGAGAAAATCATTCTAGTTTTATTATAGCGCTTATGAAACTCCCTAATTCGTCCGTATAAATTTTCCACGGTAGATGTCCAAATACTCTCATAACTCGATTCGATGTTCGTTATGTTTAACAAGAAAGAGTAATACAATAAGAAATATGAGAAGACACCGTAATCGTAGTATCGTGGGAAGATCATTTAGGAGAAGCCCGATGAAAAAGCCAGGTGCGAGGAAAAGCGAAAATGCTGTTGGGCCGTGAACGATGGAAAATCCTAATGCGCCATGTGGCCCAGCAATATGCTCGTAGACCTTTGGAACCACAGGTACGTGAAAAAGACGTTAGTCACCGTCTCCAGTCATCGACAGCTGCGAAACGTGTACCTAACAGGAGTATTGAAACTGGTATAAAAGGATGTTTTGGAGGAGAAAGTTAGTTTAGTTCGTCGTGAGTCGGTAAGTTGGAGTAGGTCATGAGTCGCTTGTCACTCAGAAGTTGACCAGTTATACCAATTTAGTTGTTTTACTTGTATTACGTTAAGAAACAGCTCCAAGTTAAAAAAAATCATAGTTTCCTGTTTCTAAATGAATCGGTCGAATAAACAAGTCTTTGCAAAGTGGATTTACGTTTAATGAGATCAACGAACGAATATACCACGGAACAGACGACCGTCGCTGAACGACAACGGTAAACATCTTCGATACGTGAAAAGCTATTGAAATTCGTATTGCATCGATTTCAAGATTTCTGTGCATCTCGCGAAAAACATTTGCAGCAAAAAATCCAACTATCGTTTCGAGTGTGACAACGACCATAGCAAAATCCATACGTCATTCCATGCTTATCTGACAGCGAACCGTTAGATTTTGACTTGACCTTTGCACATGGCCCAACATTACACTTTGGCCATTACGTAGGACAATCAGGATCCTGCCCTTGCGCCTCAACACCTACAAAAACGCGACATATAAAAGGTACGAGCATTCGACCACGAGTCTAGTTTCTAGTCTTTAGTCTCGAGTCTCGAGTCTTGTGTACAGTTTGGCCGTGATTTCGACTTCGTTGCTTCGTTGTGATATTATACTCGATGATTTTCGCGAATGAAAGCCTACAAAATTATAAAAGCACGGTCAAGTCAAGTTACTGCTCAGCTACTCCTACTTATGTATTATTAATTTTACGCGACACGAGACTCGTAGCTTCTAATCGTCGCAACGAATCGCTCGTTTCCATACTAATCGCTGCTAATAACCGAGCCGATGGCGATCGATGCGACGTAACGTAAACATAAAAGGAGTACCGTGAGACAGCCAAGAGTGCCGTAAAAGGAGATGAATTTATTTATTAATTCCGCGTATATCGATCGAAGGCGATCGCGAGGGTCTTCGAAATAGGGTTTGCCAGGGCGCACAGGGGTAGTAAAGACTCGTCGAACCGATTGAAACGGCGACGTACGACGGTAAACGTAGACGTTTTTCACGGTATTAAACGTTGCGTAAATCCCGGCTTCTTGTTTAGTCACGCCCAGCCATTGTTACAACGAGATGGAGAGGGCGGAAAGGGGTGAGAGACCAGGATCGTTCGAGAAAATCGTTCGACATCGACATCCACTTCGCTCCACCTTTCAATTACGCGCGGCCTGTTTACTCGCCGGGGTTGGAGGCATGGTAAACAGAGTAGTCATACGTTTCTTTTTAACGTTGCGTTGCTTCGGGCGATCGCTCTCTTCTTCCCTCTCTCTCCCCACCCCACCCACCCCCACCCTCCGTTAATTAGCAGTTTAATTAAATGAAGTTTGCGTTCTTTTGGTCCCTTGCGGGACGAGAGATCGCGGATTCCGATACAAATTTCGTGCCAACGGATTCCGCGGGGAAATGAAGATGACAAACCTGTATACGCACGTATATACATACAATATTTATATATATGTGTGTACAGTATGTTTATGCGTGTGTGTATATGTATATATATATATATATATAGAGAGAGAGAGAGAGAGAGAGATATTCGTATTCGTATACGATATAGGGTTTGCGAGAACGTTCGATATTAAAGATTTAGCGAAGCTACCCCGTCAAGCACAGGGATTTTATTATTGAATAAAAACGAATGGAAATTAGTTTTGCGAAGTGGTACGAGTTAAGTGACTTTTATACGTCGTCCGTTGGATGTTGGAATCTTGAAGAGTTCGACGTTTTTAGAATGCGTCTAGAACATGCGTTTCCAAACGTTTTTCTACCTTGACGTTGAATAAATATAGCGAGAATAACAACCTTTCGATCGAATTATACCGAACGTGCAAACAACTTGCGCGTGATAGTCTATCGAAACGATTATTCTAATCGTTAAACCGATGTCGGTACGCTATACGATATTGATAGTATCGTTTCGACGCGATTCTCTCCTTTTTTTAAACATTCGAACGTCTGCCGGATTAATTTTGGATTTTTGGATTTAATTAAACGTTACCGATAGTAAGTTACGCGATAGCTGAAAATAGTTTAACCGGATTTGCGATAAACGGACTAACGTGGAACGTTGATAATGATAAAGGGAACGAAACGCAGAAATTAGAAGAGGCCCAAGGAGGTTGAGTTTGAGAGATGGCCATCTTGTGTAAATAACTTTCGTATTTCATTATGGTTCGTTTGTTATATCTTTTTGTGTTAAACGGAAGAGAAGCCACAGTGTCATTAAGAATCTTGTTTTTCCTCCTTTTGATTTCTTAAGAACGACTTTAAATTCCTAAGCGTTTTTCTATAACAGTCTCTAATGAGATTTTAACGATCGTCTATTCGAGTTCTAATAAGTTTCTCGACATTCTACCGGCAACAAATAGGTTATGAACAAGAGGGATATCGAGTAATACGTTTTTTACCAAGTTTGTTTGCCCCGTCTATTTTCTTCGACGCGCGATGAATCGTTTCAAAGGCCGTATAAGACCAGAGGAAATATTGACCGTGCAGTCGGTTAAGACCGAGCTCGATGCACGCTTCGTTCGCAAACGGTTCATCGCCAGCTACCGTACGAAGTGCAAGAACATAATTTTCTGGTGTATTATTCATGATGTAGGAAGAGGCGATGCTGCGGAAAGCGAGGTCGATCCGAATGAATAAGCGAGAGGTACGAATAAAGATGATATACAGGGTGTTCGTCTCGGTGTTTGCCACGATTTTTAGACTTTTCCTGTTATATTTATAATTCCCTGATACCATGCGAATTTGTAGCCATCTATCCAGATTTTTATCTCGAACAGTAAAAAAAGAAGCGAAAAGGAAAAAAATATTCGAGTCGAATTTGTTCGACTTTGTTGGTTTTTCGAATGAGAACAAAAGGAAGATCGTATTGGAAGGAAGTTTCACCAACGATAACGTTAACGCGATATTTCTCTGATAATAGCCTGTATCTCTGTAAACAGAAAGTAACGAGCAACGATGAATATCAATAAGACGTGCTTAGAGTGGAAAAATTCTATAGCACCGTTTGAAAAGCTACAGATAACATCGATGTCTTATCGGAGAACGATCTTTTTTTTTGACGATCTTTTAGCCTTTCGTCGATTCGGTATTTCGGGTTAACACTATTCGGAATATCTTTTTTTCCGAAGATTATGGGCGAATGTACGAGGATAAACACCCAGTATATTAAGTTGAATCTATTACGATGCTAATCTTAAAGTTCTCTACTCTTGCCGCTCTACCTTGACCCTTTAACCCTTAACTGCACCACTTAACCCTTTCACAGCGATTTCGCTTTGTGCCCTTCGGCAGTCTGATTTTCCTTTGTTCCCGAGACTCCGAGACTCTTATTAA
This sequence comes from Bombus dahlbomii, assembly GCA_037178635.1. NCBI lineage: Eukaryota > Metazoa > Arthropoda > Insecta > Hymenoptera > Apidae > Bombus > Bombus dahlbomii. The sequence continues at coordinate 1,423,798 of CM074104.1, read as the reverse complement.
ATGGAACTTCTCCGCTATTAATTCTAATTAGATTCGTTAAATCCCCGATTTCGAGCAGATACAATTATTTCACCCCTCTATTTTTCTTACCTCCGAATTCTAATCGAACCGCGCTTTCTCAAATTCCAAGAACTTTCGTCGAACATTTCAAATGAGACACGTCTTTTAGTATACGTCTTTTAATCGGTTAGGGGATCGGCTGGTTTTTCGACGTTCGATTAAATTTTTCAACGTTCTCGTCGTTCTCGCAACTCTCTGTGTTTTTCGGCAAAACGAGCAAACCCTTCGTCGAGCCTGTTTCGTTTTATCCTAAATCAACAGCTGAATTCGCGTGTTTAGATTCCAGCACGTTCGCGAAACAGGAGCTGTATTCGTATCATTCGTTTCTCTCTCGGCTAAAATTCCTCCCGCATTCCTCGAATTCATCCAGACACGCGTTCTCCGTTGAAACAGATTCCCGCATCCCAAGTAGCCACTCAATCTCTTTCATACTATCCCAAAATACTTGTCATTTGCATCCAGGCTGACAAGACGTTTATTCGACGCTTCCAATGTACACGTATTCTACTAGCCGTGATAACGCACATAATTTACATTACACCGTGATTAATATGCCATCGCGACTGCTCGAAATAATTAAGGAGTCACGTTCCTCCGTGATAGCATCGTTTAATTAGTTCTACCAATTATTCTGTGCGTTTGATCGTCAAACGCGTACGCTTCGGCACACTGCTATTAAAGTCAATTAGCAATTAAGAATACGTCTGAGCCCTCGTTATTCGCAATTGTACTGTGTATCTGCTTCTACGTATCTTCTTGGTTTAGCCGCATGTACCAGGAATTCTCACTTTTTTTTCCTATTTCCCTCGAGCATGTTTCCTCGTGTATTTTGAAAATTATCGCTGCCCGGTAATCTCTTGTTACTTCAAACAAAGCGTGAGAAAAACGCTCGCTTCGCTCTAAAATCGCAAACGAATCATTGTATCTACTTGTATCTACGGTGAAGATATTAAATTGTAATATATATATATATATATATATATTTGAGCTGTTTTCTCTCGGCGATGATGAAACATGCGATCCATAAATGTCACGAGCATAAATTTGTTAAGAACAATGTCGATTGACCGTAAAGTGGAAAGTACGAGGAGCAAAGTGACTTACGATGTTACTTACGAATGAATACTCTTCTGAAATTTCTCTTCTGATTTTTCTTGCAACCTACGTTGTATAAACGTTAATTAGCGTTAGGCTATGAAGAAAACGTGGAAGATATCTAAAATGTCGCGAGTTCTTCGCTTTCGAAGAAACGAATCCTAGTAGAATATCGTCTAAAGAGGGCGACGTATCATCGAGATCCTCTTTTTCTTCGTCGCATCTGACATCACTTACACCTCCGTTGCTCTAATAATCCTAGAATCCATCTGCTCGGATTAATACACACGATGTTCTCGAGAATAGAGGCAGACGAAGCAAGGAACGGCGATAAAATTAACGAGCAGCAACTCGAGGAAATGAATCTGACATCAATTACATCTGATCATCGTACGGTTCAACTGTTTAGATTAATATTCACGATGTATTAAAAAAATCACGAATCCTGCACCTCGGGGTGACGGTAAAACGAAGAGAAAAAAGCAGCGATACAATGAAACAGGAACTCGAGAAAGCCAATCTAACGTCACTCTTACGTCCCCATCGTACCATCGTCTCGAACAGCCGTGTTCGCGTAATCGATACGACGATGAAAACTATTTCGAGAAGAATATCTTCCAGTACAATAACAGCACTTGCAAGCGTTCAAGAAAACCAAACGTCTGTACAGTGGCCTCCGATTGTAACCAAAGTCATGAAACGCAAGATGTAGGTAGCGAAAAGTCAGAAAAACTCTATCATCTTCGTTAAAAGGAAAGAAGATAGATAGAGAGAAGAACAACGAAAAAAGGTTGACAAAGAGCCGTTTCAAGAGCCCCGTTACCTTTGTTGTCGGATATAACGCGGTGGCCCCAAGCATTCGACAATGCCAAAAATATTCGCTGCAACGGTCATCCGAATCTCGACGTACAAAATATCCGGAACGAAATGATAAACTTTCCATCTTGGATAGAAGAAGAGGAGAAAAGGAGGAGGCAAGGAAAGAATTAACGAGCAACTCTCGAGGAGAAGCTAAGGAAGGGTCCGAGAAACGATGGCTGACGGAGGAGAGTACACAGCTCCAACTAGAGCGAATTGGCAATCGAGAATTGGAGCGAGGGCTCGTTATTTGGAAATATCGTGGCGCAGCTGGTATTCTCGCGGGATTTCCGCGATGATTTCGACGATAGGCGCGACCTCTGCTCGTTGGTAAGCGCCGAGGTCGCTGCACGAGGCTGCCGGAAGTCGCGGGCATCCGACAATGATGTCACGGCGAAGATTTCTCGTTACCGAGTCGCGGTGGCAATCGGCGAGTGAGTCACGATTCTGGTTAATTCCTCTCGCGTACGTTTGCAACGAGTTCACGGTAATTTCGTGCCCCGTTTCGACATCGTCCTCGCTATTGTCTCGGTTCGACTCGAGGCGTTCCACGCCCGCGTCTCGTCTCGTCTCGTCTCGCTCGTATCGTCGCCTCCGATATAACACGGGTTCTACGTATGCAGATTATACAAATACGCATTTCTCAGTTACTTTCTGTCGCAGAGAAAATTTGATGATCGCTGATTTTCTACAAATAAGGCGGAATAAAATGTTTCGAAGGAAATTCAAAGTTATAGTTTTCGGAGGTTTAGAACAAGTCGATGTTTTTATGAAAAATATGGGGAATGCAACAATCTGCGGAATATACATAACGAATGGAAATGTTGTATACAACGTATCCGAAGTAAGGTGCTCGTTACGATTCGATTAAATATCTATAGAAGATGTAAATATGCCAAAATATAAAAAAAAAAAAAAAAACACGCTCAAAGTATTCGTTAAAGCATCCTTCGTCAAAGTACTTGTCAGAGCTTGTCGAAGAGTGGAACAAAGTTTTTTAGTTCGGTTTCATTTCTTCTCGTGTATTCGTAAAAATATAAGGTTGCGTAAGCATCTGCGTAATCTCGAATAAATCTTTTATCCTCTTTGTTAATTATGTATTTCCCCTCGCGACCCTTCCTACGATTTCTTAGAATCCATATTCATCGATCTGTGACTTCTTTGCTTCCTCCTCGTAGGTTTTTCAGGTCTTTCCTCGTTTTCTGCAATCTTTTCGAATCTTTCCATCGACCTCCGACTTTCTATTATGTCTCCTTAACTTTTACATTTTTAACTTTTTATCAACTGACGCATTACGTTCCTTGTATGATTTATCGTTCGCGTTTCTTTCTTATTGAAACAAAATTGGCAAACTTTAAAAGAGATTATAATTTTCGAGGGCAACGTTCGATAAATACCTTCCATTAAATCCTTGCGCAATTTTCGCAACTAATTTTCATTGAAATTTTTACCGAACAAAGCGTTAAAAATGCAGATGCTGTGTATTATATAATAAGTAGCCTCTTACGCTTTCAAATAACACGCTTCGGACTTTATAATTTCATTCTTAGCCACCACGAAATTATTGTCCAAAGGTTGTAAAAAATGTTAAATCGCAAATTAAACGCCCAACACTTTGTTCAAACTGTTCGCTACGATTTACCGTTTCAGATTCAAATGCCACCGGATCCTTATAAACAACGTTAAACACCTTTTACCCATCGTTGACCAATGCTGCCTCGCGGTAGCGATAACAATTATACAAAATTTCCTAAATTGACAAAACTAAATTGCCTCTTTGTTATTAACCGAATGCGAGTGGCGGCGAATAAATCGATGCAATAATTCCATCGTGTCCGTAAATAACAGTTATGGCTGGAAATATCCAAATTGATTAGCAATTCGTCTAATTGATTTCAAAGATATTAAATCGCTGTCGTATTACGTGACGTACATTCTCTAATTTCGTATATTTTCTATAGATATCGCGTTAAAATTTCACTTATCACAAGTCCGTGAATCTTCCTCCGAACCGATCGACAGAAATTCGATTCTCATTGATCAACGATGTTAACGAAACGGTTACACGTTGAAAAATAAAACTAGTGGCAAATCGTAATCTTATCGTTTCGATTCGCTGGCGATAATGTACAGCATTATTGTTATCGTAGGATAACGAAAAAATTCACGACGTTGAAGATCTCGAGTCGTGAAAGACGATCTTTCTTCTCAATAGTAAGATACCAGTTGGTGAAACGGTCGATTCGTTCGAACGACTCTTAGGAATCTTAACGAACGATAACAGAATTTTTTTGTGGATAGAAGAATCCTTTTCTGTGCGAACATCGAAACAACGTTTCGTTTGATAATTCTAGGATATAGATCCTCGCGTAGCTTTTACGAAGGCTGTTCTTTCTTCTAGTTTCTTCTCAACAATTGAGAAGACTTTTGAAACGAGGATCCATAAGAGGAAACGATTAAACGCCATTCGCTGAATTTTTAATTCGAATTTCGCGATATCATCTATCTTTCGATAAGTAATCGATAGTTAGAACGGCTCTTGAAAGATTTTGTTATTTCTATCATTTACTGTTTTACTTATTTTTTCTATACTTAATATGTAAATTCAGGATAAACAAAAATTATGTAACGATCGGAACATCTGACTGAAAGATACACCGGGAGTACGTATATATTACCACAGACTTATTATAATTTATAATTTCCACTCTTTGGAATAACCGTTCTCCTGGTACATCAATTTTACTACAATATATTTTTAATGTTAACGCGGGCTGGAATATGGGCAATAATTACGATAAACATACCAAGTCGATTTATAAAATTTTCCGACTACATTGCATTTAAAAGTAACGCGAAAACTAAATTACAGAGATCTATTTCGCGCTCTTTCAACGCTTTCGCGTTTAATTTCTCGTTTTGTTTCGATTTTTAACAAAAGCCACAAAAGCTTATTAACGGTAAAGATTTCAAACAAAGCACTCGATTTTTAAAAGTTTTCCCTTGTATTTCAGTAACCACTCGACACGAATTGAATCATGTTTGCAGCCTAACAATTCTAATCACTATGAGTCATCGTTCACAGCGAGTTCGGACAAATACAAATTAGCAATCGTCGTTCGATTACCGCGAAGCGTTATCGCTGACATTTCCAGTAGCTAATCCTAATCACGCTGATCTATTTCACGTTACAAATATATCCCGATAATAAATCAGCGATAGCCTCGATCGTTAATATCGAGAATAATCGTTAATAATCGATCCTACGCTGCAATCGAAAGCCACTTTACTCCCAAGCTAATGAATGACGCGTGATTATCTCGATGAATCACAATGCGTCTTAGATTCACTTTGTATTCTTATATGAAAGAAAAGTGACGGACATTTTTGTCCGTTATGATACACGGCGGATCGCGCGAGACGTAATTCTCTCGTATGCGACATGATTTTCCATAAAAAAAAAAAAAAAATATATATATATATATATAGAGAGAGAGAGAGAGAGAGAGAGAATACATAAAATAGAGAATACAATTTTGTGAGATAATACTTCGTTGAGAAAATATGAAAATGGATGTTATGCGATAAATATTAATCGATTTTGTACACGTACCTGGCTCTGACATGTATAAACCAAAGATAACAAGTTGATAATCACTGATAATTCATATCCGTAGCAAACCGGACAATAGTGGTAAACTGCAAGGTGAATATCATGTTTCGTGGATACAAACGTTGTTATTTTTGTAACAGACAGGAAGAGGAAGAGATATATTTCAGAGCCGATCATTGCAGTTATTATCATACATAAGAATTATGCGCGCGAGAACTTGCTGCATTTTCCGATTAAATTCCTTCGATAAATTGTATTCTTTATAGGTCGTCTATCTTTGCACGGAGAACAGTATCCTAATTCCATATATATATATATATACTCTGATGGAAAATAAGTGAAATAAAGTTTCGTCAAGTTATAAACATTCCTTCGTACAGCGCGAGGTTCAATTGTTCAAATGGAAAATTATGGAAAGATATCGCAGGGTTCTCGGAATTATCACGGTATCGTGAGATTAATAATTTCGAGACAATAAAGTTACGTCGAATCACTCGGGGACTCAACGTTTTGAAAATCTATGCTCCATTCTTTCCAACAATTGGCGGTACTTAGCGTTAGCGAGATGGATTACGGTATGAAACTTTAAAAAGTCCATAGATCCTTGAAATCCGGGCAGAAGCGTCTTAAAAGTTTCGCAAGTTTCGCAAGATCATTCGGAGCGCGGTGGTAATGACTTGAAAAGTTAAGCGATCCGAATCTCGCGCGTTATGACAGCAACTGGATTTTGTCACGATGTTTGTTCCAATTAAAATTTCGATAAAGCCACGGCTGAAAGAACTTCTCTTCTTTCCGTCCTGTAGAAATTATCGCTCTTCCTTTTCTCTTTTGCGAAAGTTTCAACGGTTTCTTCTCACACGGTCACTTTCTTGAGATTCTTCTATTTTCGCGACAATTTTTTTCTTTTTTTTTTTCTTTTTTTTTTTTTTTTTTTTTTTAACAATTTCTTCTCGATTCTGTTCCCGTCGGTCATGGCGATATAATTTGACGCGTGGTACAAGGGATGAATATTTTTGAGCAAAAATAAAATCGTCGATACGAAGGACGGAATAGGATTTTCGGAATAATCGATGAGACGAACGCTGCTGCGATTTATCGTTTCTCTGTTAATAAATTTCTATCGTGCCATTGTTCTACAACCGGAGCTGTTCTTTCATCCTGTCATCACCATTAATTCCACCCACAGCCTCTGCAGCCGCTGTAGACTCCTCCTCGTCCTTGGCGTGTCGCTTAGCTGCCGGTCTGAATCAACGATAATATGTTCGATCGACTTACACGAGTTTTATAATTAGAAAATCGATAATTATAATTGTCCTCCTATCTACGTTGACTACTCCTACGTTCCAATCTCCAAGATTTACACAAATAGACTTGCAATACAGATTTTAACTGAATTCTAAAACGATTCACTCGTCTAGATTTCGCGAACAGCTAACACATCCGCGATTCGAAACAACGAAGCAAACGATCGAGTAAATAATAACTTTCTATTCCGAATCATGTTTCCGAATAATTTGTTCTCGTCAATTTTCACCCGTGTGCCAAATCAAATATTATTACACGTCTTCGGTAAAGGACTACGAAATAACTATCACTTTCTCGACTTCCTTGTTTCTTCAACTTCTCCCTCAAATAGTTAGTCGATATCTGAGACTATTTATCTAGAAAGCAGAAAACCATCAACGGCCAACACCCGCGATTCCAAGCAATAATCTCCACCTTTCCACACATTTTCATTTCGTTCCCTGTCCAAAACCAATTTTCCCGATACAAAGAATTAAATGGTTATCACGTTCCGCAATCACGATGCCACAATTAATCCTCCTCTTTATACGTCGAGCGCTTTCACGCGATGATAAACAAACGGGCGATTTTCTATAAGAACACCATCGGACAAATGTTTGCCAACGTGTTCGATAAGAGAGCGACGCGTTCAGCACGCGGCGTAAACGATGTCCTCTCGGTTTCGTTTTAACGACGATCGTTAAAAATAATCGACGAAATAATCGTGGCCAGGGACCTGTACGTGCAATTACGATAAAACAAATCCTAGGTAACCGTAGAGCGTGCATGGATCGGTGTAAAAATGGCGAGCCGGTCGTCAACGCGTTCCAGGGTTTAGTAGCGTGTGCACGAATCGGTAACCGGTTTCGAATCAAGAATAGGAAATAATGCGAATCGATAATAGTTGCGTTGAATCACAGCCGTACAGTCGTGTACCGATTTGCAAATAATGCGAAATTTACCGTCCGCCGACTGTGTCATTTGCCTGTGGAATATTTGATGGTTCGATTCAACGATTTTCAATCCCACTATGGGCATAGATAAAATATTCTGGGTGGACAACTGTTCACGATCGTCGATGAATCTAGCAGATATTGATCATAGCGTGTGCGCGTCAACGACGTGTTCTTCGACCGATAATCCAGGACTAAATATCACCGATCAAACTTTTTCGACTTTTAATTCATTTACCGTATTATCGTTATTACTGGAATTACTGGAATCATCGAAATGATCAAAATTGACGATACAGTTTTGCTACGACGTCGTTGCGGTTATTAGATGTGCGAACAAAGGAACGTATGGATAAATCCTAAGGTAGAAAATATATTTTAATACAGAAGTGTAAATACAAATAGAAATATAATTTGTATAAGCTGGTCCAGATCCGCACGCCAGTTCGAACAAAATAATTCTTTCGCGAATAGGCTGAAGAAATTGAACTTCGTATACGATAACGGAATTTATTGTATAAATCCAACAGAGCGACGGTTCAAAGCGTTACGACAGAGCAATGGGTGGAGCGCTATCGGGTGTGTATCAGAGGCGGTTTTTTCGTTGTTGTTTCGATAGCCGTGGTATGCAGGATGTTTCGTCTACCTGATTACCGAGCGGATGGCGCTAACTTGAACGCGCGACGCTAACAGTGTGTTACCCCATGACTGAAAACTCCTGAGAAGCCATCGCGTCGCCTGTCTATCGTTTATGGTCTGCCTTCGTCCCAGTCTTTCGTCTATACGCGATGGATGGCTTCGGTGCTTGAGAAAACTACAAAGACCCAGCTACAGAGTTTTCTTAGAAGCGGTGAACGCTTCGACAACTGTGAATTTTATTCAAATTCTAATTTGACCAAGTTCGAACGAGTCGAAATACGCGCTAAACCTGCGCTACACGGTCAATGAATCGGTCAATCTGTTACGGAGAAAGATTGTCTGCTTCTATAGGATCTCGTAGCACGATTAGAACGCAGCGGAGAAAGATACTGCGAGTTATATAAAACGAGGTTTTCAAAATCTTTTCATCGCGCAGTTTCAAACAATCTTCGGTAACCCAGTTTTAGTTATTCTGATAACTACTCGGTATATGAGTTACCTCGTTTTATTTTTACCTCATTTCTCAACAAAATTACGTTCACTCGACTTTCGCTGTTTGATATTCAATGGATTAGCCGAGGGAAGACTTTTATTTCGCATAAAAGCGTTCGCTTGGAACGAAGCGTTTCCTAATACTTTCTTTTTCGTAACGTGTATACACAAATGGGTTAGGAACTTTGAAATTATTGCCGTGGAAAAAGGGGAATTTGACCTGGTATTCGCGAGAGGATCGATGTCGCGGAATTTTCGTAAAGTATAATATTAATTTCCGTATGGAGAACCTGTGGAAACGCGAGCTCTTCCTCTGCGAAGTAAACACCTGCGTAAGCGACTCTTCTTTCTTTTCATCCCTTATTATTTGAAATGCATTTCGAGAGAGCTCGTACGTCGCAACGTTTAAATAACGTACGGGTAAAAAAATTCAAGAAGAAATCAAGAAGGGAAACAAGCAGGAATACGCGTAACAAATTTAACAAAATTCTGTCTAACTTCCTCGCGCGATAAAACTCTCGGAACAAAGATCTTATCGACGTTCGACGATCGACGATCGACGAAGATGTTCATAAGGCGAGAGATAACCTGCCGGATGTACGCAAGATAGTCTTTAGTCGATGTACCATTGATCAACAAGGAAAGCGATTCCTCGAAAAATCGATAAAAAGCAAAATTAATTGTTAATATAATGTCATCAATCTATTCGTATCCGAAATTTATTCGTACATAATCTCGATATATGTCTATAGCGCCGCACGTAATTATTCCAACGACAGTCGATAGACGGGGCTCTTGAATATTTCAAAACACCTTTATCACTCGTGTAATTTCTTGTCGATAATACAATAGAAAACAGCATTCATTGTCCCAATAAAGAATCAAACGTGTTGACAATAGCAAGAAATCATTAATAAGATTTTATAGTAGAAACATAAAATGTTCATCGTTCGAGCAATAATAAATGGTACTGTATACGTGTTATACAGCGATGAACTTTGTTAGTTTAAATCCATTTTGATCTGTACGAATTAAATAATCATTACGATTTATTTTCCTTTACTGCGCGCAACGTAAAATCCGATTCTACTTTATCGAAGTATACAGCTATCCTCGACTAAATATCGCAAAACTAAATAGACGCAAACGGATCACGATCGTTGATTAAATTTCAAGCGATTAATTCCATGGGAAAAGAAACAAACCCGCAAGAAACAAAGTTTCTAAATCTTGAAATCTCGTTATCGTCATGGTAAAACGAGAACATTTAACCTATCAAACCACTTAATCAAGCTACTTCTAAAAAAACGAACTAGCCCGTTAATTGGGACATTCGTTCCCCGTGGTACGGGCTCCGCGAAGTTCCCTAATTTCGCGAAATTCGATCAAGATACACGATATTCGCGTGCCCGACGCATTCCATTCGTCGTTATCAAGGAAATATCGTGCCGCTGTTTAATTCCAGGTGACACGGGTCTCGCTGTGGTTTCGAACGAGATTAACCGTACCTTCGTATTCCTCTGCGAACTCCGCCCGACCATTTTCTTTTTCTTACCTCTCTTTTCCCTTCGCCATCCTTTCGTTCTCTTCGCCACTTATCTGACGTACCCAATAACGAGGTATGTGTGTCGCTCGATAAGTTGTATTGTTCCTGGCTGGTTGGCTGCTTTGCGTCGAGCTTATCGACCCACTGCGAGGGGAAAAAGCAACTCGGGTGAAATTCGTCGCGCGAATCGTTTTCCGACCTCCGAAATGCTCTCTCTCTCTCTCTCTCTCTCTCTCTCTCTCTCTCTCTCTGTGTACGATCGATTCATCCAACAAGCCTTCTTCGCTTCTCGTCTTCTTCTTTGTCGTCTTTTGCTCCGTTCGAGCCTATCGTGATCAAGACGACAGCGGTAAGAAAGTGGTAAACGAGAGACGAGCGAATTTAACCGACAAGTATGAAACTTCAACTTGACTCTGAAAGTAAAATCCGTTATATCATCGTGTATTTGGATATGTCACTAAATAGGGACGTCTAGAGATATGGGATTTATCGTATAATTGTAAAATGTTAACCGAACCGTTCGAATTTTAACACGGATAAGATAGTTTGCCAGTAGATTAAAGCCATCCCCCGACGGACACGCGAACGCCACAACTCGAAAGCATACGGGCGAAATTATTCCCGTAAAAATAGTTCTACCACAAATTAAGGAGATACGCTATTTGAGATCATCTTAAAAGGCGAAAAATTATTCCGCGAAAATAGTCACGCCAAGCTAAGCTAAGAGCCAACGTCACGTTACCCGACATTTTTTTAAT